>CM021751.1:7635390-7680498 GCA_011075105.1 Heteronetta atricapilla
CCCGGCCCGGCCCGCCGGCTGCGGGGTGGCGGCCGCCGCCGTTCAGCGCGCCATGGCCGCGCCGGGGCCCCTCACGGCGAGCGGGGCCGGCGGGGAAGGAGGGAGCGCAGCGGAGCGGGGCCGGGCCGCACTCGTGACGGCGCCGCGCTTCGCCAGGATCTGAGGTCAGGGGAGGAGGAGAAGGGCCCGGCCCGCCCCGCAGCCGGTGCCCGCCTCCGGGAGCCCGGCGGTGCCGCCCCCCAGCCCCAAATGGCGGCCCCGAGGAGAACGGGGCGCGGGGAGATGGCAGCGGGGGTCGCGAGGGGGGGAGCAAGGAGCTGGTGCTGGGTCCCCAACTGCCTGCACGAAGGGAGCGGACACGAGGGGCCGCGAGGGGCGGTGGGCACGGTGAGGTGAGGAGGACGAGGGGAGAGGGTGCTGGGTCCCTCATAGTTCCGGGCTCAGCAAGGGGACACGAGAGAAGTGACACCGGGTGCGGGAGGGGAGGTGGCGCTAGGTCCCTTCTGGCCCTGGGCTCCTTGAGGGGGCACAAGGGGACAGTGAAGGACCCAGTGAAGAAGGGGATGGCGGAGGGAGCATGAGGAGTGACCGTGTCCCCTGTGAGGGGACTTCTTGGGGCCCAAAATGGGCCAGATGAGCGTCCCTCAGGGGCCAAACCTGTGTGGGCCCCGGCCTGCCACCACCACGGGGATCAGGCTAAGGGTCCCGATGGAAAAAGCATCACAAACCATCGGCTATCTGCCACTGCTGTTCGGCAGCCTTTTACTACATCGCTGTCATTTATCAGTGTGGTGGGCCCTGGTAGGATCCAAAAGCACTCACCCAGCTGATCATCAGTCTTTAGAGAAGGAAATTGGTAAAACGAGCCTGCAGATATGAAAACACAAGCAGCAGCTGTTTTGGAGGGCTGGGGCCAAATAAATACAAACCCCAAGGGCCATCACGGGACAGAGCGAGGAGCTGGTGCAGGGTGCAGCAGTTAAGCCCAACTGCTCCCAGGAAGGGAGGATAAAGAACTAAAAGATAAAATTAGTAATAAACCCTCCTCTTGAGATTCAGGTGAAAGGCTGTGATGCTGGGGCTGCAACTCGAGGCTAGCTTATTGCTCTTGCAACATTCAGTGCTAATAACTGAAAATGGAACTGAAAGGAAAAGAAAAGCCAGCAGCTCTCCACAAGTGTATTCACTGCACCATTCACACCACTTCCTCTGTAAATAACCTGCTGGGAGGGAAGGGATGGGCTGAGCCAGGGCTGATGTGCCAGGTCAAGTCTGGCTTTTCCTGCAGCTGCTTTGGGAACAGCCCAGCCAGTTTAACAGCTTTGGAAACTGTGGGAGAAACTCCCAGGGAAGGAAAGAGAGCGCAGTTCAGATGCACTTGGGTTAAAACAGAGCCAAAGCACAGAACTCTTATTTTCTCAGCTCCCCCCAGGCCCACCAGCAGCAGGAGAAGCAGAACCAGTGCACCATGCAAGCCCCCAAAAGGATCAGAGCTTGTGACTGTAGATTCTACCCTCTTCCCATGAGATTTTCAACTCTTTGGGACAGCAGCAGGCTCTTTGCTCAGCATTTACAGTCCAAAGTTAACAAGAACATTGTCCAGAAAGAGAGGAGCCATCCAGAGCTCGTCACAAAAAGACAGAAGGCCAGAATGAATCATTGAGGTGTATCTCACCTCCTGCAGCAATGCATACCAAGTGCAAGTACTGTCCCAAGATATATAACATGCCTTACCAGGCACTGCAGCCATAGGGCGCTTCACGAAGCTCACCAGTAATCAGGAAGAAAATTAAAGAGACTACAAATGTTTCAGAAGGTAGTAGGATAGATTTAAGGAAACAAACACCCCCACCCCCCCCAAATAAAAACAGTATAATTTACATTAAAAAGGGCTGTGTATTGTGACAGTCTGCTCTTACTGAGGAGAGTGAAGAGGGCAGGTAACTCCTCTCAAGAGCCAAGGATCAGAATTAGATTAGGAAAAGACAGGGAAGAGACTGTAGATTTATCCAAGTAAGTAAAGAGCAAACTCTGCATCTCTAACATTGTGCAGGCCACAGCCCCGTGAGTTTACCTGTGTTTTCACAACTGCGCCCAAGTGTTTGATTTTAGAACATTTCCCATCTTCATTTGTTAACAAAGAGGCTCAGAACTAGTCATTTCTTTGGTAGCTGCTACTGTGAGGAGTTGCATCCACCAGCCAGTCACGTCCCTGTCTGCATGATTCAATGCTTTTGTTGGCAATCGTAATAGTACCTGGTAATTAGTAAGCTTGGTTGTCACAGACAATTAACTAATAGTGGAGCGATCATAGAAGTTTGCTTCTGGGGGTAAGCTTCCCCCTTCAGTTTACTCCAAGGAAAAATAAGAGGTATAGCAGATAATCAGCCTTAATTGGAGGCTGGAGAGCAGGGTTTCCCAAATCCCATTCTGGTGACATACCTGTCCAAGAAGTGGCTCACTTGCCAGAGCAACACCAAGCACATGCTAAAACCTTGGGACTGCAGAGAAGCAAGGCAGGGGACCCACGTGAGTGAAACTGAATTGATGAGTGGTGGTTTAGTCACACTACTGCTGGCTATTTCAGTGCAGAAAGTGATGCAATGCTCACCTCCTTGCATCCGGCTCCTGGTCTTCATGTGGCTTCTGCACCCACGACTACTCAAAGAAACCTTCATCTGTCATCTGTAAACTCTAGACCACTGGGGCGTCCCTTGTGATCTCCTAATGCATCCCATAGACAGCCAGTGAAAGCCACCAGTCCACAGTAGGCGTTACAGTTGTTGCACAGGGTCTGAACCTCCTTTAGTCACACACGGGGCTGCAGATGAAAAAGTGCTAAAGAATGGACAAGGCTCAAGTGCTCAAAATAATTTTCCAACAGTAAGAGTCTTTAGTCCTTCATTATCTTCCAAGGGGATGGACTGCAATCAACATTTTGGTCGATGCATGAATGGGGCTGTAGCAGTGCACGCATTAAAAACCTTCACCTTTCCCACCCCAAGACCAGAACTAAAAACATAGTTTTATAATTAAGTGACATAAAATAGCTCATCTATGATGACAACAGCATCACATGCACAGCCACAAACACGTCAGGCACGTGGGGAGGAAACCACTGTCCTAAAACTGCTTTGTCACAGTAACTGATTCACAACCCTTTATTTTTCTAGTGTGTCTGCTGATCTTGCAATACCATTGCCTGTTCTCCAGATGCAGGAGATTTAATGGTCAAAAACCTCAGTGTTTCTCTCAAGGCAAAGTGCATCTGTTTTTCAAGATAAGAAAAATGGATTACCGGTCCATAAGACAAATGTTGCTGCAGGTTTTGAAGGAGGAAAATCCTCTTCCCCCCCTTTCCAAAGCCAAGCGGGACAGCTCAGTGCTGCACATGACACCTCTCTGCATCGGTTCCTATACCTGTTCCATTAAATGATGCTAAGGGAATGGATTAAAAAGTAATTTCTAATTAGAATTGACACAAGGAGCTTTATAGGGATAGAAATGCCAAGTTTTTGATGTCCCAAGAGATTAGTTTTTAGCTCCTGAAAAAATAATAATCTTCAAATCTGTTTGAAAATGAAATCTGTACATAAGAGACATAGGGAGTGCCCCGTTCATTTTTCCAGCAACTAGTATTGTGGCCAAGTGCTACATTTTATATTATACCCTAACATTTTATATTATGTATTATACATTATACATTAATATAATACTATATTTTATATTTTATTTTATATTATACCCTTCTACTTCCAAGCCATGCCTGAAAGAATCGACAACCTATTTCTGTAGAAGGGGAATATTTGAATTTCTCATGCCTGCTCTCAGCCTCAGCCAACTGCAATCATTTCAACCATTGATTTCTACTCATTATATTTCAAATGACAACATCGATGTTAAGGAAATTCTATTGGCTTTAGAGAAAATGGCCTGAGAGTGATTTCAGTGCAGGGATGGTGATTTCAGAAATAGAGACAGACCAATCAAGCAACATTATGATAAAGTGTTTATTCATTTTTTTTTAAATATCAAATTTTTACACATCAATTTTGTTGATAAACAGTCCCCCAATATTAAAAAACAAAAAATCAAAAAAAGAATCAAGTGTGTATTACTTTGGGCAGAACCACATCCCATTTTCTGATGACACAACCACACTTCCCTTCAGTCTGCAAGGACAACTGCAGTATGTTCAGCCCAGAAGAGTAAATGACACAAATGCAACCAGCTTTAGGATTCCTGAGAATTGATTCCCTCAAGTTCCTTAAGTGAGTTTGTAAAACTCTTAAGCTAAAAAGCATCAGTCAAAGAGAAACCCAAACCGCTACACATTTGGATCACAGACTAAGCTACGTCTACACAGTGCAGGAAGAAATCTCTCGAACGCTTCATAAGGGAATGATATACACAAAACCAACCCAATTTCCCGAGCTGACCTCCGAGAGAGGCAGGCAAAAGGCCTCTTGGTTTCTCCTCTTTGAATTCACATTGGAGTCATGGGGAGCTGTGTGGCAAGAAGTCCAAGTCTGGTGAAGAAACCTCTAGGATATGTTCCTCCTTTTACTGATAAATGGCATAGTGTTTTAAGGAAAACTTACCATCTGGAAGTTCAGCATCCAACAAGTACACTTAAATATTGCTGCTTTGGAGGAAAGGAGACAGCAAGAAAGACGGAGAGACAAGGACAGAAAGAAAGGAACGTATCTAGGAGGTACAAGGTTAACAGTCCTCGAGACCACGTGTCTACGTAGAAAGTTAAACATAATTAGCAACAAGGCAGAGATTGTCACAGTAATGCAGCACAGCGCAGCTCTGCTCAGCGGCCCGTAAACGTGCCTGTCACCAGGAAATATTTCCTCCTTGTGTCACACAGATCTGTGCCCAGAGACGTTCAGATGTTTTCACTGAACATCGCTAAACTTACCTAGAGCCTCATTTACAGAAATAGGCATTCAGCAGGAAGGCAAGTAAATTCCTCCAGTATCTTTAAGGAAAGGAGTACCTCCCAGAAACCAAACGGCAAGGTACACGGCCACAGTGGCTTTGGGAAATGCTCAGAAACAAGCTCTACAGACCCAGCAGGGTCCCCACAGGCACTGGCATCTTAATGGAGCGGCTTGAATGTTGCTTTATTCTCTACAGACAGACTTTTTATAGTGAAATCATTTTGCTAAGCTGATGTGACAGTTAATATATTGGAGCATCGATGAATGAGGAGGGCAAGAGAAGGGTGTGAAGAGCCTTACTTTAGCCCAGAATACATTTGCTTAGCTACTTTGGAAACTTAAACAGCTTTTGGCATTACCTTTTTCCCCCACTCTAGCCAAAAAGCTTTAGCAGTCTGCAGTCCCCGTTTAAATACAAATATTCCCTCTTTGTTGGCCAGGTAAGCAGAGAGACCAGCTAAGGGATTGCTAAAAGCTGAGCAAAGGATACGTGCATAAAGCAGAGAGGACACATACACGTTAAAACAGAAGACAACTTTTAGACAGCATTCACTAACTATTACATTTTATTTAACCTTAAATACTCACCACTGCCCAGATTTTCTCTAACATTAATCTTGCTCCTGAAAAGTCAAAATTATTCTCTAATTTAGCAGCACATAAACATTCACTCAAAGCAAGGCTCTGTGAAATGAAGAGATATAGATCACCAGGCTTGGACCAACTTGACATAAAATAATTTTACAAGTATTAATCAACTGGGGGGTCAGGCTTTGCTTCTAGCAGTTCAGAGAAAGTTACCCAGGAAATTCTAGCAGTATCGATAAATACAGCTTTGGCAGAAGGGCAGATTTCAAAAATTGTATTTGACAAAGAATAAAACTGAGCATTGAAGCGAGTTGGCTGATGCTCTAAAGCTTTTATAGCATAAATTCTGTATATGCAGTCTAAGTAAACGTGGCCATAAAACTAGAGCCTTTAACCAGTTTGGTGCAAAGCAGCAGTACTTTCTCTAGCTATTAGCAATTGCTTCTAAAAACGTAAAAGTGTAAATATGAAAAGGGTCTAACATTGAATGGCTAACACCTGATGCTTCAGAGAAGCTGGCAGTAAATGAACCTGCAGGCTAAGGGTGCAAATTCAGCTCTCACACATCCAGGGGGGGCAACCACCCGCAGCTGGTCTCTTCGGTGCACCGACCACGTGTACCAGAGATGGGCTTGCTCCAAGGACCACCTCACTGAGACCCATGGTGTGGATCGGGAGCAGAAACAGGCTGTTTAGACTGAGGATGCTCTGGATCTGAGAGCTGGGAGCTTCACTCACGTTGCTGCTTTTGATAGTGAACCATATGGGAGTGGGACTAATATTGTTATCTTATTTCCTAAAGCTTCTAGAGAGAGATCTGATGACAACGTCTGTACTCCTGTAGCAGTCCAAGCATTACCCTTTACAGATCTGGCTTTCACTGATTGGGGTGCTCATTGCAAGGAAAGTATCAAAAAGCTTCATCACGGGTAAACTCTTACTGCCTGCATGGGAAAGATCATAAAGCTGTAGCCTTGCCTCGGTAACTGATTTTGAACAGAGCCTGAAGTGAATTACTTGATGCTACTCAGCAAGGGGGTCCCAAGCAGCCAAACGCTGCTTCCAACACTCGCACAATGACACCACAAGTAGTGGGAAATAAGCTAAATGTGTCTGGGAGCCCCAGGCCTAGCTCCAGAACTTGAACAAAAGCTCCATTCATCAGAGGAATGCCTTAAAGCTTGTTAGAACATGAAGGATCTCTTGGCTACCCAAGCAGCTAAGAAAAATCTGACATCCACCACTTACTGACATGAGAAACTCCTTCAGGTTCACAGATGAAACCCAATTTGTGTTGTGTGTAAAAGCTGTCCTGCATGAAAAAAGCCTCACATACACACAGGCAAACCTGCTAAGCAACAGGGCAAACAAGACACCAGGGACAGCCTGAGACAATGATAACAAATGAAAGCCATGAACAAAACATGTTCCCAGCCACTGCTGATCCATCTCGTCAGGTTTAGCTCAAAGCAGAAAGTTAAAGATGAACACTTTACACAGAATCCACTTCAGAGATTTGCAAGTGGGATTAAGTAAAAGTCCCTACTTACAATTTGGTATCTCATTTAACCACGCTTTCCTTTCCCTTCCCCAGCCCCAACAGTATTTTGGGGCTCTGCAGAAAACCAAAAAGCAGATCACTTGGATTAAAAAAAAAAAAGGATCTGGAAAGGGCTTCCTGCAACACAGCCTCAGTGAGTCCTCATCAGACAGGCTACCACTCACCAAGGACTTTCTGGAAGGCCACGATGGTTATAACGCAGAAGCCACGTCAAGTGCATTTGTTTCATGAACCCTATTCAGGAGCCCTCACTCTTTACGAGGTATTAAATTAGTACCTCATCAGCTGCTACAGACTTTCTGCAGTTTCCATTTCCACAGCTGAGAGGCTGATGATCCCCCAGACATCAAGATGAGTTAGTGCAAAGCAGATCTCTTCATTCTTCTGATCACACCCCCATGCAGTGCATGGAGAATCCATCTTCCACGGGTAGGGGGGATTAAGAGCCGTAACACACGGTCGGTGTGTTAAGCAGTTTCATCATTAACATTCTGCCTGCAGCAGTTGAGCTTGTTCTTTTTTTTGGGGGGGAGAACATAGTGTGGGCAAGGCTAGAAAGAAAAAAAAAAGTAAAATACTCCTTTTCCCCCTCCCCCTACAATTAATACCTGCATATCCTCAAATAAGTTAGTACATCTCTTAGTTGTGGTAGCACCAAATTCTGTCCCTTCCCTTATTCTCCCTATCCCTTATCCCCACGTTGTAAACTTAAACACACTGGCCCGAAAGCATAAGAGGGTTTGGCAAAAGCAGGCATCAGCTTTCCCCGTGCACACACCAAAACACGCTTCCAAAACCACCCCACACCCTCCCACTCCTCCTGCCAAGTTTTAACATCTGTGGGCACCTACGTAACCTCCAGTAGCTGCCATAAATGTTTCACCAGCGTCACATACATTTGGTTATAAAGCGAAGGAGAGAAAACTGGTAAAACCCACTAAGTACATTTAGCAAAGCGCTGTTTTGCGCCCGCACCACACCAAGCTCAGTGTGCACCTCACGTCCTGTAACACCGCGCTGCGCCTCGCCGCTGGCTGCACGCACACGCGCGTTCAACTTATTTCACAACCTGCTTTGTGCTGGACAGGGTGGTGATCTTAATGGCTTCTGCTTTTTTATTCATAACATCGGAGCTTATTCTAAAATCTTACATTTAAATAAAAACATTGATTTTAATCCAGTATGCATAATTAAAAGCTATCTTGTCCACACAATGCTAGGACGTTTTCTTTCTTTTAAAAGGCCAAATCTAACGAGTGAAACTGAAGAGACAAGTTACTTTGGCTGCAAAGAATTAAAAAATCTGGCTCAACATTCTGCTTGTACATTGTGATGTGTAATTTAGATACGTCCTTTAAAGGAAGAGACCCCAGTCAGCTACCTCCTCCGTAGTTACGTAGGAACAACAATACTCTTGGCGAGCAAAATGAGAAGAGCAAGATCTGCGTTTCCATCCGCTTGTTCCAAAGCCTCGAGAGCTTCTCGCATGGTAAAGCCAGCACCAAGGATTCGATCAACATCAGCCGCAGGGAAAGCAGGTGGTGGAGAAGCAGCCAAGGGAAATTCAGTATAGCCAGCGAGTGGGCTGAGCAGCGGTTCCTCACACCCACCCAGTGACCACAGACCTTCAGGAGAAGAACTGCTGCTTCTCCCAGGCGCTCCTGTGAATGATGCCCGAATATCTTGAGGTGCATCTTCATCCAAAGCAGTTTGAGGGGAAATAGATGTGTTTTGTTCCAAGGTCGCAGTAGCTGGACTCTCGTTCCGTTCTGCCAAAACTTCAGCCTGCTCAGAGCTCTGTTGCTGGTCAGATGTCGCTGCAGAAGTCACTAAAATCAAATCACTCTTACCTGAAAACTCCTGAATCTCTAAAGCACCTTCTCCAATAGCTGACTCCATCTGACTGATAGAGCCAAGGTTGTTTTCTGTGCCAGAATCACAAGGCTGGTTCCCCTCTGCTTTTCTACCTTCAGACCTCCCCTTAAAGGAGGAACAACTCTGTTCCTGGCCGTCTAGATGTGAGCCTTTTTGCTCATCTTCAGAAGACCCCTTCTGCTGTGCTTGCTCTTTGTGAACCACTTCCAGCTGGGAGACTTCGGATGCAAGGAGTTTACATTCTCCTTTACGACTGATAATCAAGAGTTTGTGAAGCTCTTTCAAGGCTGTTGCTAGAGAGAGACATGGCTCTTCTACAGGTCTTCCTGGATCTGTGCCCGGTTGGTGGATGCTGGGGGGGGGAAGAACTGATTTCAGCTTGTTCACTGGACAACTCATTATGCTTTACAGGAATTTCACTGGTGCTTTTGGACTGTGACACATCAGGGGTGGAAACTGGATCACTCAAGGAGGTTGGAGACTTCGACTCCACCTCCATAGAGGAGGCATCTGAGTTCAGGTCAGATACATTTCTGTTCTCAGCCTGCTGCTTGCTTGCTGAGCTCTGCACCTCAGCTACTGACTGCTCAACTACATCTACTTCCATATGCATACAGCTACAGGAGGCTGACATCTGGATACTCCCTTTCATGCAGGGAAGCTGTGCTTTCTCTAGCCCATCTCCTCTCGTTTCTGCAGGAGGATTTTCTTGCTGGCCCTCTCCTTCCACAACAGGTTTCTCAACCCCACCAAGGCTGCAAGGAAGCTCTGGGTCAGTTGTGTCAGTTTGTTTCTCCAGCTGTTCAGGCTTCTCTGATTCTTTGCACGCCTGATGGTCTATGGCAAGCTCATTCTTTTGCTTCTGTTCCTCCTGTTCTGAAGACAGAGATACATCTTCAATTTGCCCGTGCTTAGCAGTGTTAGTCAAACTATTTTCTTTTGTCACTTCCAAAGGAGGTTCCTGACCACAGCCTTGCTCTTTAGCGTTACATTCCATTAGACTGTCAGCAACAAACATTTCTTTGAGTGCTTTCTGCGAAGGGCAAGCTGGACTGCAACAAGTTACCTCACCTGTCTGGAGAGAAGGCTTGTTATCTGCCAAGGAAGAGTTTTTGGAAAGATGCTGTAGTAAGAGAGGATGTTCTTTTTCTGGGGTTATCTGGCATTCAGTTGAAGACTCAAAAGACTTGACGGCTCTAGGATTAATGGGCTCTGCATGGCTAGATTCGGATGAGCAAATTGAAGCAGGGGCAGAGACAGAACGATCAAGTAATTGATTTGTAGGATTACAGATCTTAGAACTTTGTCCTGAAGACTGGATTGGATTTTGAAACCCATCAGAAGCTGGTAATGAGGGCATTTCCAGTGAGGTAGTTTCTTTGTCACTATTCTCTATACACAAGACAGAAAGAAAGACGTAGTTAGAACACAGGAGAACCATGATTTTCAAATATCTCTACCTTCTGAATAGAAGCTAACAGCTTGCATATCAGCTTGGAAATTACTCACCAGAGCACCGCTCCATTCATATCATTAGCTATCGCAAGAAGTTGTTAGAGTCCTGAGTGCTCCCAGAATAACCAAGTGCAAATCCAGCAACTACATTCCAGCTGCAGACACTTCATTACTGACAGTGAAAGACAAGAAGCCAGTTCTAGGGTGCTCAAAGAGCTCACAATTAGAGGACATTTACATTTCAAAGTGAGCAGATATATCTGCAGTCACTGAGATGATGATGAAATCCCAGCGTCCCCTTTAAAGGGGCATTTTTCAAGGAGAGCGAGATCCAAACTCCTCTTTGTGATACAGAAAGCAGGCTTCAATGGGATACACGTACACAGGAGTTAGAGGGGTGCTTCCCAGATGGCTTGCTCAAGCTGAAAAGAACTTTAGATTTTCGTTTAGCCATAAGTTTCTCCTTAATCAAGCGCATAAACCAAAGAACCCCATTACTTTCTCATCTGGTTATCAGTGCAGCTGCAGTAACAGCAGCAAAGAAAACTAGCCATACAGAGCAGTTATCTTCATTTTTTTCCCTTCAGTATGTTAAGGCATGTAACAATTAGCAAACGAGATATCCAGAGTTCAGCAAACATCCTCCATATGATTTGTCAGCTTGAATTGAAATTGTGGCTATAAAATTACTTGTCAGTTATTCATCCTTTTTCAACATAACGTTTGCTGTCAAGCAGGAAGGGAACTAGCTGCCAATTGGTTTCTCTAAGAGCAGGCTATGGTGAAGCAATTTTGATATGAGAGAGGCAGGCAGCCTCCTAGGCTTTAATTACAGAACCCCAAAAGACTGAGAAGTCCACAGGCTCCCAAAGTCAAAAGACAGCTATTTATCACACAGGAAGCACAGGAAGGAAAGTCGGAGTTGTCAGGCTCTCCTTCACATGAGCAGGAGGGCCCACCCTTCCTAGTACAGGCAACACACAGGTTTGCTGCCTTTGGCCAAGTGAAGCAGAATGTTCTTTCACACTGAAATGGAGTTGTTGGTAATTTCACATCATGTGGGTTTCTCCCCAGTACCCTTTAAGGTAAGGACAGTCCTGCTGCAGGTAGTGTGAACGTAGCAGTAAAAGCTCATAAAGCGATGGCTATAAATACCTGGTCTGTGGCCCACTCCAGCTGCAGTAAACACACACTACATGCATCAAGGCTTCTGACGTTCTGTTCGGATTAGGAAACAAACACACCAAACTTGCGTTAGCATTCAAAGCACACAACATGCATGGTTACAGTCCTGCGACACTGCAGTCCCCCTCCCAGCTGTCCACAAAGACAGCACGTGAGCAGCAGGAGCTCCTCAGGCTCGCTGACTTCCAAGAGGAGTTCTGCCTGGGTAATTCATTACGTCTAGTCAAAAATAACTGCTGAAAAACAGTTGAGGGCTGTTCTGTACTGTCCACACTGCAGAGCGGTCTGGGGGTGATACTACACACTTGACACAATATATGCAGCACAAGGCAGATACCTAGCCCTGTACCAGATTGTTCTCCATACAGCTGCATTCAGGAGCCAGTGAAAAGAGGTTTGAGATGGCACAATTCTCAGACTGTGCTCCCAGTGGCTATTGCCTTGTGATGGATCATGCCATCACAGGCAAGAGAAGATAAGCAAACACTGGCTGGCTGCAAATGGGAAGCATAAAGGTCCTAGGGCAGAAATCCCAAAAGGGAACGCTCCCTGAGGCACTGAAGAGCAAAGCAAAGAACAGCCAGCCAGAAGTCAAACCAGCTCAACTGCTTCCTCCTCCCTGTGGAGAATGGATCAAGTACAGATCTCTACTGGCAGCACCACACTGGGTCTAGGTATCAGGCTAGATTAAATGAGTCAACTTATCTCGCTAATGGTCTGATGTTGCTAATATATCAGCTCACATTCTGTCGTCAAATCACCAACATGACCTTTGCTGTAAGAGTGCCTGTTCTTCCATTAAGGTCCCACTCTGTACTGCATCAGATACCCAAACAGCTATCCAGATTGTGCATCTGCTGCTTTATTTTATACCAGAGCAATCTTTTCTACTGGTCACACACCTGGTCTTAATGCAGTTACAACTTGGCTATGCTACAGTATTAAAAATCCACAATTATCCTGCAGATTTTCAGACTGCTCATCTTTCATAAGGGTGGCAAAGAGGCTCGTGACACAGAATACAAATTCAAACAGAAGGCATCTTTTTCTGTTTCTATGTGGCAGCATTATGTTCACGTCCTCTGCTTCCAAGTCAGTCCTTTGGAGAGAAAGCAGAACTGATTACAGACCCAGTGAGTCAAAAAACAGGGTCTGATCAGTCAAACATCAGGGAGTTGTAGTCATTTAGACAGCAGAAGTACCTGGTATTCTGCCAAGCACTCCTCAGCACCATCCTTCCGAGACTTGCTGTCATCCTTCTCCCATGGTATCTACAGGAGCTGAATCCTAACTGCATCAAGGATATTGATCCAGCTAGCACCAGCAACAAACTCTTCTCCACAAAGTGCACCATCAGGGATAAATTCCTCTCTATATTAGGAAAAGCCTGAGTTGCATATGTGGAGGCAACGCCTTTCTTATAGCCAGGCTGTCTGGATGACAAGCTGCATACGGGGTAAGCTACTTCAATATGCTTCCTCCTAAGGTAATTGTAGTTTCACTGTCCATTTTGTAAATCCTCCATAATCACCAGGTTGTTACCAGGGGTGATTGGGGGGAGGACACTGCATATTGGCAGAAAATAAGCTCTCAAGAAATAAATGAAGCATTAATGGAGAATCTAGTAGATCACAGTAAAACATATAAAACATACCATGACCTCACTACCATCTCAGTTGCCTTTCCACAGGTGTTGACACACCAGCAAGTCAGCTGACAGAAAACACGAGGCTCACAAAAGTAGGCTTCCAGGGATTAAATAAAACTCAAGAATAACCCAGGTGCATTCAAAATGAGAACTTTAATAGTCTACAGATGTACAGTGATTTCTGTTGTACTACTCAAGCTGTTAAGAAAGAGTACAGGCCTTGTGGGAAGCTGGGTTTCCTTGGTGCTGCATTATGTTCTCTCTCTCTTCCTCTCCAGTTTACTGTTCTTTCACTTGTTTTTTCTGGTACCAGCTAGCAGCAGTTAATTGTTTTAGAAAAGAGCAAGAGGGTGTAAATTAATAGTCTGGTATCTCTGAATACAGCTAACAAGATGCCTGCAAGTCAGAGACTTGTAATAGGTCCAAGGCTTGCAGAGAGTCAATCTAAGCAAGACCTACCTTAATTTTGTGCATTAGTGTTCTAGAAGTATTAAGTGAACATACAAAATGGATTTCCTATTCTCATAAATCTTTTACATTCCTCTAGGGCTCAGTATCAATGGAAAATGGCAGACTGCTGACTAGCTTGAACAAAGCCTCAGGGTCTTTAGAACAGTATTGGTATAAAAGCAGCTGCAAGTCATCTTAGACACTTTTCATTTTAAAGCACTTGCCTAAAATGCTTTAATTATAAAGATTTACATTTTTCAGGCCAAGAGGTTTGTTTTTTATTTGACCTCTCTTTCAGCAGAGAACTAAATCCAGACAATTATGTCTGCAAAGACTCATCTGAAATGGGGGGAGACTGCAAAAAACAACCTTGTCTTCATCAAGCTCAGAATTTGAACAGGAGAAGAACACATTTACATCTCTACATTTTCTCTTCCAGGTTATGTGAAGAGACATGAGCCCAAGCCACCAAGTCTGACATTTAGGTATGTCAAAACCTGATGAAGCAAGGTCAAATCCTTGTTTTTCCTCTTTATTTGCTGCAACTTAAGTTAATGAGTATTCTAATTTGGTTTAAAAAGTCAAACATGCAAACCATTTCTTGGCAATACACTAAAGACTGGCCTTCCTCTGGAGGTTTTATATCTGTGAAAACTTTCAGGAATAGAAGAATATTGTTCAGTGGGACTGTTAGGTACAGTCCTGTGCTCCCCTCGGTTATTTGCAGAAAAGACTGCTTACGCTTTTGACAACCAAGCAGCAATTGGGAAGTGTTAAAGAAAAAAAAAACAGTGCAGTATAATATATATATATATGTTCATATATATATATATTTAAAAATGTTATCAGACTTCCATTATAATTAGAAGCATGCTATAATTTAAAAAATTAGCAATAAAACCACTGAAGAAAACAACTTTATCAGCTTAAACGTGACCCATCATGTGTTCTGCACACATACAGAAAGCAGAATCTTAGTGCAATGCTTTCAAGGGAAAAAGTTAAAGTAAACTCAAACACCTTCCCACCTGCGTTAGAGAGAAAAAAAAAAGCTATCCTTAACAGTTTTGGAAAAGTCCTAAGAAATACACTTTCTGAGCTGCTTATGGCTTCTTATAATAGTCGGCATACAGAAATGAAGCTCTGCTTTATTCAAAAGCATATGCTGAAGTTAAGGGAGGAGTTAAACAGAAAACCTGAGTTTCAGACAGTTTGGCTTATAGCTCAGCTTTTAACTATTTTGGCATCTCCATTTAACTAAAATTTGCAGTTACCAATAGCTTCCAGAGCCCAGAACATCTTCATTTGTGCAGCTTACAGATTCCAGAGTACCAGGGAACAAAACTAGGAGAGGAGGGGAAAATTCCCTTTGCAGACCATCTTTAAGGCTGATATACATTAGGATGTGAATTCAGCTGCTGCTTTTGAAATTTAGAGCAACAGTAATCTTCAGTAAGAAAAACAGTTTACCTTCCAAGGTCACAAGCACTATTCTAAGGCAAAAATGCTGAAATAGCACACTGTTGCTAAAAATTGTCATGAACTTACTTTGTCTTTGTGTTTGAAAAGAAACAGATGGACATAAGCTACAAGTTAACGCTTATCGCTTAGTTATAGCTCCCCAGCAGAGGGGCAGCAACCAGGCACAGATGTACTTTACACTGCAGATTTAAGACCCAAACAGTTGCTGAGGCTGGTATTCCTCCTTTCCAAAGATTTGTGCTTACTGCTCTAGCTCCTCTACTTTTATGTACGGTAGCTATTAAGAACAGGATTTGCAGAGGTCACCACAAGGGACCCTATGTGAGGCTAAAACACAACGTAACTGAGTCATGTCCCTGACTAGGCACAACAATTTGAACCAGGTGAACGGGTGCCAGAGACAATCACTTATCTCCACACCTTCGAAGACCAAGATATCAGAGCTGGTAGAAAGTTGCAAGGAGAGCACAAATTGAACAGCAAGCACCCCCGAATGCCTTCATGTGGACAGATTTTGCTGTACAGAAAGGAAAAGACAGGTGTAATTAGAAGCCACAAGCAAGAACAGAGCCCCTTTCTCTCTACCTTTTACTCACTGATATTGTATTAGATTACATCTCCTAGGAACTGAGAAAAGGGAGAAGGGGCCTTTCAGTGACTGCCAACAGACATCCTGATACACAGCAAGAAAACTATGCAGATTCTTATTTCAGCTGGGCTCATTATGGTACCTGCTTCCTCTACGGACTTCTGTATTGCTTCTGCTAATTCCTGGTCTGCAATCTCCTCCGGCCGCACGTCTTCCCGCCCGGCCCCATAAGCCAGCCTGGCACACTCTGGGAGCTCGCCCTCCGGGAGGAAAGTGGTCTGAGAACCAGTCGTGCCGATCACTAGTACATTCTTCTTGAGATCAATTGAACACTGTGAAAGAGCATCGAGACATCAGGGGCCTGCATAAGAGTAAGTCAGTTCCCGGAGAAAAAGGAGAAACAAGGTTAAACGATCCATTTCAATGGGAACAGCTCGTAGCACCTAAGCAAAGTGGGCCCAGAGCATCAGCTATAAGCAAAGGACCCTACAGGACTTGCTTTGCAATAAATCATTCAGTTGGAAAGCTCTGAACATTTTTCAGCAGAGCAAAAAACTCTGGAGCAGCCAGACACCCTATCCATCCATCCATGATGTCTTTAGCATATGTATTTCTTTTGTAACTGGCAGAAAAATAATGTATTTTCTTTCCCCAGAGAATCCTAACACATTCACAGGCATGGCATTTGTGTTGTGCTTAGGGCTTCACTTGGAAGAGCCAGTAACTGTTTCAAAACAAGTGTTGATACCTGATGCCTCTTTAGCATATCCAGTCCTAGAAGCATGTCCATGGGCTGCTCTTCAAGGATTGAGAAGGAACACGCCAGGAAATCCCCTTCAATTTGAACCTGAGCTGCAACACAATGGAGAAAAGTTACCGCCTTGCATACTGCAGTGCAACAAATTACCTTCTGCTCTTCCATCCCCTAGGAAAGGCTTGTGCAAAGGTGCTGGGTAAAACTGAAGCTAGAGCTCTGACATATGGCCACATCCCTAACAGGAGAGACACCCTGCTCCTTCACATCAACCCTGCTTTTGCACCCAGAGTGAGTGGTTCCTCTACATCTGCAGGAGTTGAAGACTCTCTCACCTAAAAGAGAGGCAATTCCATTACAAAAGCATTAAGTGAGACAGAAGCCAGATTACTGTGCCCAAGTCAAATGAACGTACTGCAGATGCACTTTTATTTTACTCCATAGAAGTTTCTAACAAATACAGCATTAAATCAGGAGCTCTTTGGTGCCAAGACTGCAGGGAATACAGTCAAACTGCTGCTAAAGCTGTCCTAAGAAGAATGCCAGTACTTACCTAAGTGCACTCTGCCAATTATTTTCTGC
Source organism: Heteronetta atricapilla (assembly GCA_011075105.1). NCBI lineage: Eukaryota > Metazoa > Chordata > Aves > Anseriformes > Anatidae > Heteronetta > Heteronetta atricapilla. The sequence goes on from CM021751.1 coordinate 7,652,509, forward strand.
GTGCCTACACCTTTAGCAATGCCAGCCCACCGCCGATCTACCAGCCTCATAATGTTGCACCTTTCAGCACAAGCTTGGCTCATGATGGTCATCTGGGCACCTACCAGCAACATAATTCATGTTAAGTCTTGACAGGGCATTGCAAAATAAAAGAAACTCCTGAAAGGGCTTAAGATCTTATACTCAGCAGCAGGGAAACCACGCTGCTTGCATCAGGCAACTGCATTATGACATAAAAAGCTTTTTATGAAACACACTGCATTGAATTTACTGTGTCTACACACACAGATCAGCATGACGATGAAGTATGTACTACGGTAGAACTGGAACCGCCCCAACTGCTTTCCCTTTGAAGCTGTGGATGGGAAGTACAGCGTTAAGGCAGGTAAAGTTTCCCCATCTGCAAACTGAGATAAGAGACACATGTGGCAGTGACCTTTTTGGCATCGCAGCCATCAGACACCAGAAATTCTCACAGGAGCCTTGATCTGGGGTGTTCGAGCACTCATTTGTGCCGCTTCACAAACCGTCTCCGCAATTTGCTCTGCTTGCCTTAGAGCCCAGACTGTTCTCACATTTTAATTAGGTGCTTTAAAATCTTGTAATACAGTTCTTTATTATGGAAAAGGAATACTCTGGGCAAAAATTCTGGAGTGCGTGCTCTCTCCCTCAGTGAGGGAAGGAGATTCTGTGGAAAGATGAAAACAGCAGCAATTCACCTGAGTCAACAAAGGCTTTCACTGGATGTCCGTTGACTTTACAGTTAATATAAAGCATCACCACCTGGCCAAAACTCTCAGGGGCCTCTTCCATCGCTATCGTCATATTTTCTTCAATGTTTTGTTGCCTGAATTTAACGGAGAAGAGAGAAAAATCAGACTTTCCATCAGCAAAACCTTATAAACATCCCTCCAATTTACAAATGTAATCCCACTTGCTGCAGTTTGCATCAGCTACAAACAGCATTTTTAAACCACAACAAAGGCTGCTTCATTAGCTAAACATAGCCTTCTTAGCAGAGGGATTGCTTGTAATGCTCTTGGCTTAATCCAGAGATATCAAATCGCTTCCCCCCAAGCCTGGAGGGCTGCTCCCTCCAGCACCTTGTGTAGCTCACACGACAGCACTGGAGACGCCTGCACCTGACAGCCTTGTGTTGGCAACAAAAACCTGTCACCAGAGTTAACCTGGAGATCTTATAAGCAAAAAACCTGCATATTTATTAGTCACTCTGAAGAGGCAAACACTGAGGGCATATGATGAAGATGTTGCCAGTAGCTACAACACCGGAATCCCACACAGCAGCTGAACATTAAAATCCTCCAACGTTTCCCTGGTATCTTGCCTTTTCCAGGCATAGGAAGGAGAGGAGATAAGCGAAACTGCAGCGAGAACACCACTGTGCGCACAAGCCCTCGCTGCAAATTCAAGCTTACAGAAGAAACACTTATCAAAAAGCTCATCGTGGCCCCTACGGTAATTTCAAAGTGATGGGTATCTGCAGTGACTGCATCTGAAATAGCCTTATCTGTGAAAGGAAAAGTGCTTCCAACTTGGACGCCACTTCACTTCTCCTCCTCAGCAGGAGGACTGGAAAAGCAAACTCCTCTCCCATCCATTTTCTGTAGCCTTCCTGCAATAGGGTGGGTAGATGCGGTTTCTTGTTGGAGCAGGGAAACAGCTAACAGCAGCTAACAGCAACCTGGCTCACCTGGGAGCACCCTGCTACCCTGCCCTGGCTTCATATACGTGTGAAACAAAGAGCTGCACATTGCACTGTCTTCTGCTGCTCAATCTTAAATCAGTTATGTTGTGATCTGAAGCTTCTGTTTTCTCTGTGCTTGATGCTCTGTCCACAGAAGATACACTTGAAGGACAGAGATTTGTCTCAGAAAAGCGTGATGCTTGCAGGAGCTCCCGATCAATCTCAGGCAGAGGATACCTGATTAAGCAAGGAGTTCAAGTAACCGGAGAAACTAAATGGGCTGTGAAATTTGGGGACTGCTAGATGTCTGTTACCTAATAGCTGTACAACCTCGGGCACATCACCTTTATCTGTCCCAATTCTCCTTCATCTATGGAGCAAGAAATGTGTTCCTGTGCCTGCACGCAATGTTTTATCTATAAATTTATGCAATTTATGCATTACATTTTTCTGCACCACTACGCTAAGCCATTATCTGGTACCAACACTTTGTCAGTTATAACGCAAGAATGACTTATCGCAAATTAACTCTGGTTATGATCAACTGTGAGCCTGCACCAGAAAGACATTTCTTTACTGGGGAGAAAACCACCAGCCACATTCTATCTCAAGGATTTATCACCCAATTTAAGCAATCAAGCCTCAGCCCAATGCAAATACGTTTGGAAGACAGAAACAGAGCAAAGGCTGATGAGCAGAACATATTTCTGTGGAAGATCTCTTCTGACAGCAGTGAAATGCAGAGTCTGGAATTAGCCAGAAATACAAAACAATTAGCAGGAAGCGAAACCAAATCTCGAGGGCAGCTGGGAAGTGACACCCCATTCTGTGCAGAGCTCTGCTCAGGCTCTGTTCTCAGGTTCTGGACATGCCCTGAAGAGCACCTCTCGAGGATTCAGCTCAGCGCTTTTCACAAGTGCTCTTTACTGGTGTCACAGTGGCCCAGCCTTGAGACATCACGCACATGGACAGAGGTGCTGCCACCGTCTGTGCTCAGCTGGATACCTCTGAAGGACGGGATGCACCCACGTGTCCCAATTCCCAACCTTCCCACTTGCAAAGGTGGCTCAGAGCGCTACCCTGCAAGCAGGTTTCTGTCTTAAGGCAGGATCTGCTCTGTAAACACACTCCTTGTGTCCTCTGAGGAAAAAGCACCAGGATGGAAGGAAGCACCCTGTGGAAAAAAAGTGCCACAAAGACCTCCAAAGCATGCAGGTGGCTTTGGTTTGCTACCTTATGTCTTCTTCTATCTTGGCCTGTGCCTCAAGATCGAAAGGGTCAGCTGAATAGAGTCGGATCCTCTCCTGCTCCCGCCGGGCTCGGTCCTGCTGTTGCTCCAGCAACACCCTGGTGAATTTCTCTGCAGTAACAAGGAGAGACAGAAATGCTTTTTACTGGAAATTACTCTTTACAAATCAAGTTCTGGCACAGCAAGCACCTCTTTTAATGCCAGCATGCACTCAGGGATAGAATCAGCAGGACAAGCACAACAAGCTTCACCTGGAGGCAGCGTGGATGGACCTCAAAAGGATCGGTGGCAAACTTGGGAATCTGCTGAGATGAAAAACAGCTTGACAGAGCTATTTCTCCTACCCAAACACATCGAGACACGGTCAAACTCAACTTCCCTCTGTATACACTTTTGTACAAAAGAAAAATGGAGGAAAAAAACTCCTAAGACAACAATACTTAAAATTGAGAGTTGCCATTCAAATGGCAATTCTTCTACTGTAGCAAGCGTTGCCTACAAAATACTCCAAAAATCTGGAAAAAACAGCAGCTAAATTACACCTGGAACAGAAATCAGGAATAGAAAACCTGCACTCAAGCTTCTCATTTGAATTGTGCACGTGTATTTTGAAAAAACTTCAGAGACAGGAGTGAGATTGCAGTCAGATGGCCCACCTACAAGAACAGCTTGCAAAATCTATCACATTTTACACTCAGCAGTATCCTGAAACACAGTTGTCTGTAGATTCAGCAAAAAGCAACCCAAAATTCTAAGGCATAAAAAAAATAACAAAACTTACTTTACACCCAGGCAACACAGGCTAAGACACAGACATTATGATCCCTAAAGCTGAATGCCTACTGCTGTAATCAAGAGGTGCTACGAGGGACGCTTGCTTCAGGAAGTTTAGCTGCACAGTTTTTAGTTCCCCACTGTTGGGATAGCCTCTGGCTATTTTTACTCTTTGGATCTGATCACGTACATTCCCAAACAGACCTGGCAATAAATTAAGTTCTGTAAACACGGAAGGCCATGGTTTTGCTTCAAGAAATGCAGTTCCCTTACAGAAGCTCTGTGGCTCAAAGATAGTTACACGTTCAGGAAAGCACTGGGCGTTCTTGTGTGTTTGTTTTGTTTTTAGTTAGGCTTCTGCATAGCAGGTGCCCTCTAACATGCCCGCGATGCATCCAGCAGTCACACGGCACGTATCTGTGCGTGTATTTGGACATCAGTCAGAGCTGAACTGGACCCGTGCCCAACCACTGATAGCAGCACTACAACGCGACGGGAGTATAACCAGGTCAAACCACCTCCTTCTGACACCCCGCTGCAGCGCTTTGGGGCTAAAAGTGCACACCTGAATCAAAGCTGATGTGCATACCAGACAGAACAGATCGGCTGATTATCCAGTTCTAGGTGCCTGGCTTAGCCCCTTGTGCCCCGTGCCAGCAGCAGCACATTCTTCTCAAGGTGATGGGAAGAGCTTCTCTTCTGCACTACAGCCACAACGCTCAGAAGAGGCGGGACAAAGCTTGAGAGCACAACATCTATTTAACTGCAAGAGTATGAGCTGGTGTCAGAATTAAAAAACGCAGTAGGCCAACAACATCCATGTAAGTTCCCTTCCAGTGTTCTTTGAGAGATAAATCACTAGGATGTAACCTTGAAAGGGAAAAAGTCTCCTGCTAGGCGGTACTTTGTTCATTTCCTGAAGGTCAACAGGATTTATTTCCTAAGTAGGTGCTTGCAGAGGTTTAGAAGCACGTCTTTTAATGCCCCAAACACTCTTCATAATAAAGGAGGACTAGAGTTCAAAGCTTCCATCAGATGAAGAATGAGAAACCAAGATCAGCTACTCATCCGCAGAGAAAATGAGGGACACCATACTAGGATTCAACTGTGCCATGTGAAGTGCCCAAAATACATGAGCACTTTCAAGATTGAGAGGAACGTAAACATTTATGACTGTTGTAAAAGGTCCCTCAAGACACCATTTACTTGTTCTTTTCTGCTCTCTCTGATGTCCACTTCTATAGCAGCTAATCATTAGGGGGAGAGATGGTCCTGCAGGGTGCTGCTCCCAGCTGAGCTCTTGGTGGGCTCTGGGGCGCAGCAAACGCAACACCATTACTGGAAACTGAGTTTGGGGAGTCTTAGCAAAACAATCAGGAGCTGAGCCGCTTGTGTTCGTAGAAGCTCAGCACATCCACGCGCTTGGTTTTCCAAAGTAGGGGACAAAACTATTGAAAAAGCCAAGCAGGAGAAATATGCCCACCTTGCTAGAAATAGTCTCGTTAGAGAAAGAGGAACTTCAGCACTCCCAGCTGGCACCTTTTATCAGCGGCATCAGTAAGCCGGCAGTGAGCATCCCAGCTAGTTAAAAACCTGGGGCTGCCTTTTATTAGAGCTGAGCTCAAACAGACCCAAAACCGCCTCACGCAGATAAAATCCCAACTTACCGAGGTCTCCGCTGAGCAGTGCCTCCGCCAGGGGCGGATTGCGCTCCTTCAGCAGGGACAGCTCGTGGGGATTTGCAAGCAGCATCTCCCGTAGCAATGCGGGATTTTCCAAACCCTGAGGGAACGAAGAGGCATCGGGAGGCGATGGACGCAGACGCTGTGCTGGTGGCTGCCGCTGCTGCGTGGATGTCCCGGGAACCGCAATGCTGCTGAAGTCTATCCTCGGCAGACCTGGAGGGAAAAGAGGTCAAATGTGTCAGCGCTTCCTATTTACAGTTCTGCTCCAAAAACTAAGTGGAAAAACTGTGGAAAGATGAGTTGGTCTGCATGCTACAATATTAGACCAGATTCTGTGAACAGCAATTTGTGTCAGAAGCACTGCCACAGCCCCAGGTTACTGGGTTAGGAATGCTAGCATGTATTTATGTAACTGCTCTGTTCTACCTTGTAGGCTTTTTATCCCTAAAATTGCACTTTTTGAATCACAGACTAGTTATTTCCAGCTTCACAAATGTGAATGCCACGCAGAGGGATCACACGGCTAAACCTGATGTCTCTAAGGCATTTCTGAATCTCTCAGATTTTTTTTTTTTTTTAAAAAAAAGGTAGAGAAAAAGAGCAACACTTCTGCAGAGCTGCATTGCAGGTACCAAGCCTCCCGTAAGGAAGGAGGACGAGAAACTCAAGCAGTGCTCCCAAGCCCTTCCCAGCCAGCAATCCCTTTCCGGTGATACTTTTAAGATGTGGGTTTGCTAGGAATCACTGCAGAAGGCAGGAGAGAGGCAGGACCAGGTCTCCACTCACATTATTTGAGGAGCCTCTTGCACGTGTGCACGACTGCATGACTTGGTTTAAGATGCAGCTTCTCAGGGTATTTGTCACGTTCAGAGTACACATCTCAAGAGCCTCTTAATGTGTCTGAGCCACACCGAGCGCGTTTATTGCACCGCTACACAGAACGGGAAGGGAACAGGCAGGGGTAGGAAAATTCACATACCTTCATACAAACTGCTGTTCTGAATTTCCTTTGTTTTCCCATCCTTTCCCACTTTCTTTGCACTTGCTTAGAATAAAAATAATTAAATAACAAGCCCTTCATCTAATTCTGAAAGTCCCCCACCTCAGCTGTAGCCACCCTCCCTTCCTAAGCAGTTTGTCCGGCGAGCTGTTAAAGGAGATGAATGAGATGGAGTTGGCCTTTGGTAATTGTCGAGGTGTTTGATAAATACCAAGATCTTCAGATGCTCAGAGGAAAAGTTAACACAACCGAAAGGTCTCACCTGGGAAACGGATCGAGGGCCGTGGCTCTACGGTCTCTTTCTGTCGCAAAATCACCACATCCCCGTCTTTCAAGCCATAGGAGGCCAAAGATCTGTTGTTGTCAGTCAGAGGCCTCTCCGCATAGACTATCTGCTCGTGGAGAGAACGCAAGGGAAAACAACTTGCATGACAAAACAGACCAGAATCTTGCTTTTAATTTACTTGTATCTTAGGAAAACGTTCCGGCAGCTCCTCTGGGCCCACCTCAAGCTTCAGAACTGAAGGCGTGCAATTCTCACCACAGGCACAGACAAGCCCTGCCAAAGCACCTCGGCCTCGGGCACAAAGACCTCGGCAAGTCAGCGGTTGGACAGGTACCCAGCGCTGGCCTTACCGAAACCCAACAACCATTGCTCAAAACCCAGCATCCCGGAGAAGGGCTGGTTTCTCTTAATTAGAGGCCAAAATCTTTAAAGGAAAGAGCGCCTTGCGTCAGACCTGCACACGTTTCCAAAATCAAATCTCTATTACCCGAGTCACGGCTGCTTTCTGCAGCGATACCTGCCCCAGGTCAGCGCCTCGTCACCAAGGCCCCAACGGCGCAGGCAGCATCCATCAGGAGGGAGACGGGGCCAGATCGCCTGCCCATCAGCGATCTCTGCCTTTACCCACACCGTGGTTCCCACAAGAACCAGTTTTACAGGGAACCCAGCGATTAGCTCAGTGATTTCTGCCTTACTTCAGTGATGTAACTCCAGCCAGACACAAAGGTTCAGCACCCAAACATACCAGTCCCGGATCCGCAATCATCTGTGGCAAGGAATTAATTTCTTTTGACTATAAAACGCAGGCACGTAATTTCCTATTATCGTAATGTAACATAACAAGAGGTCCAGATTCAATATGAAAACATATTGAGATTAAAGAAATGAATAATCACCATGGAAACATTTCTATTAACATTCGATTCTGTAATACCTACAGATGTCCTAAATTACTCCCGTGCTCCCCTTGAAGTTTTAAGAGGCAGTAACTGCAGATGAACACCATTGGAGGAGTTACCGACTTCACCCAGCACAGGACCCAGGACGCTCTGCTTCCACAGACCTGTCGCTACTTAGTTCAAACACAACCCATGAAAATAAAGATGTGCTTTAAAGGAACAAAAGTTCCTGCTGAAGACGTGTCCCTGGCATCCCAGAAACAGCTTCTGTTCGGCATTAAGGTTTCTGTGCCTTCATCAAAGCACAATGAGACCAGGCAGCTCAGCTCAACAGTCTCCTACCCCTGGCAGGAGTCCAAAGCAAGAAGCGCTGGGGAGGGAGCTCAGCCTAACCCTGTTGGGTGTACGATCCAATTTCACGTCTGCCGTGTAACTTAGCAAGACCGTCTCCCTGGTCTGGAAAAGGCTGGTTCAGGAACAACAGGTCTGCCGCAGGTCGGGACTGGCAGAGCCGCGTGGGAGACGCTTTCAGTACTCGCCGGGACGGGCTGCGACGCCTCCTGATGCTATCGCAAGCAGCAGAAGCACGCTGGAGATCCAAAAAGACAAGCAGTAAAAAAAAGACAAGACGCGCGGTCTTCCTCGAAGCGTGGCAGGCGCTGCAGACTTCGGCTGCTTGACTTCATCGGCTCAGAAGTATTACACAGGATCCTAACTCCTGCACCCTGGTTGCAGAGATCCACCGCAAGAGGTGGTATCAAAGACAGAGGAAGTAAAATAATAGCCACGTGTGACGTAGCAACCAGAACCACCAGAATTTGAAAGGTACACACGACTAGAAACAAAGACGATATTCCTATCCTCTCGCTCACTGCACACTTCACAACATCCGCGGCATCACGCTCGGCTGGCTTGTGGGTCCCTTTCAAAGCAAACCCGGGTCCGTTTGCAAGCTATATTAAGGCACTCAGTCACTGCTCTGGTGGCTGGCAAGACGCTGCCAGGTTATTAAGGTTAGCTTGTGACGGGAGGAGCCCCAGCGCATCCTCTCACATTACCACGCGCACCCTGCCCGACCTGATTCCGTAGCGCTGCTGTCCGCACAGAAAGCAAGCTTGTAATAAATCCCAGCTGCACGCGCAAGTCTTAAATGACAGTTTCTCTGTGCAGAGGGCCTGGAAGACATGAGCTAATCAGTTTAAGTGAGGTTTTACCTCTGTCATCTTGCTTCACGGGCTGGATTTACGAGCGTTCAGCCTTCACACCTCAGACAATGAATTAAGCGCCCAGCACTCGCTCCGTACCCATTACCAGCGCAGCTTAATGTGCTTTTGACCCTTTCCACGTCGCTGTTAAAATAAACTGATTTAGTTCTGCTGTACTTTAGACTACTTGCTTTGCAGCACATTTCAGAAAGCAAGCGTGTAAGCTGGCCAAGGCACGAGCCCTCCCAGAGGTAACCTGGGTCGGGAAGCAGGCACCGACACCACCGGCCGGATTCGGCACAGTGGCGTTGGGTAGAACGTGGAGCAAGCAACCCCACTCAAGTCATCAGCTGTCATTAAAACAAAGTACAGCAAAAACATCGCTTTTGTAAACAAGAAACCCACAAAGACTATAAATCCCACCCAATGTACATGTGGTCCCCCAGGTTTAAGCGGGAGAGCTACACCCACCTCCTCTCAGCTCTGAGGGCCCCGGCCAGCCGCTTCCATTCCTCTGTGCCTCCTCTCACCCGCCCCGCATCTCAAGTCCGCAGGTCGGGACAGCTGAGGAGTTCCACGAGGCTGACAGCAAAGCAACCACCACGCCTTGGAGCACTGGCGAGGCACCCCCAGCAACCATAAATCAAACCCAACGCAGAACCCCCGTCCAGTTTTTAATTGTTTTTTGGCTCCGAGCCATCTATTGCTTGGAACGTGTGATTCCTGGAGAAACACTTGATAAATCCTGAGCGAGACCCAGGGTTGTGTGCTCTGGTCCCAGCCGTCACAGCCTGCTCCGTGCTGTGCCTCGGGACGTGTCCCCCAGCCCGGCAGCCTCAGCTGGAACCGCACGGCAGCGGCAGCCGAGGTCGGGGACACGCAGCACGTAAAGAGAAGGAGACGAAGGAAATAACGCCACTGCCAGAAGAACGCCGACAGCCTTCCTCTCCTTCTCCAGAAAAGGCACCTCCACGTCACAAGAAGGAAACCACAGCGAGCTGAATTATTTCCCTTCTGCTCTCCCTGCTGCACCTCCCCTTATCAGCACAGCCCACGGGCCGCCGTGCCCGCTATCTCCCGGCACCCTCCGACCCGCCAGCCAAGTGCTTCGGCGCTCACCTCCGCCCCAGAATTAATTTTGTGGGAGATCACAGGATGGGGCTGAGTTAACCCTCCTTTGCTCCACGCCGCACGGGGCTCACGTCTCCCCTTTGTGCCGGGAAGCCGTGATACCGGCACAGCGACGCGTGCTGCGGGTAAGAGCCGCAGCAAGAGCCACGCTGTTACCTGCTCGTGGGGGTGGGTTGGGCACACACAGCCTTTCTGCACAACAAGCTACTTCACGCACAACTTGTAGTTTCACAACTTTCTTCCCACTGAAGGTCACAAGAACGCTAAATACTGGGCAGAAAGAGTAGATACAGGATCAATAAACACGTGCTTAGAAAACGTTAAGAAAGGAAATGTGATAACACACTGGGCACCAGGAAAGCAAAGGTGCTACCACACGGCACAGGGCTGCTCCGTGTCACCTGCAGTCCGTGCAATCGGGACTCTGCCGCGATTTAATCACAGCGCAGCAAAGGCTCAAAGGAAAAACTCCCAGCAGAAGGGAGCACAGAGGCACGGGAAGGACGCGACCCCTCCTTATCCCAAAACAGAGGCCGAGCCGGCAGGGCACCGCGACGAGAGAGAGCTCCGAAAACCAGGAGTCTGTGCCCCACGTGCCGTGAGATGGTCGAGTCACCGCGCACAGGCACTCGCGGAGCCCCGCGGGCACAGCCCGGCCCTGCCACCGCCGCGGGAGCCCCCGGGGGCCGCCGGCACCGTGCCGGTGGTCGCAGCGGGCAGCGGGAGCCGGCCGGCAGCGAGGCAGGAGCGGCTGCGCTCCTTCCGCCTACCGCGGACCAAAGCTGCTCCCCTGTACGAGAACCCAGGCGGCCTCGATTCTCCGCCCCTGCCTTGCAGCCCCCGCACTGGCGCTGCCCGCACCGCCTCGGAACCGGGGGGGGCCCGCGCCTCCCGCCCGCTCGCGGAGCCCCAGGGGGGCCGGGGCCTGCGGGGGGGGACGGCTCCGTGCGGGGTGGGACCGAGGAGATCGTTCGGGGAGCCGGGCAGGGAACGGCCCGGGGGGAGAAAGCTCCAAGGGGCGCCCGCCCCAGCCCGGCGCGGGCGGAAACCCCGGGACAACGGGGCCGGAGGGGGGGGGGGGGCAGAGCCCGGTCGGGCGACGGCTCCGGGGCCGTCAGGTCGCGAAGCGAGGCCCGCCCCCCGCCCCCAGGACACGGCCGCGGCCGGGACCGGTACCCCCCGCCCGGTGCCCCCCCCCACTCCCAGGCCCCTCCCGGAGGGCCTCCCGCACGGCCGGGCCCTGACCTGGCTCTCCGCCGCCGGGATGCCGGACTCGAGCTCGCAGAGCGCGCGGAAGTTCTGCAGCTCGAAGTCGGCGTCCACCTGCAGCGAGAAGGTCAGCTCGCTGCGGTCACGGCGCAGGCAGAACACGGTGAGCAGCATGGCCGCCCCCCCGCCGCCCCCCGTCGCCGCCGCCGCCGCCGCCGCCGCCAAGCGTCACCACTCGCCGCCAAGCGCCGCCGTCGCAAAGCGCCGCCCGCCGCCAGCCCCGCCCCGCCCCCGCGGCGAGAGGCGGGGCCTCGGGGAGGGGGCGGGGCTGCGCCGAGCCCAGCCCGGGGCTGGGGGGCGCGGAGGGAAGGGGGGGGGCCCGGCCCCGGTGCCCCCCCGGTGCTTTGAGGCGCTCTCACTTCTCCTCCGGGCCAGGCGCCCCCAGCACCAGCACCCCCCAGGGCCCGTCCCTCCCTGCCCGGAGCCCGCCCCCCCCCCGCAGTCCCTGCCCGGTCGTTCTGGGGGGGCGGTAGCGAGGGCAGGAGGCAGCAGCGTGTGTCAATACCCCGCAGGGCTGCTGCCCCCCGCCCCAGCCTGCACAGGGGCTGCCCCAAGACCTCCTGGGGAGCCCTTTGGGACCTGAAGATCCTGGGGATCCCCCAGACCACACAGCTCTCCCCGGCACCGGCTTCCTGCTGCTGCTGCCTTTGCGCTGCTCCAACACCCCCGCACCCCCCCCCCCGAGGCTGCAGGGCTGTCGTTGCCGTGCCGGGTTATATTTTTTCCCCAAGTGGTGAGGAACACGAACGTTAATTTGCTTACGAAGCTCCCAGGAGGGCAAGGCAGGTGGAAAGGGGTACAGCAGGATGGGCCAGTGCCCTCAGGCAGCAGTGAACCCCCCCCCCGGCCCTGCAGGTACACTGCTGTGGGGCTGAACTGAGACACGATGGATGACACCGAGCCCCAGGAACAAAGCAGGGGGTGAGGTGATGCGGCCCGTGCCGTACGTCACCCTGCTGTACACTCCATCACCCCGCTGCACTCCGTCACCCCGCTGCACTCGCTGCTTTCTGTGCCAGGAGCAGGGTAGGATGCAGCGGCACGGGCAGCGCTCCCCTCCGACCTCCTCGCACGCGCTGACCGTGGGCTTTCCTCCCCAGGGAGCCCTGCTCGGTAATTCACTGACTTCAGTACACGGTGAGAGGATCAAGACTTTATTTTGAAAATGGAGTTAATCTCAAATCAAAATCATTCCAGCCACGGGGTGGGACAAACAGAACAGCAGCAATGCGAACCCATCAAGGAGCAACCAGACCGGAGTTGTCACATTTCCGTGTTTGCAAACATTTCGTCAAAGCCCCTGCAACTATTTACTTCTTTTTCTCTCTTGTTAATCAACCCATATGTAATAATAATAATAAAAAAATAAAGCCCCAAACCAGCCTGGCACCTACCAGTCCTCACAAAGTTACTGCAGGGGCCCCGAGTGCTGCCCATCTCCACACGGTGCCAGGGAAAAGGCTCTGCCTCCCATAGGGAGCTCAGTCGGATTTCTCCTTCTCCTTCATGTGCAAGAAGACAATGCTGAACATGAAGAGGCCCACCATCATGGAGAAGGCTCCAGCGTAGTACGGGTACGCTGAGGGGATGAAGCGTTCGTACTGCGTGTGCTGCAGGGGACGCACGGACACCTAGGAGAAAAGGTGGCATCCCTTTCGAGTTTGGCAGGACACAGTAACGGATCGAGATAACCCCCTGCACGCGCCCCCGACTCCCTCTGCCCCTCAGCATCTGCCTCGCTACTGAGAAGACAAGTGAACTATTTGTTTCTAGGGCTGAACCGCAGCTTTTAGCCAATACCAAAAACATTTTCATGTGCCCCACGTATTTTTAAAGCTCCAAATGCTCTGCTCGGGAGGAAATGCTTGCTCAGTTCAAGCCTGCACAGTAAGGCTCTCTGCACTGGCATTTGCAGCAGCTGCACAGCACTTGTCCAAGGAAGGGGTAACACAATTCGTTTCTTGCACCGCTCATTTTCAAACCCCAAAACGTAAATAAAAAAGTCAGAAGTGCTGAAATTCCATGTACATTCAAGTACCTGGCACCTCAGTAACAACGGATATCCCTGTCCTCCTGCGTGATTCACTCCCTCGGTACTGACCTGGGTGGAGGAGTAGAGGTGGGTATACCCCAGGCGGTTATAATCCACTTTGAACTGGAACACGCCGTAGACGTCCGGCAGCTTGAACTGCACGCTGTACTTGCCACCTGAGAAAGAGTCGCAACATCTAACTGACACGAGGAATTGGAAGACAGAAGCCGTGGAAGCCTTCACAGGTCTTCCTGCTACAACGCTGCCAGGACGAGGAGAAAACACCCCGAGGCGGGGCCAGAGAGGTGAGGGGAACCTACCGTTTCTCTTCAGGAAAGTCCGCACGAACGGATCGATGCGGACGAACTCCAGCTGGATATCGTCTCCGTCGAAGGGGACCCACTTTCCATCAGAAAGCTTTTCAATTACGATGCTGTACTCCTGGAACAAACCCGTGCACAAACAGGAGTCAGGAGCAATGCCTGAAAACACACCTCGACCCCAGCAGAAGACTCCAGAAGGGATACGGCCTGAAGTGACCAGGGAGTTCTCCCAGATTTCTTTTTCCAAAGCTGGCAAGTTGTCCCTCTTGGAAACATTCTAGGGACCAGTACTCAAAGCAGCTCTCACTAGCCAGAGGGTAGGTATCTATGTCACAGCAGTAGGAAAAGGGATCCAGCTACACTTCTCAGCTCCTAGTTTCTCCCTGCCCACACAACAGGAGCGTGTTCCAGGCAGGCCGCCCTGCTCGCAGCCTTACCACGAGATCAGTGACGGTGTAGGCATTAGGAGGTGCAAGTTCTCCCACGCGGTGGTGAGACACGGCTCCAACGCGCAGCACGCCCTCTTCCTTGAACACCCAGCGGGACAAGGCAACAGCCAGCTCGTAGTTACCCGTCTGCGAGTACCTAGGGATGAAGGAATGAGAAGAAAGTATGGCAGCCACTCTGGAAAACACACTGCACGCCAAAAAACAAGCCATGAACAGATTTGAAAGCAAGAAAAAGTTATCCTGGGTTAAAAGAGAATTATTTTCCAAAGCACTGCATCCCTCAAGGCCAAAGCAGTGTACCACACCCTACTTGCATTAACGCTTTTTGCTGTTTCCCACAGCAGGAAACTTTGTCTGTTGCCTCCGTCTCCCCAAATATTCCCTGGGAAGGAATGCCCGGAAGCTGGCGCACCTCTTGGAGCCAGGAGTAGCTTTCTGCACAGCAGAATTGAAGAAGGCATCACTGAAGAAATCCAAAGAGCCACTGAAAACAACACGAGCATTGTTCCTTGCCTGGAGTCCCGCGATCAGAAGGGTGTTCTTCCCAACCGCATGCGGATACTGGAAAGGAGAATAAAGGACGTTTAGCCAGTTCAGGGACAAGCAGAGAAGAGCTAGTCAACCTTCCCAAGTTTCTTTCAAAACCATTAACCACAAGAGCTTTCTTCCAAGTTGTTCAAATGTGAGGGATTTGAACAAAGAAGTACAGCCCAGCCCAGAAGAAGAGAAAAAAAAGTCAGCAAACATACCTGAGTAATGGGCTTATCTGGGAAAAAGGAGTAAGAGGTAGAAGAGCCGGTCAGGATATCCAGCACCAGCGGGTTGTCAGGATCAGCCACCATCCTTGCAGGGAGAGGCACAATGAGCAGCATGAACCCACAGGAACGTGCAGGCACCAGCTAAGCTGCACAAACCTTCTCACCCTTGGATGTGGTGAGACAGCTGCAGAACTTGCACCCTTACAGAAACGAGTTACTTTCTCAAGATACTCAGTCAAGCTTCGTTAGCTTCTGTTAAGAAACATCACCGAGTCAAGATCTAAGCCGCTCGGCAGATTTTCTTTTCATCATTATTAAAATCAACACAGATTTCTCATGTTGGGAGCTCGCAGCTGGCTAACCCTGCCTTTCGCTCGCACTAACACCAAGATTTTTGTGCTGTTTCCCCAGCAGCAGCCATTTCGCCCCGACAGCCTCCCTGTCCACACCCCGTCACTTACCCAACTCCTCGGAAGAGGATGGGGTTCAGCGTCGTTTTCCCCACGATGGTGGGAGCCTTCAGTAGATTCTCAGCATCTGCGACTATGAGCGTGTGCTTGGAGGGAACGAGAGATCTGCGTAAATGCCCTGCACAGGCAAGTGCATTCATACGCACCTCCAGTGACTTTCAGGTTTTGGAACAGCAAGCAACAGCTTCTTTTTTTTGCTTGAAAGTTAGCTTTGTTTTCACAGGTAATCAAATCTGAACAGTTGTTGGATTACAGCTGAATTAAAACGCAAAAAAGAAGCATCTTTGTTTAATCGTGATCAAATTAAGATGCTGGTACGTACGGAAATATGAAACACCTTTTGATAAAAATAGCAACACTATGGCCGTTTACTTCCCCTACATCTTCGTAGCTTTCATCTTTAGAACAGGACAACATCCATGTACTGCTTGAACAATTTCACGTAAATAAAAATTAGCAAAGCACGTTCAGATCTTAAGAGGCTTTTTAAAGTACTGAACAACACTGGGGAAAGAAAACAAATGTGTCAACTTCTGTAACCAGCTCTCTCAATAGCATCTGGGACTGAAAATCACCCTTCCTGTATCTGGAGCACCACACTTCATGCTTTTATTCTTCACCTACCAGAAGTAAAATGAGGTACGCTTCACTAGCGGGTGAAATTCAGCTCTCTCAGTCCAGACTGGTTCAATACCCTCAGTAACTATGGTTTTACAAAGTGAGATACAGTGATGCTTTGGAACTACTCAGGGAGCAGAAAGATCAAAGCCAGGAAATTCAGAGGGATAAATTCAGGGCCAGAACTCCCCACGCACACAGCTTTGTGCTGTTACGTCTGCGCTCTGACTGGATGCTGTTGAACAGCACCACTTGTGACTTTCTTGGGAACGAGCTGGGACAGGAGAGAATGGATGGAAGCAAAAAAGGAAAAGTAAGAACAGAAGATTAATCTCTCAACTTTTCCGCAAACGTTCTCGTTAACAAAGCCCAGAACAAGCAAATACGTTTACCTGGCCTGGGTCTGATATATCGTAGTTGTGATGGTCGATAACAGCTGTCCGTTCCTCATCAAATTCTATCCCGCATTCGCTGCCCAGCTCTCGCAGCGGGTCACCTAGAAGGACAAAAGGGAAGGTCGCAGTGCCAGTCTCAACACTCAAAATAACAAGTAAATTCAGCTCAAAGTGACACGTTTGGCACTCTACCGGCCAAACCCTGAGCATCACAACTTGTTTCTGCTACATTCCCATTTAGAATAGGAATAAAAGATTTTTTTTTATCCCAAGAACTATCACCCGTTTCCTCAGAGTACAGACCCTGTTGTTCACAACAAGAAACTACACGCACGAAGCCACCATTTAGTTAAATCCCCCTTCCACAAAGAGCACAGAAAGCTTTTTCCTTTCCAAGCACGTTTCTCCAGCACATCTGCCAAATGCAGAGCTAAAGGACGCTGTCCTACAGGCTTATCACGTAACACGTTTTTTTCTCATCCTGTTTTATTTTTCTGCAGAAGCTCTGGGAAGGATGAACGAACTGCTTGATGGATGCAAGGCGTATGCAGAGCAGGATCGTGGTACAAGCAGCGGCTGGAACCCGCTGGTTGGCTGCTGATCCCCTCGGGTCGCTGCTGACCCCCTCGGGTCGCTGCTGACCCCCTCGCCCCCTGACGAGGACTGGCACTTACCGATGTCCGAGCTGGCGGCCACGAGGACGCTGCCTCCGCCGTCGATGAAGGCGGTGATGGTCTCCACGTTGATGTTCCCACCGAAATCTGCAGGGACACACACCGCAGCTCCGTGACTCCCCCACACCAGCTGCAGCCGGCTCCGGGCGCCCCCCCCCCTCCCCCCGAGTGCTGCCCCCGCGCTCACCTTCGATGGACGGCGCGAAGACGATGAGGTTGTCGTAGAGGAACTCCCCGTACTTGATCAGGGACAGGCCGGCGTCGTCCGCGGTGCGGAAGGTGAGCTCGAAGCCCCTGTCTGCGGCCGCCACACGGAGCGCTCAGCCCCGGCCCCGCCGGCAGCGGGCCCCCAGCGCCGCCGCTCCGGCCCCTCCCCGCCTCCCCCGGTCCCGCCGCCGCCCCTACCCGCCAGGCTGCGGAAGAAGAGCGAGTGCGTGTCCCGCAGGCTGCCGTTCTCCAGCAGCACCAGGGTGCGGGGCCCGGCCCCGGCCGCCGCCGCCGCCGCCAGCAGCCACCACAGGCGCGCCGCGGCCGCCGCCATCTTCTCGCCGGCGCCAGGCTCTCCAGGAAGGGGCGGGCCGAGGGCAGGCGGCCAATCGGCTCCGAGAGCAGCGACGCCGCAGTCCAGTCAGCGTCAGACAGCTCCGCGCCGTCGGCCAATCAGCGCGGGGCTCCGGCCCGGCCCGAAGCAGGGACGCGGTGAGGGGCCGGGGCCGGATTCGAGGCTGGGGACAGGGGTTCGAGGCCCGGCCCCGCCGCTTTCCGCGCCCCCCGGGACCAGCCGAGCAGGGGGGAGCGGGGTCAGAGCAGGAGAGGGGACCAAGAGGGACGAGGAGAGCAGCAGAGGGCCAGGCGCAGGGCTGCCCGCACCGCACAGACACACTCGCCAGCCCCAAGCCAACGCTGCCAGTGTTGGGACAGAATTACAGCGCTGGGGCCCACCCGGCGCCCCGCACACCCGCAGTCCCTTGGGGCCCTGGCTCCGCAGTCAGGAAGTGTTGCTTCCCAAGCCACCTTTGCCCCTTTTCCGCGTGGTTTTGGAGGCCGGAGGCGTGAAGTCGAGCGATTCGAGGCGGAAGGGACGGGGCTGGGGCAGCTCTGGTGGCAGTAGCGTGGTGGAGGTGCTGGTCAAAGCCGCGTTCGGCCCCGAGGGTGCGGTGGGCTGAGCTGGAAAGGAGAGAAACGTGGGCAAAAAAGGGCAGTATGTATCCATATGTATAACCAACCAAGTTTTTTAATGTTCCTATTTAATTATCCCTACACCAATTTTCACCCTGTCCATCACACTTGTGACTTAGGACTACGTCCATAGCAATCTGTAGAATGCTGCAGGCTTGGGATAGTGCTCCCAAAAGAATTAGCACCCCATTAAGTTTATTCCTGGAAAAACAATATGAATGCCCACAATATATCAGACAAAAGACCACAAAGATGTGTTTACCTCGGTTCTTCATTGGATCAGCGTTAAGAATCTGGCTGGCTCGCTTGGATCTGAAGTAATTGTTGGCAATGCTCTCACTCCTGTTCAGCATCAGCTTGTAGCGGTCTTCCTCTTGCTGCAATCAGAAAGCACTGTCAGCAGTGCTGCACTCTGTACCAGCCCTCAGACACCCAGGTATCTCAGGGTAAGGCTTAGAATTACCACAAACTACAGTAACTAGGATTAAAAAGCAAGCTCCTGGGCACAGTGTCATGGTGAAATGCACATAGCAGGTATATGGTCAAGCCTGGTTTGGGCAAAGCTGTGAGTGATGCAAAGTTAAAGTAATAAAAGCAATTCTGCTACCAGACCAGGAGGTAAATTGCCCCAAATGAGCAATTTCTTGTTTGAGGACAAGGTTAGCTCTTGCCTGACATGCATCTACAGGGGTCCTTTGCTAAACCTGCTGACTGACACCAGCTGTGAGCATGTGCCTGGGCACCTAACTCTGCCCACAGCACCCAGAGCACGGCCATGTCTTGTGGTGATGTCTGAGCAGGACTTTTCAGGGCCTCAGCAGGAGAAACACAGCTTACCGTTGATTCTCCACTCTCAGCTGAAGGGCTCTTTCTGGCAGATTTAGACTGTGGCAGTGCTGGAACTGCTACAAGAAAAACACAGTATTAAAGGGCCGTCATCTCTAAAACAATTATGCACTCCCTGATCCCCACCACTGCTCAAATCGCTGATAATTGGGCTAACAGATGCCTGGAGGAGCCGTACAGTGATTCATCTCCAGTGAGTGGTTTAGGATATGGATCAGCTAAAGCAGTTGCACACGGTTCAACAGCTCTTGTCTTGCAGGAATGGCAACGCGTCTCCAAGGCTGAGGCAACTCATACATTAGAATTACACAAGGATGCTGAATTCTAATTCCCAATCAACTAAATGCTGTTGTGAAGCTTCAGGAAAGTCGCCTCAGCTTCTCAAGGTTTGAAACAAGCCCTGTAGTATCACCCTTATAGGGCTTATTCGTTAATGTGAAAGTGTTTTCAGATCCTAGGAGGAACAGCTTTAAAAAGGGCATCTTACTTGTTTAAACACTAATTGTGATTTCACTCCCCCCCGGAAGGCACGCAGAGAACTGCGCTATTGAACACAGGCAGCTTAGAGGGGAGTCCTGTGCCTGCTTCCCAACCCATATCACATACTCAGCACAAATATTTGTGCAGACCTAGAAACAGGCAGCTTTGTCCTCAATAAATTATTCAAACTTGCTAGAAAGGCAGAGGCCTCAGCTATACGTGGAAAATTTTACATGTGAGTGCAGTCCAAACACCACTTATCGATGCGCTGGTGAGCTCGGAAGAAGCTACATGGTGGAGGTACGGTCCAGATGCTCCTCTTACCTGCGGGCAGGTGGGTTTTTTGAATGACAGGCTCTGGAATTTTCCAGCAGCCAGCCTCCTCATCCCAGACAGACTCGCGCTTAATCTTCTCCAGATTGCTGTAGTTGCAGTCACGCCGGATGAGGGACTGCACCTGGTCCATCAGCTGCTGGAAGAGCATTGAGTCTCGCTCCAGCCGGCGGATGGTGCTGAGGTAATCAATCTTCTCCAGCTCAAACTCTGACTGCAGATCTTTGATCTCGGTCTCGGCAGCCAGCAGCTGGGTCATAAAAGCAAAATGGCGAGTTGGGGTTATAACAGAGAGGACTGCGGGTTACTGCGAGCATAAACATTTGTTAGGTGCAGAGATGGAAATCAGTCGATGGTTTACTCAGAAGGCAAATAAGGAGGTGATAACACTACGCGAAAATTAACAGCTTGGCGAAAGTGGATCAACAACTTCTACTTTCACTGTCCCTTTATGCAAGAATGAGGAAGTGCTTACAGAAAAGCGATGGTGGAGAAACAGAAATGCTACAGGGATTCTGTGATCTGGATCTCAACTGAAGCCAGCAATTTAACAAAATTCAGAAGATAAAACCGTTAATAAGCACTTACTGTTACCTCCCACTCTTAAAAACAAAAGTTACATCAGTGTTTGGAAAGCTTTCTAATTTATAATTAAGAATTAGGATGAGATTTATCTGGAGAGATCATTCCACATCTGTTTTAATGGAAGACTTGTCACATCATCCTATAAATTACCGAGTCTTCAAATAGGCTTAAAGTTAAACTCACAGGTATATTCCGTGTCCTGTGCTAATAAAGTTGTGGGGGTTTCTAGCTTAGATGAGAAGGGTGGCATATTTCTTTGATAACCTAAATAAATCGAATCCTTCACGTGCATATTTCTGGCTGCATACACACACATTTTTGAAGCTCCTCCAAGTCTGCCTTATACCATCAGAGCAAAACTTATTTTCAAGCATGCCTAAAATTTAAGAGCATTGCTTTTATATATATAAATATTATAATATTTGCATGTTTGTTTGTTTGTTTTCCTAGAGGACTGCTCACAGTGTCATTTCTTGGGTGACAAGACCTGGTGCCGCCGAGGATGTAGCAAGCTGTGCAATAGGCTGCGTAGGTCAGCAGAGGGAGTTGCATCCTCTCCCATGAAGAGACACGTTCCTCTGGGCAGCGTGTTACACAATAAGGAGACCGGCTTTTAAAGCCCTCGGGCAGGGATTTGAGAAGGCTGGAGTCGTGGAACAGCTCAGTGAGGGCAGTTCCATCCAGAGGTTCATAAAAATGCATGCAAGCATTTTAAGTACAAATTCAGACGCAGATGAAATATTACACAGCTGGACTCATTCTGTGAACATACTGCCCTAAAACATCTCGTTAGCGTAGAAAAAATAAAATAAAAAGGTAAGCAGAGGAGGAAAGATGGATGCAGATGCGTTGAACTAAGTAAAAAAGCTGTCCTGAGATTAACTGCACTGGATGCTCCCTAAATCTTAAGCAGGGATAACAGGGAGCAGCTTTTGCAGGCTCACCTTTTTCTGCATCTTCTCCAGAAGTTTGCTCTTGACTCGAACCTCCTCCTGGATGGAGTCGTAGACATTAAGCAGAACCCAGTCGCTGCTGTCCTCATCAGATTTCTGCAGCGCGGTCACTAGCTGCATTCTCCGCTCATCTGCATACTTTTTCCGGCGTTTATGCTTTTCCTTGAGGTCCTTGTTTTTAGCCTGTTCCCCCCCTACCACCTGCTGCTCTAGCATCTGCAGCCTGGAAAAGGCAAATGCTTCTCTTAGCTGAGCAGTACAAAGAAACATTTGTGTAGCTGTGAAGGATGCTCTTCCTTACCTGAATGACACTTTTGAGAACATGCAATACAGAAATAGTGACTTCTGCGGAGATTTGCTGCCCTGCATAATCATGGCAAATTCCACTTTTAATAACAGTTTCTGTCATATATACTCATATGGAGTTTCTAGTGTTTTGAAAGTCTCTCAATGCACGCACAGAAGGCGCTAAAATGATGCAAACATTTTAAAAGGCAAAAAGTAGAGTGGCATGGCTACAAGCCATAACACAGTTTTTCTTGGGACAGTATCAGCCAGAGTTAATGACATGGGTTACCTCAGCATCGCTGCCTGGGTGCAGACACAAGATGATTGGCTTCAAGTATGGGCCCACATCCACACTGCACAGCCCCATACCCTCTAGCACGGGTATAAAGAAAGCCCTAGAGAGCCAGGGCTCCCCTGTGTTCTTACAGCCCTGTCCAAGCAGGCCCTCGTATCTCATGCCAGGAGCACAAGGGGATTTGTAAGTAGTCAGAGGTACAGTGAAACACTGCGCAGCATCATCTAAACACTGCTGTTCTCTTTAAAACCAGCCTGGGAGCACGCCACCACTCTTTACTGTGCTTTGTTCTACCTTTTAAGGACAACACTGATTTAGTCCCACTGATCTTACACCGGCAGTAAAACTCCCAGAAGGCAGGTATGTATTTGACAAAGTGCTGAAACCAAGAGTTGCCTGGCTCTGGTGAGGAATTCAGATCCAGGCGGCTTGCCCCTCAAGCCACTGCACTGATGCTGCAAACAACACTAGGCACCACTTTCCCTGATGTGGTTCATGCCCGTTCAGACAGGGCACGCTGTGCTCCAGAACTGGTCTCTTTGTCTGCACTGGGATCTGCAGCAGAGCAAATAGCTCAGGTTCACCAGCACTGGCTCAAATCAGAGCAAATCCCACTACTGATAAAAGCTCCGCTGGTAATAGCCTCTTAATTATCTTCAAACCCATCCAAAAGGGCTCATTCTCCGCCAGAGATGACCTGCTACTCTACTCCCTTGCACTTGCCAAGTAGCCTTCAGTTTCATTTGCTTAGCAGGACTGAATCCTGCTCTGCTGGGTATCAGAGCTCACAGCCATCCTGATGCGTAAAGCTTTTAAAAGGTGCCTTTGAAAGTCCCATATCTGTGGAATCAAACCCTCCTGCCTAGCCTGCAGGTAACTTTTGATTTTAACAATCTAACTGGGAGAGTGTTTTTATCCTGTTTATCACAAAAAGGAAAACTGCAAAAGGATTTGATATTTAGTCAAAACAATGGAGCTATCTCCATTAGAAAGAGACAGAATTGCCCACAAATTACAAACAATGTTATTTTAGATTTCTTAATAGCTCCTTTTTCAGCTGAGAGAGGCCCAGCAGAGCAAGCATGTGTCACAGGAGTTCACAGTGAAGCTAAAAGGCTTAGTTAAAAAAAACAGATTTTTTCAGAATCAGACATTATCATGCACATTATATTTTATGCAACAGAGCAAAACAGAAATCAGCAGGATTGCTGAAACAGCCCTAAACCCTCATTTTGTCCCAGTATGCTGGGTTGTAGTCTGACTAAAAGAATCCTCTCAAGGCAGCTCTCACCTGGAGGAAAACCTCCAAGACAGGATGCACCTAAGACTGGCCAAGCACAAGACTTGACCCTGCACTCCTCACATCTCAGCCATCAGGTTCAGGCCCTGAGTCTAATGCTGCTTCTAAAATTCGGTTCTTGGGTAATTTTGATGCCAATTCTGACTCAAGTCTTGCAAACATTGTCAGATGCGTGAGGCAAAAGTGATCTTGGTGACAATGAAGAGTCACAGAGGATGTAATCACATCCATCCAGATGCACAGTGAACAGCAGGAAGACCTGTTACCAGACATATACTAATATTACAGGGCTCTAAATGCTTTCCCAGAACATCTTTCCAAGAGGAAAAGGAGGCTACCTTTAAGTTCTTTGGACAGCCCAAGAACTTTGGGTATTTAAGTTCTGTCAGTAACAGCCAGGCTCATCTTTATAAACTACACCTGCAAAGATCCAGAGAAAGAAAGACTTCGTTGTCTAAGGATCTAGGCAGGATTTGTTATCCAGAAAGCACACTCACTTTCTTCTGCTGACACAGACATCTCTAGATTTTTCTCAAAATTCTGGCATTTGGCATCAGAGTACTGTAGCTAACAACTATTTACCCATCCAAATAGGACAAAAGATAATTTTGGAATAAAGACATCTGCCTAGATTCGTGCTGTGTGGAACACACTGCTAAAGCTCAACAGTCGTACTACCATGCAAGAACAGGATTGCTTCTTGCCTGTGTGAGTTCATGTGTGATGCACAGGAGGCAGTTAGCAGCAGCAGCACAGTCACTGACCTGGCAAGCACCTGCTGCTGGTCTACAGGCACTGAAATCCCCTCCATGGTGACAGCCACCTCTGCTCCAGCACTCCCCCTGCTCACACCACCAGCACCTTGGACAGTCTGAGGCACTGCTGGGTCCTGAGGACAAGAGGAAATGAAAGGCTGCAGCTCTGAAAAGATGCAACATGAATACTGGGAGAGACAAAGTGTGACACTACCCACTTGGGTGTATTCAGCCCAGGAGGGAGAAGTGGTCTGAAGGGTACCTTGACTGATGCTGGTTCTTCATCCGCTGCAGCAACAGAGTCTTCAGGCAAAGGTGTCTCATCAGGAGCAGTTTCAGTCCTCATGGAAACTGAAGAATAAAAGAGCAAATACCCACAGTGTAAGCGATGAGGTCTGCATAGAGTATAAACCTGTGAAAACATCACAAAATCTTCCCCAAAAGTCAAAAGCTGTCTGTCTGGGAGGAAAAGTCTGTTACTTACCTTCTTATGCCGTTGGTCAGAAAAAGCCAGAGACCCAGAGGGTCAGGTGAGGAATACAGATTTACAGGGCTGGGAGAGCCTGGATCCTCACGTTCACATGAAAATCTATTTCAGAGGCCTGGCGGGTGCACACTTGTAGTCAGAGTAGAAAAAATTAACCTCTCACCTTAGAAAGTGATAGCATCAAAAATTAATGTAGGTTCAAGAATTAATAATGGGTAATAGGTGCTGTGTAAGCACATTACAAAACATGCTCTGAGGCACTGCAGAAGTATAAATGAAAAGCAATAATGAAGAGGATAGCTGGCAACAACTTACAGGAGTGTGACAGGAATACCTGCCCTCCAGCAAAGTGATGGTGTTGATAATCCACCAGGAGACCAAGAGCTGCGTCAAATTTGTATGCGATGGAAGATACTGCTGCAGCCACCCTCATCTTGGGCATGTGAGTTGTGGGAAGCCAATTGGATCAAAACAGCGCTGCCTGCTGAGACCAGTCATCTCTGCAGCACAAACCTCTGTTCTAACGGAACGCTGCTCTAAGGCAGAGGAAACTCACAGCTACGTGGGCAAAATTGCATTCTGTTGCCTCAAGGCTTACAGGGTAGGGCCAGGCTGGTCCTGACATGGAAAAGAGGTCAGGGGAGGAGGGAAGAGGACAAACTGCGACAGACAGTCTTATGAATTGCCCTGGAGGCAGTGTTACTGCTCCTGCTGCTGGTAAGGGAGGGGTAGAGCAGAGGCTGCTGCCACTGCCAGGCAGCACTTGCTGCAGTAGCAGTCAGTGCCACTTCAGAGTGGCAGACTTTGCAAGAAACTGTCTGTTTCAGCTCTTGCCCAAAGCCCAGTGTATTAACAGCATCAGGGAATTTTCAGCCTGTGCTGTGCACCCTCCACCTTCCTCATCCACACCACACCTGCTTCCTTCCTGAGGTTCTCCTCGAGAGCAGACAGCTTGAGATCATAGCAATTCCTCAGGTTACTGATGTCCTCTTCGAGGCGGGCACGGGACTCCTGCTCTGCCTCGTAGCTGGCCTTCAGCTGGGCCAGCCTCTCCTCGTACTCCTGAAAGGCACAGCAGAGCCTGATGCAACAGTGTTGCTCCTGACTGTACACAAGGTCACATCTTACATTCACCCCAATAAAACTTTTTTTTTTTTTATTCCTTACATTTTTCCATAACTTACGTCAACACAGTACTGATGAAAGGTGACTAATTAGCCCTAGAAATTGCTCTCTTAGGCAGATGTGATACCCTGGAAAGAGTTTTGTAACAAGCAAGAAGAAAGTTTATTTAACTCCTCGTTCTTCCTCCTGGCTCTGTCTCCCCTCTTTATCTTCATCCTTCTACTGTTCCCAATGTCTTTGCGTACCACTTTTCTCCCTCCTCTTACAGAACAAATCTAAGTTTCACACGTAGTTTCCCCTTCTTGTTATGTGTACTTCAAAACATCTTGGGAACCCCCACCTCTCTGGAGATGAACTGGAGTGAACAATGCTGAAAGAAATGGTATTGTAAATAAGGCCTCCAACAACGTATGTTCTGGCCATAGGAAAAGACGCAAGACCAAAAAATATGATGAGAAGTATACTGGAAAGGCTGAACCACACACCCCTACATTATATTATAAAAGTATTACAAAATCCCACAAGCTTCAAAGACGCTAGGCCATAGCTCCTTCTGACTTACTTCTCTGATCAGCTGCTTCTCTGCTTCAACATCTAGCTGGGGCTTGAGGGGGGGAGCTGGCTTCACTTCCAAGCGAGCAGTCTCGGCAGGTAGCAGGCCTGTGAAGCAAAGCAGCAATAAACATCACACACAATTATGGGGTGGGATTGTCTTCAGAATGCTTGGAAACAGAACAAAGAACCTGGCTACGAGCAAAGAATATCTCAATCCGCGTGCTCCTTTAAACTGCTCTCATGTGCCAGCACCTGTGCCGATAAAACGCCTACTGGCCTGGGACTCCAAAGATGTGGGGAGAGAAGGAGTCAGCGCTGAGCAGAGGGGGAGAGGTTTAAGCTTTGGGTATATGAAAGCAAATATAAATTTAATCTCTGTCACAGAGTAACAGGAGACCTGTTTCCAGGGCTATGCTAACAGATTTAGAAGATAAAATAAGCTGGGAAGGAGATAAGAAGTGCAAGGAAATTGCCTCCTTTCTTCACAGCTGTTGTTGAAAAGTGGTAGAAAAGGGAAGAAAAAATCTTACTGCCTTATTCTTCTGATAAGAATTATCTTTCTTCGGGTACAATTCTCAGAAGGTGATCAGGTCCCTAAACACTGCTCTTACCCATTTATTCCCAGGTTTGTTATTCCTACTTCAGACCAAAGAGTGGGTCTGCTGAGGCTGGGCTGAATCCTCAAAGAGAAGACAAGGCATTCTGTAAGCAATGCTGCTAGCAAAGCAAAACTTGTAGCATCAGAAAATCCATGGTTTAGGAGAACAGGGGCTGAATCCTATTTTTGAAAACATTTTTTATATAATAAAGAATTTTACACTGCTTTGCCATCTTTGTTCTGCCAGCTGAAACCACTCTGTGACTGACCAAACTCTAGCCAGAATGACCAAGAAGAATGAAGGATTGGAATCACATCAGAATTTTTTAACAAAATTTGTTGTTCTTGAAAACTAGAGAAAATACTAGTGAATTCAGATGCTCTTTACCACTGGAATAAGGTCAGTTTGGCAACAGTAAAGAAAAAGCACATTACTAGAATGGAGACCTCTTCCTGCAACAGGTGAGGGGAAGGTTGAGGCAAAATCTGGTGAGCATTGTATGTGGAAAAAGCACATTTTTTTTAGCCTTTGGATCCACTAGGGCTCTCTTACCTGACAAGTTATTCACGTTCATCTGTTCAGCTAGAATGGCCTTCAGCTTCTTAATCTCCTCCTGATACTCCCTCAGCAGAGCATCTTTGGGGTCCTCATTGATACAGGGCTTGTTCTTGATGTTTTTTGCTCGATTAGCATAGCGCAGAGTACTGAGACTTTCGTCATAGTTGTTATCAGCTGGAGATAAGCATGCTACCATCAGGGTCTTGGTATTCCCTCCAAGGGAGTCTTGCAGCAGCCTGGTCAGCTTCGAGTCGCGGTAGGGGATGTGTTTGCACCTGCCATCGACCAGGGCTGAGATGACATTGCCCAGAGCAGAGAGGGACAGGTTGATTTTGGTGGCCTCTTTGAGCCGCTCTCCTGTGGCTCCAGTTTTTGACTGTCTCTCACTTCCTGCCAGATCCACTAAATTGAGTTTTGCAGCCCTAAGGTGGTCTTGCCCTCTCTCATCTGCAAGAAAATAATTCTGGGTTAGGCTCTTCTCAAGAAGCAGCATCCTGAGGGTCAAGAACAAGAACTTTGGCATTACATTTCAGTTCGAGACCTGTTCTTTGTCTGCATTAGGGCCCTAATTCCTTTAAGTAAATACCTGCTTAATCTTAGAACTACATGTTTTAGTGCTTTCCTAAACAAGACCCTGCATGGTAAAAATTCCTAACTGTTCTTAATATCCCAGTGAGCTCTGAACACACACACACACACACACACACACACACACACACACACACACACA
>CM021751.1:7680508-7719034 GCA_011075105.1 Heteronetta atricapilla
CACACACACACACACACACACACACACACACACACACACACACACACCCTCCACGTATTTCCACAGAAGCTGAGTGTTTAGAATTTCACACAAAGCCCTCAGCAAGTAACAAGATCAGACCGTGACTTTACACAACTTTTCTCCCCAGATTTCATCATGCAGTTAAACACCGCCTGAGAATTGGATAAAAAGAAGGGAGGAAGCATGAAATGAGAACAGGGGTCAATGGGCAGCAGCTGGAGTAAGGCTGGATGGAGGGCACAGGCAAAAGAACAGGCTCTCTGAACACCTATGTGACGTGGAGAGGAGGGAAGCAGAAAGGTTAGCGCTGCAGACCACCGTGGAAAGGCTGGAGTAACCACTACGGTGGCAAACGGTTTCTCCATGAATTCCCAAACAAGAGCATTTCAAGGCTGGAATCCAACCTCCCCTAATCAATGGATATATTCAAGAAGTTTCTTGCTATGCTTCAGAAGAACAAGCACGTCCTCCCAGGGGCCCAAACACCACCGGGGACGGCCACCTGGCTTTCTGTCCCGAGACAGCCCAATCGCTCAGGAAGCCCCGCAGCTCTCCCCCTCGCCCAGAGAGCAGTGCGGTGACTCAGCACAGAAGCATGCTCAGCGGCATCTGTTCCTCCTCAACAAATGACATTCTCAGTGAGAAAGTAAAATGAAGGAACACAGGCAAGAAACAGAACTGCCAGGCATCAGGCCTGAGCTCGGCCCTAACCACCTGGATGAGGAGCTGGACCTCGGTCCCAGTGAGCGAGGAGCCCGATACAGTGAGCTGGTGCCATTCCAATCATATCATGTAAGGGTAATAGGAGATGTGAACTGAAGTTCACAGCTAGCTCCCCAGCTCTTCATGCATGTCATGTCTGCTTTCCTGACCTGTATTTTGAGGCACAATTAACGTGATGACACAAATCTGTGACTAAGAGAGAGTGGATCCAGTTACTTTAGGAACCCTTCAATTTTGCTGGCTACTTGATTTTCCCATGGCAAGTTTTTATGAGCAAAGAAACACTTTTCCAAATCACAGACTACTGTCCAAAGCACAGGACCACACTCTTGAATGTCCATGCCTCAGTCATTCCTCATAATTGCAACCCAAGTTCAAGGGAAGAGCTTCTTTAATGCTCCAAACACAAATTCACAACAGAATCCAAGGTTTTAACAGAACCCAAGGTTTTAACAGAGTCTGACCTTTTCCGGACAGACTTCTACAAAACCTAACCTTAAATTAAGTTTGAGTTAAACTTTATGAGTGTGGAGAACTCCTAAACATGAATAATGAATAATCTGACGCATGGGGGAAAGTTAAAAATTTACAGTACACATTAAAAAAAAAATCTATTGCCCCAGGATATTTCACTAGTTACAGCAATAGGCTGTTAACTGCCCAACCTACTATTTGCAGCAGAGCATTGTTTCACTCCAGATCTTTGTGGCATGTCAAGACATGGGAAGATTGAAGAATAAAAAAAAAAAAAAGAAGAAACAGATGGAGCTTAAACAGAGCACCCTCTCACCATCCTTTCTGAGCGCCAGGGTAAGTGGACAGTCACAAAAAACAGGTTTTCTAACTCTTTCCTTCCCTCTCCCAGTTTATATAAACACTGTCAGGCAATTAAACAGTTGTTTTGGTTCCTGCCAGTCCTTTTACCCAAGAAGGCTGTTTGTTTCAATCAGGGAGCTTAGTGGTTCAGTATCCATGGTGTAACGAGGTCTCCAGACTATTGCTGAAATGCCTGCAGCAGCCCGAAAGCCTTCCCTGTCTAAATCTCGCACAACCTGTCAGCCACTTCTCTGAAGAATTACTGAAATGCCTTCCTGTTAACAAATCAATCCCTAAGCACAATGTAAAGAAATAAAACATCTGCAAGGCCACTGTAAAATCAGGCGGTAACTTGCATATTTCATGCTTCCACAGCCAGAGCTCGGTGTTTGCCTTAGTCCTGTTTCTGAACTTTCACTTTTAAAAAATTCACGTAATTGTGAGGAGATCCTTTAAAATATTAACTGCCTGAGAACTACAACATAATACATGTGTGACTGGAAAATAAGTTTGAACTTGCCCGCGCAGCTCTTTGAGATGACAATATACCAGTGCAGTTAACTATTTCAGCTAGGGATTACACTAGTAGAACCATCCAGCTATGGGGGGGGTGCAAGAACTGTCAACTCTCTCCTCAAATATTCCAGTTGCCTTCCATTCAACTGCCAAAACTTCGTGCTTCACCACCTCTGGATGATCAGTAACAAATCTTAGGCCAAAAATTGAGGAACTGGGGAAAAGGTAGAAATTGCTTTGATTTAAATGCAGACAAGGGAGCACTGTCTCGCCTGTATTCACTTTTAACTACAAATGAAAGCAAGCTGCAGAATTTCCAGTTTGATGTCTGATGGCGAGGTGCAGAGGGCAAGGGTCTTGGGACACAATTTAGGCCTGGTGATTACACAGAGCTCTGCCAAGGAGGTGAGACCACAGCCAGACAGCAAAACTGTCCCTCAGCAGGCAAAACCTCTGCACTGCTGTTCTGTTGTGTGTAGCAAGCTTCTAAAGCTTTAAATCGGAGAAATTGTTGCAGAGTACATTAAGAGCCCTGAACCCAACACAAAAGAGGAGTGTAAATACTTCATTTTCCTTGTTAGGATTCAAGTTGGGATTTGATGGGCCCAAATAATGCAAGGATTAGCACCTGCTGGCTGTGCTAATTGAGAAATCCCAAAAATTCCCCCCCACGCCCGTTTGGGGCAGATGAAAATGAGGTACTGTCATCAACATCTGGAACTACAACTTAGGAGGGCATTGTATAGCTTTCCCCATGACTGCAACAGCTGAAGAAGATGTAGTCAAGCTGTTCACGGCCTCAGCTGGGGTCAAGGACCAGACAGAATATAGGAGCTTAATTCCTTTCTTAGTCCCAAGAGAAAACCTTTCAAGGTCCTTGTCCAGACACAGTGAGGCAGCTTTATCAGCTAAAGAAATGCCAGTGGAAACGAGCTACTTGGGAAAGGAAAATTAGTCGCCAAAACATTATTAAGGGACTCTTTTATTCCATCCTTAAACCCAGATTAGCTGTTTGCTTAAAAGATCTGCTCCACAATTAAGCTAAATGAAGGAATCACTGGGAAAAGTGATCTGACTTGCACTGTAAAGAAGGTCAGACAAAGGAGATAATGATACAAGTTTCTCCAGGCTTCACAAAGCATGAGCTCCAAGCCATTGTATGGGCTGAGTTTTAGCCCCCTTTGCTGGAAATAAAGGTCTTAGAAGATAAAGAAACAGAAGGAGATGAAATGTTTCCAGTCTGAGCGTAAGATATCCCTTCTCCCAAGGGGAATGGAGGAGACAAGATTTTGAATACGCAGCCATTTCACTCTTACTTGTCAATGTCAGGGCACAATTCTGATTTCTATGGGACCTAAAATCATTTAGGATCTGAATTTTGCTAGGGGGTGCCTGGTCACACTGCCCAGACTGTGCGCTCTGCTAGCCCCAGGCGTGACACAGGACTTCCAGCACCTACCTACGGTGCAGATTTCCATGTGGATGGTGAAGATGGAGTGGGAGCGGGATGAGTCCTGGTTCATGAGGGTGTAACCCACTGCTCGGTTCCTCCAGCCCGTCTCCATGATCCGCTCACACTGGACCACGCTGTGCACAGTGTGCAGAGAAAGCCCCTTCACGTACACCCCCTTCTCCGGGTGCTCCTTCAGCTGCAAACAGGGACAAGGCAACGGAGGTCACAACACGACACCAGCACCATGGGAGCTGGGAGCTGCCTGCAAGCTTGCAGGCTACACGCGTTTCACGTGTGGAGAAAGAAAAAGAGCTTACGTGAAAACCTTAGGGTGGCAAAGAGGTTATCGTTAGTTCCTGAAAAACACGAGATTGATTTTGAGGGCTGCCACCGGCCTGCTGAGCGTCCGCACCTCCTGACACCTTCAGCAGGAGCCAGGCGCACGCAGTAGGTGGCCATCCTTGGCACGCCCCATCACCAGCTGCAATTTCAGCCGGCAGCTGCACTTGGCTGCAACCAAGAAGCCTCCTATTTCTGAAGCAGAAGTAAAACCACACAAAAAGAGGGAACCACCTTTACGGTTCTGCAGCCAAAAGGGATTAATGTTAAGAGGCTGCTGCTTGATTCAGGCATCTCTCAGGCCACAAGAAACCCAGCTTCTCTGCACTGAGCTGCCTTCTACCTCCCCTATTATTAAGCTGCATATTTTAAAAAGATCTGAAATGTTTTTCACCTATTATGGCAAAATCTCTAATATATCTTCAGTCATAGGGAGCTTTTTAAAATCAAAGCACAGATTCAATAGTCATAGATATTGTTACCAGTGCTTTACTGAACCCCTCCGCTCTGAGAGGGCGTCTTGTTCTCACTGACAAAATTCCCCAAAATCACACCCATCACGCACAGGCGGACTGTAATAATTCTTCAGATTAGTTCATTTTTTAGATGCCTTAAAATTCTATTCAGGCACCTGGATAGAGACAGTGTTAAATACCAAACAGCACTTTTTCAGAAATTACTAATCGTGCAGAAGAAAACACACAGCATGTTAATAAATGATTGAAGTGTTCAAAGCCTTGAACGATCCATCAAGCCTACTTACAAAACACAAAACAATCAAGAGATTCCTGCACTCCCACACTAGCCCCCTCTGAAACTCCCTCCACACTGGGAATTTTAAACAAGCTGAATTCATTTTCAACAGCTATGTTACGCCCCACATCCGCTGAGCTCCTAGCTCCAATTCTATCTTTGTCGTGTCAGCTGGGATATCGAGATAGGTGTCATGGCTCAGTGTCACAGATGCGATAGATACCGCAGTTGGCAGCATGACCTCCAAAGACAACCTTCGGGTGATGCACGTATTACGAGAAGCGATGCAAAAGAGAGTGTTTGTTGTAAGAAAATCTGTGCATAATGGAGCAGAACTGGCTGAAACCTGAACTCAGCAGGATTTTAGCCTTGTTCCATGTCCACCGTAAAGCCACGACTGCCCAGAACTAACCCAGTTACAGAGCCACAGCCAGACTGGTTGTACACCCTGAATTTGTGCTACAGGAGCTGGCAGGGCTGCAGCTGGGAGTGCTGCAGAGACCTGGGGGAACACCCAGGCGGGGACATGGCCATTGTTTAACTCCATGGCAGCCTGACCGGGGCATTTTTCTAGCAAAGCTCCGTAAGATCTGCTTTTCTCAGGGTTTCATTCCACAGCAGGCGACTGCGAGCCTCGGTGCTTCAGACTCAACAAAGCCACTGCCACTAAAAGGCAAAGGAACGAACAGAAACAGGATTTCGGAGGAGAATCGGGGGCCAGGCCCCGGGACACAGCAGAAAGCGAGAGGTCAGCGCGGGGCTTCTGTCCCCGCAGGACACGGCTCGGTTAATTACTTCACTCGGCGGAGGCAGCAGCAGCCAGAGGCTGTGATGGGGTTTCCCTGGAAACTGCTCTGCCCAAGTCCTGCCCTCCTGGTGCCAACTGCAGTCGTCATGGAAACGGTGTCACTGCTGATGCAGAACAAAGGATGGGGATCTGCGCCTTCCAAAACAGCCAGAGCTCCCTTCTCCCTCCTCTCCCCCTGTGCTCACACGCAAGGTGTGCTTGGAAAGTGAAGCAGGGTGCTGCCTGCCAAGGGATTTGCCTCCCTTGAGGCCTGGAGAATCCGCCCTGCAAGGTGCGGGGAGGCCCTTTGGGTCCCTCGGCACCGCAGCGCTTCTGTGCGGCAGATGGTGCTAGCACCTCGGCTTTCCTCACACGGGCAGGCCTGCAGGGGACAGTAAATTAGGACATGGGATTTGCAGGTTCCCCCCCAGGGATACGTGCAAAGAGATCCGCAAAGCCACCAAGAGGCAAATTTTATAAAAATCAGCCTCTTGATTAGAATTTCAGCGCATTTTCCCTCCTCAGAAGCTGCCCTCCTTGCCCGTGCATTCCAGTGGGGAGCGGTATCAGCTCTGCCCTCTCAAAAAGGATCACCTTTTTTTTGTTTTAAACAGATAATGAGATCATCCATGGCTATGCTGGATCAGATTAAACATTTATAAGGTGCAGAATCCTCCTGCTTTAGAGAGGCCGTGAGATGAAGAGGATTAGGAAGAAATTGCCCCATGAGCAGTTTATTCCATCCTTGTCCTGTAATGATTTTCACACAGCTTCTGCTAAGCCACTGGCCACTATCAAGCAGGACACACAGGGCACGTCTCTGACCAGATCCTGCTCCTTCTGCCACAGAACTTTCACTGAAGTCCCTTAAAATCTCCTCTTGGCTTCCATACTCATCACTATGTGTTTATATTCTGGCATTCAGCTTCTGACAGAATATTTTCTTGCATTCCTGTGAGGCATGTGATAACACTTATCTGAGCAAATTAAACCATGTCCTAATTAAGACATTGACTCCACCTCACCTCCAACTTCTGCTTGGTATCAGCTCCTAGAAGGTCTCGTACGTCTTCATTGTAAATCTCCAGGTAGGAAGCTCTCACCAAGAACTTGGTATTTTCAGCACACTGCACAAAACAGGAACGATTTCAGGAGAAGGTTCTCAGCATTAAGGCAGCCCACATAGATCCTCAGCGCCAGCTGGGTGCCTACCTCCCTTCAGCACCTCATCAAATCTCCCGTGCCATTTCATTCCCAGGTGTGACACTCAAGACTCGCTATAGAGGCTTCCAGACTTTAAACTTCCCAGGTGGGAGTCCATAAAGTCAGCAGAGATGCGGGTGCAGCTCATCTGCCTCTCACCTTAAAGCAGAGGCTTGCTCATGGTCCATCTACCCAAAAGTTTTCTGGCCATACCAATTAGAGAGGACATCTTAGGTGCTTTCTCAGAAGCAGATACCTGTTTTGCAGACCCTTGCATTTGTGGGGATTATATACCTGCTGTCCAGTGAAAACAATCCGGCATCTAATGATATGCAGGGCTGTATTATGGTAACCTTCTGTCAGAGTCTATACTGAGATAATTTAAATGCTGTACTTGGAGTTAAATTAGCACCACAGACTTTTCTGCCACCCTGCATAAAAATATCACGGTATTTTACAGCATCTGAGATTGAAAATTCACAGGAACCAAACCTTACACTGCCCTGATAGCCACAGAACACAATTTTACCGGTAGTGCAATTGAGACGGGGGAGGAAAAGATGCTTCCAGAAGTGAAGAAGCAGATAAATGGTACCACTTCACTGAGAATCCAAAGTGCCACGTGAGCTGGTTCATTCCTGTCCAGCTCTCTGCCTGCTATTCTACCAATGCATTTAGGTTTAAAAACAGTGTTTTGGTTAAAGCACTTAACTGGGATGAAGATTAGAGCACTAGTCATAGCTCTGTGACAACTGTGATTTTGGGAGAAAAGAAGAGCAGAACAGCATGGATATTACTCCTCTACTTCCCAGAAGGGTTGCCAGGATAAATACTTTAATGCCTGTGGCTCAGAGAGTATGACACTACAGAATACGCAAAAATCATCTTTTTAGATACCACACAACGTTACAACAGGATCTCATTCACGTCATTACACACCTACCTGGATGCTCTCAAAAATGTGTTCAAATGCTCTAGGTATTATGCCTTTCTCTGTAGAAGGCTCCACAGCTCCCTGCATGGTAAATGACTTCCCACTGCCAGTCTGGCCATAGGCGAATATGGTGCCATTGTAACCTTCAGTGACACCCTGGAAATGGAGAAAAGACGATAAATAGCCGTTATCCTCGGCGTAACTGGCAATAAGTCGTTCAGATTCTCTCCCGCCTTGTAAAAGGTATTTTAAAGGAAGAGCTGGAAGTAAGCAAAGCAATGGCTGGGCAACCTGGAGGTGAATGAAATGCAGCTCTCTGAGATGCTTTTTGAAATTGCTGTTGAAGTCCCTCGGGTTCTTGAGCAAAAACTTGGTTAGAGATGTCACTGAAATGGAAAGATGAAAGGGTACAAAACTAGAGCACGAGAAAAACCTTAATAGGCCACCAGAAAATTATAATAAAATGCATTCTATTACCATCTAAGTTGTCAGTTTTCTCTCATAATAGAAACCTTGAAGAAACACAAGTGTTGAAAAACTGAAGCGTGGCTGACAATGCTTAGATGACCAGAACAGTTTTGCCATAGGGCACAAAATCTTTAGAAATTCAGAGAGCCAATGAGGATGCTAGCTGACTGCAGGGTAGCCCAAAGGATGGGATCTAGCTTAGTATCCTTTTCTCCTGGAAAGCTGGCTGAACGTAGGCATCGCTTTCATTTGTTCCTATTTCAGAGAACCATGGTAAGAACAGAAGAGATTTGGAACTTCCATCTTAAAATTACCACTGGCTATTTTATCCCTGGTGTTTCTTCTAACAACACGGGCTGGCTTTTTTGTTGTTGTTGTTTGGGGTTCTTCGTTTGGTGGTGGTGTGGGTTTTTTTTTTTTTTTTTTTTCCTTTCTTGACTATTTCTTTCATTACCTCAGCTGGCTGCCCTGCTTATGAGTTAACAGGCAACAAACACAACCCCCTTCAGCTTTCACTTTGCTATTCTACAACAGGCTGAGATTCCCTGTCTCCTCTAAGGGTTCTTGCTAGACAGTAAAAACGTCCCTAAAAGCATTGTGTTTGTACCTGCTGGAAAGGGAGAAGAGTGCTGCAGTTCTTGGTCAGCTACCCTCCCTTGGGCCTGCTCAGGGCAGTTGTCTTTCATACAAATACCTGCCTGAGACAATCCAGGACAATTCAGTGTAATTCTGTTCTCTGTGGCCTGCTGGCAGCTGAAAAAGGTTTTTCTTCCCAATTTCACAGCCTGCTGTAGGGACGCTGTGTGCTGTCCTCAGCCCTTCCTTTGCACCCCTGGCTTGCTGCTAAGTCTCTCGAAGCGGCAGACGCTGCTCTGTGTGTCCATGCATCGGTTCCACTGACGTGCCCAGCTCAAACTTCCAGCCCTGCTAGGCCCATTGCCAAGCACTGGGTGAAGCCACACAGGTTTGGACCGCGTAATGTCTACGCTTGAGCTCCCCAGCAGCTGCAGCCAAAGCTTCGCCCGCCACCGGGCCAGGGCGAGGCCCAGCTCTAAGCTGCAAGCCATCGGCACACAGGCCCTGAGGTGACACTCAGACACGTTGGCACCCGGAGGAACGGGAGGACAGCGGGGCCAAACCGGGGCCAAACCGCGTGGGCAGGGGGGAGCCCGCTTAGGTGGGAAGAGGCACTGGGCCCCGGCTGCCACAGGGTGACCCTCACCTCGACGAGCGGGTAGGCGACCTCGTTGTAGATCTGCTCGGTGCCGTGCTCCTGCCGGTACGCCCCGTCGAAGGCGAACGTCTTGGGGGGCTGCCCGGCGGCCGCGGGGTTCCGCAGGGCGCAGCGGCCCCGCGCGCTGTCCACGCTCACCACGGCCTCGCAGCCCAGGGCCCTCTCACGGGCGTTCATGGGCCGGCAGCGCACCACCACCTTCACCGCCTCCGCCGCCATGGCCGCTCGGGGCACCGGGGGGGGGGGGGGGGCCCGCCCCGGGGGTGCCCCGGGGGGGGGCTGCGGGGATGCGGCGGCGGCCGGCGCGGAGCGGCCCCGACGCGGTTGCCGCGGCAACGGGGCGGTGTCGCCCGAGGCCCCGCCCCCCCGGGTCACGTGCGGCCGGGGGCGCGCGCGCGCACGCAGTTGGGGAGGGTGCGAGGGCGTGCACGGGGCGGGAAACGGGGGCGTGCGACGGGGGCGCTGCGTGTGCAAGAGCGCGTGCACAGCAGCGCGGGCGCGCGCGTGTGCCCGAGGTGGCGGGCGCACGCGGGCACAAGCGCGTGGCCGTGTGCGAGGTGGCGGGCGGGCAGCTGCACGGGGGGGGTGCCCGGGTGTGAGCACGCGAGCGTGCACGAGGCAGCGCGGCGCGGGAGCGCAAGAAGAAGGCGGCAGCAGACCGGGAGCGGGAGAGGCGTTTATTGCCCGCGGCACCGCACGGCCCGCGGGGAGGGAGGGGAGGGAAGGGGTAAGGCAGGCGGCAGCGGCCTAAAGCTACGAGGGGGCCGGGGGCGGCCGGGCCTAGCCCCGCTCGTGCTGCACCGCGGCGGGGGCCCAGGCGGCCTCCCCCCCAGGCCCCGCTGGGGTCCCGCTCCTCGTAGCCGGGGTTGCGGCGCCCGGGGGCCAGGCGGCAGAAGCAGCCCCCCGGCGCCCCGGAGTAGTGAGCCAGCAGGGCCGCCACGCTGGCGAACTCCGCGCTGGAGTGCTGCCGCCGCGGGGAGAGAGGGCAGAGGTGAGCCCCCCGCGGCGGGCAGCGTGCGCCCTGCAGCCACGCAGCCACGCGCGTGAGTCGAGCGTGCACCGATGCAGCCAGCAGGCAGGCACGGGTGCACCCAGCGCAGCCACACACGTGTGTGCAAGTGCACACGCGTGGGTTACCAGGTGCATTTGCGCACCAGTGAACCTGTGCATCCGTTGCGGCTGTGCACGCATGCAGCCGTGTACAGATGCAGCTGTGTGCTGATGCAGCCACAGGGCAGGCACACCCTTGTGCCCATGCACCAAGTGCATTTATGGACCAGTGCACGGGAGCCCCCACGCACCAATGCCCTGTGCATCACACAGCAGTGCACAGACACAGCTGTGGGCGGATACACTCACAGCTCGAAGGCGCCCATGGATCAAATGCACTCACACACCAATGTGCCCATGCACCATGCACTTGTGCACCCCTGCAGCCATGAACCCAGGGCACATACATGCTAATGCATGCATATAGCCATGCACCTATGCGCCAATGCCCCCAGGTACCTGCACACCGTTACCCCCACACAGATGCACCTGTGTGCCCACACACTGATACCCCTGTGTACCCATGCAGTGATGCAGCCAGAAAGGAAATGCACCTCTGCACTGTGCACCCATGCACAAATGAATCAAATACACTGCACTGCTGCACCCATGTGCTGAAGTGCCAGCAGACTCACACCGATACCCCTGTGCACCCATGCATGCAGCTGCAAACCACGTACCCCTGCACAAGTGCACCTATGCAGCTACAAAGCAAAAGCGGTCCATGTGCACGTGCACACGTTAATCAACTGCACTTGCACACTGATGCACCCATACGTGAACGTGCCAGCTCGCCTCTGGACAAACACACCTGTGCAGCCATGCATCGGTGCACCCACACTGATGCATTAACGCAGCAATGGACCCGTGCCCCAGCATACTGATGCAGACGCGCACCCACACACCATGCAGGAATGCACCAGGGCACCCATGCGCGGATGCAACCGGACCACAACACGCTGAGGCAGCCGAGCACCCCCACCCTGGTGCACGAACACGGCATCGCCCCCAGCCCCGACACCCCGCCGCCCCCTGCCCCGCGCAGCGCCCTCACCTCCACGCAGAACCGTCCCTGGGGTGTCCTGAAGACGCAGTAGGGGACGACGCCGCAGGGCGCCCGCACCCACAGGCACCAGCGCTTGGCCAGGCCGGGCTCGGGGCGCAGCAGGAAGGCGCCGGGGACGTCCCTGCGCAGCAGCTCGATGCCGCCGTCCCTGGGGGGGGGGACGAGGAGGCGGGTGGGCACCGCGAGGGGCGGCAGGGGTCCGGGGGCTGCCGTGCACTCACCTGGCGATGCCGGCAAAGGCCCACACGCTCTCGGCCAGGACGCTCTCGTTCTCGGGGAGCAGTGCCAGGCTCCGCGCCCCTTTGCTCTCCCATCCCGAGGCCGCTGCAGGAGCCGGTCAGTTCCCTCCTCGCCCCCAAACCCAAGGCCTCGTCCCCCCCCAGCCCCGTGCGCTTCGGCGTCGCCTCCCGGCACTCACCGGCCTCGCGGGGCGGCTGGCTCTCGGCCCCGCAGTCACGGTAGGCGCCCGAGCGCAGGACTTTGCTGCGGATGGCTTTTTTGCGCACCAGGACCGGGGAGCAGTAGGGGTTCCCCGGGCGCCAGCCCCCGGCTCGGGCCTCGGCCTCCGGCCGCCGCTCCTGCAGCAGAGAGCAGGGAAGGGGCTTTTGGTGGCACTTTGTATGTGAAACGCCGTGCAAAAAGGCCATGCTAAAAAAAAAAAAAGGCGTGCAAAGTTCGCTGCAAGACACCACTCAACAAAAAAGCCGCGCAAAACACCCTGAGGAAGGTATGCAAAAAATGGCCTGCAAAAAGGGCTGTGCAAAAAAAAAAAAGGCATGCAGATGTGCTGTGTATAAAGTGTCGGGC
The DNA here is from genome assembly GCA_011075105.1 of Heteronetta atricapilla. NCBI lineage: Eukaryota > Metazoa > Chordata > Aves > Anseriformes > Anatidae > Heteronetta > Heteronetta atricapilla. The sequence goes on from CM021751.1 coordinate 7,692,679, forward strand.
AAGAAAAGCCATGCAAGATACCACAAAAATGATGCACAAAAGTGCTATGTAAAAAAAAAACATATAAAATTCCAAGGAAAAAAATGAAGTACAAAAATGCTATACCATAAAAACATTTTTAAAATTGCTGTGTAAAATACCAAGCAAAAGCTGCCGTGCAAAATAAACAAATAAAAAAGCCATGCAGAATACCATGCAAAAAACAACAACAACAAAAACCAACAGCTTGAAGAAAAACATGCAAAACACAAAGAAAAATGCCACATAAGCCACCATGCAAAAATGCTGTGTAAAATACCACGCAAAGTTGCTATGCAAAAAAAGTGCTGTGCAAACAGGCCCAGAGTAAAACACCACGCAAGAAAAGGCCCGCGTAGAACACGCTGTGCGAAAGACTGCAAGAAAAAGCTATGCAGGATGGACCACGCAACATGCAAGGTGCTGTGCAAATCTCCGTGCCAGACAAGGCCGTGCAAGAAAGATCCACGCAAAACGGTGTCCAAAAGCCAGCAGGGGAAATACTGATGCAAAACAGCACGCACGAAGAGGCTGCACAAAGCATGCCATGCAGAGCACCATGCACAACTGCATGCTGTGCAAAAAAAAAACGTTGCAAGGAAAGATTGTGTAACAGCTGCCGGGGAAGACGCCATGCAAATGGTGCTGTGCAAAAAAACAAAGGCCCGGTGGCCCTGTAAGCCATCCCACAAAAACGTGCTGTGCTAAAGCGTGCCGTGCAAACACGGCCGGTACAACGTGCTGTGCAACGGTGCCAGGCTAAAACACCTTGCCCAAAAAACCACCGGGCGCAAAGGCGCACGGGGCAGCACCCAGCACCTCGCGGCCTGCACCTACCCCAGCACCCAGAGAGCCGAGGCCGATGGGCGCGGGCAGGCGCCGGAAGGAGACGAGCGCGTTGACATTTCGCGACACCTCCTCGGGGTTGAGCGGCTCCCGCAGCACCCCGGCGCCCGGCGGCTCCCCCTCGCCTGCCTGCTCCTCGGGGTGCACCAGGAGGTAGCCGAGCTGGAAGGAGCGGCAGAGCAGGAGGTGCAGGACTTGCACCTGGCGGGGTGCAAAGAAGAGGGTGGGTGCAGGGGCCAGGGATAATGAAAATGTGGTTTTTGTTTTGGTTTGGTTTTGGAATTGGTGTTTATTTATTTATTTTGGAGGGTTTGGGGTGTGCACCACGCACCTCACCGGGGGGGGCCCACGAAGAGGTGGCAGAAGAGGGCACTGGGGGGGCTGTAGGGATTGCGGGCCACGAAGGCAAACTGGCGCTCCGCGTGCCTCCAGGTGCTGTACAGGATCCGGCGCAGGGCGTGCGCCATCAGCAGCGTCTGCAGCGACAAGGGGGGGGGCTGGCTGGGACCCGGCACCCCCAGGGTGCGAGCAACGCCTGGCCCGAGCCTATTTGCAGATGCATGGCTGCAAAGCCGGTTTCCTGAGCCAAAAGCAACGTCCCGAGCGGTGCCACCCCAAGAAGCACCCCTGCAAGGTGGCACCCAGCACCCCGCACCCACCTCCCCGTCCGCACCGTAGACCTTCAGCCCTTGCAAGCTGAACCTCAGCACCACCGACCTCCTCCTGGGGCAGTCCTGGTGGGAGAGAGGGGGTAGCAGTGGGGTCCCCCCATGCCATCGGGGGTCCCCCCACACCCTGGGGTGCCCCCGCTTTGTGCCAGTGGGGTCGCCTTACCTTCAGCGCCCGCAGCTGCTCCTCCAGCCACCCCGCTTGCTGCCGCAGGTCCAGGTCCTCCACCGCGAAGGAGCCCACGTACTTGGGGAGGGGAGCAAAAAGTTCACCCCACTTTAACATGCCCCCCCCCCACCCCCCTGCCCGGATGCCAAAATTGCCCCCTCCTGGGGCAATTCTCACCCAGTGGGGATGCGATGCTGGAGGGTTGCACCCAAATTTCCCCAGTGGTGCAACAGCCTCGGGGTGTGCATGCATTAAGCGTGGGGGGGGACACCAACTAAAATCCCCCCACCCTGCAAAGCCCTGTGTGTGTGTGGGGGGGGGGGGGGGGGGTTACTGCTCTGTCTGCAGCCCCCCGGGGGGCAGGATCAGGCCCCTTGTCTCCAGTACCTCACCTCTGCTGGCTTGGCGATGCCCCGGGCACGTGGCAGGGGGGCTGCCGGATCCGACCCCCTCCCGTTGGCCGTCTTCTTCTTCATGGCAGCGGGTCAGGGCAGTTCAGGGGGGAGTTAAAACATCTCCAGTGCCGCATCCAAATCCGAATCGGAATCGTTGTGCTCCAGCTTGGAAGCCACCCACGGCTGCCCAGCAGGAGCAAGGGGCAATTTGGGGGGCCCCAGGGCCTCGGCAAATGGATCCCTGCGAGGAGGGACCAGAGAGACACGACCTGCCCCCGCCACCCCCCCCGCTTCCAGCTGCTGAGCCCCGAGAGGTGCTGGAGTCCCCAAGTCCTGACCCCGAGGTTCCCAAATCCTCGCCCTGACGCAGAGGTCCTGCCATACCCACCCTGATAAAACGGTCACCGAGTCCCAGCCCCAACCCTGATGCAGAGCTCCTGCACCCCAACCCCACTCTGTGCACCGTGCGAGGGGCCCCACGTGACACCAAGTGCCACGCAAGGGTCCCCGTGTCCTGACCCCCAGCACCACGGCAAGCATCTCCACGTCCAGCCCCTGCCCCTGATGCAAAGCCCCCACGTCCCAACCCCACGCGAGCATCCCTGCGTCCCGACCCTGAGCAAGGCAACGGGGGCCCGGTGGTGTGCTCCTGAGCACCGTGCCTGTGTCCCACGGCCCTGCCCCAGGCACGGTGAAAGCATCCACGTCCTGACCCCAAGCACCACGCACAGGTCCCCAGACCCTGACCCCACGCACACATGCAAGAAGTGAGGCGCAGGCAGCCCCGCACCCAGCGAGATGCCGGGGACCCCACGCTCCTGGGGGAGGCAGCGGGTCCGGGGCAGCTTTTCCAGCTGCCCCCGAGGGCTGTACCCGGCCCCTCTGCGGTGCCCCAAGGGGGTTTTGCCCCCTGCAGCCCCCCCCCCCCCCCCCAACTCGTGGCACCGAGGCCGCAGCCGCCCGCTGCACGGCCATGGGGGCTGGGTCCGGCTGCCCCAGGCGCATCCCAGCTCGGGGCTGCCCCCTCCTTGCCGGCACTATTTGGGGGTCTCTCCCCCCCCACCCCCAGCCAATCCGCAGGCAGGCAGCCCCCAAGCCCCGCCCCCTTTTTCCCACGCTCCGTTTCTCAATGGAGCCCCCCAGCCCACCGCCACCCCGCGGGTCCCCGAGGGGGGACAGAGGGGCACCCCGCCAGCGGGCAGCCCCCAGGGGACGGCAGCCCCGGCTCGCCCAGCCCCACGGGCTCCCGCTCCCCCGCTCACGGGCAGCTTGCTCGCGGGGCTCTGGAGAAACGCAGGCGAAAATCCTCCGGCTCTCGGCCTTCCCGGTTGTTTTCCTTCCCGGGGGGCTCCGCTCGCCGCAGCACGGGGATCTGTGCCCGTGGGCGTCAGGCCGCTGCCGCACGCCAGGCCCAGGCGAGCCCGAGCCCACGTCGGGCACGGGGCAGGCGGCAAACTCTCATTTCCTGCCTCCGATCTGCCCGCGATGAATCACTGCAATTTACCTCCCCGTTTTCTCCGTTTCTTGGAGGCGTGGGCGGCAAAAAACGTTGGGGTTTTTGGGAAAAGGGGGGGGAAATTGTTTTTGGCTTCCCCCCCCCCCCCCCCCCAGCGTGCCCAGCAGAGAAGCAATTCCTCACCCTCTCCCTGCTGCACACACGTGGTCGCTCACTCGCCACCCCCTGCCCGCTGCTCAGCCACATTTCACCCCAATTTCCAAATTCCCCTTTGCCCACTACTGGTCAGCCCTCCTCAGCCCCCAGTTTTGGCCGTGCAGCTGAAAAACAAAGAGGGGTGGCTGCAACCTCACTGCAAGGAAGGGGACAGAACCTCACAAAGCCAGAGCCTGAGGGTCCCTGGGGGTCCCCAAAATGCTCCAGCCTGCCAAAGCTATGGGACCAAGGCAAAAGCTGTCCCCAGCTCCAGGGATGTGCCTGGAAGTGGAAAGCAATAGTCTGGGGAGAAAATGGGGTCTAAGCCCTAGGAAATGCCTCCAAAAATCCCCATGCCAGCCCTGTCTCACACCCCATGCACCCAAGGGTGCAAGGAAAAGCACTCGCCTGTTCTTATTCGAGCCTTGGGCTGCCGCCAGCATCAGCTGCTTCAAGACGCCGCGCAATGGCCCAGCAGGGCCCACCAGAAGAGTTGGATAGTGCAGAAAAAGACGTAAAATGGACAGATGGGGCTGAAGAAATAACATAACAGAGCCAGTCTGGCCAGGAAGCGGAGCTTGGTGAAGAGTGCGGCGGATCTGGTGCAAACCTCCCTGAAGGCGCAGCAGAGCTGCTGCTTTCTCCATCGCTCTGCCAGCGACACCGCTGCGAGCCCAGGGCTCCCCTTCACAAGCCCAGTTTGGGGGCACCCACTTGCTCAGGGCTGCCCTGGGAAAAGAAATTGGCTAATTAGCAATCAAGGCCCCAGCCAAAAAGTGTTTGGAGATGACTGAGGGGGCAAATTGCTGTTTGTAGCCCAACCCTTGTATTCATCCCCCAAGATAAACTCAAGGCTAAGTGCTTAACACCTGAAAAGACTGGAGGAGTGCAAGCACACACGCTTTTAAACAAATCTCAGCTTTTAAAAAATAAGTAAAGGCTCTGCTTGTCTGACCACTAGTATCAACCACTGTGACCACCAGAAGTCTCTCTAGGCTGGTGCAGCTGCAGCCTACCATGACATTCATCACCCAAACCCAGTATTTACATTTATTTTTTTTGCATTCAATGCAAAAACAAGCCGGTTAGCTTTTTTTTTTTTTCTTAAAGGAAGGACTTTGCTGTGATTTGACATGACCCACAGCAAAATTAAGCCATGCTCAAGTGCAAAGAACTGGTGTTACCCAGACAGGTATTTTTTGGGTTGCTGGCGTGGGAACGTTATTGCAGAGGGGGAGGTTACATGGCACTCCAAGCCACAAGAGTGCCAGCAGCTGGGAAGAGCACTCCTCGTCCCCATAAGCACCCCAAGGTAAGAAAACTGTTTCCCAATTTGGCTCACTTTAATGCCTACCTGGAAGAAATTACTGCCAAAACCCCGTTTCAGTACACGCAGTGCTAAGAAAGAGGCCTTTACTAAACTTTCTAATTGCTTTACATCCTTGCAAATTACTCTGATTGGTGCCTTCACTCTCCCAGTCTTATATTAGCCATAATTTCATTAGCCTGCTGTTCGCACCCTTGTTACAGGGCTGGGAACAATTTAGGGCGTTTCTATAAGAATCTTTAAACTCCCAGTTGCTGCAGGTTGCACACTGGGATTGCAACCGAAAAGAGGAAATTTAGTAAGGCTATTTTCTCCAATTTGCATTTTATTTCTAGAGATACTTCCACTACTCTCAGCGTGGTATGTGCAAAGCTCTTTCCAAAAGCACGTTAAGCAAAGACCGCCAGGTCACATTCGAATCATTCGCATTGCCCTGTTCAAGGGAGAGCCGAGGATGTGCTGGAGCATGTTTTGAACACAGGCACTGCTCTGTATCAGAAAGCAGGGCGGGGGGGGAAGGTTTCTTGTGGTCTTTTTTTGTCCCCACTGGACACTGTTTGGGTCAGAGGGAGAAGAGCAGCAAGAGTTCAAATAGAGCTTTCTTCTTGCTCACCTTTGTCTCCAGAGAAACCAAGGGAAGAAAAAGGTCACAAATCCAACCAAGTACAGAGCGTGGCAGGGGCTCAGACTAAAATAGCCCCACTCTTTCACGCTGTCAGTGTACTTCTAACAAAGACTTGCCTCCGCAGCAAACCACACTTACTGTAATTCCCTCCTCTCTTCGTTTCCAGGAGGAGAAAGCTGTGGTGAGGAAGAGAAAGGACACACAAAGCGGGCCTGGAATCTAGTTTCATTTTATTTTAGCAAACTGCATGTTCTTCACTTATCAACATCTCTACATTAGCAATTGTATAGCTCTCCAACTTTTCTTTAAAAAAGGGTAAACAAGAAGTGACAAAACTTAGGCTCTTCATCTCTTAAAAATGTTTGAAAGTTGGATTCAAGAAGACTTTGATATATTTTGGTTTTCAGGTAACAGATGTGGCATGGAAACACTAATTCAAATCACCCGCCCAACCGAGAACTACCCCTTGTCGAGCCCCCCGGTGCCAGACGATCAGTACATGTGGCAGCCTCCGGTTACTGAAGATGTCTACTCACCCTCAAAGTGTGCTGGTCTGAAGGAGCCAAATGCACCACCTCCTTAGCCTGTCACTACAACGCCAAGCAGAAAGAAGCACCTCCAGGACTCAGTGCAAGTGCTGTATTTACACTGCTTCTTCACAGAAGCATGAAGGACCTCATCATGCAGGGGATCTAAGGAGACTCTAGTGCCGTTGTACCTTCTCAGTTAAGAATCTTATTTCCCCAATCATCACGTTCCTGCTGTCTAAAGAGACAAAGAACTTATTTGAAGAATTCTTAAAAGCCACCCCCCTCCCTCCAAGCCCAAGAGGAACACCATAAAATGTACATATTACATGTCCTGGAAAAGTCCTAAAGTTATTGCAGAAACTAAAGATGACCTGTTCCAGGGGAGGGGCAGGCACGAGGCACAGCACTGAGATCTAACAAGTGCTTGGGATGGTTTGATTTAGTTTTCATCTTTTTCCCCATCATCCAAGGAAAAAAAAAAAAAAAAGAAGTGTTTAAGCATCAGAACTAAAATACAAATGCACGTTGACTTTATAAAACAAGATTGTGGATTTGACCATGGGATTCCCTGACAGTGGAAAAATTTACTTTTTTGCCCGGAGAGATTTCCTCATGGTAGGTTTGCCCTTGGCAGAGGGTTTCACTTCCTTCCTCCCACTGGCTGCTGGTTTCTTGGAAGAGCTGCCACCAGAGGCTTTCTTGATGGCTGGGGCTGCTGGTTTGGCTTTCTTAGCGGGGGTTTTCACCTTGGGTGGGGGCTTTGCTTTTCCGCTGCGGGCTGCAGGGGTTTTTCTTGGCTTGGGCTTGGACTCTCTCCGTTTCATCGGAGGGGCCCTACTCCGTGATTTTGGAGGAGGTCTCTTCTGCATCCTGTCAGAAAGAAAGGCAGCACAGGATCTCAGTGGAGGCGCAAATGCTACCCAGAGCAGAGCTGCTGTCGTCAATTTACATAAATGAAGCAGATCTTGGCATCCTTGTTCTTTACCACGGATGTTCCTTTATGCAGCAGTACATTTCATTAGCTAAATCCCAAAGAGCAAGAAATCCTGTGGTGGATCTTGCCATGCTAAGCACTTCTTAATCCCCACAGTGTTCTGCCAGCAAGGTTTCTAACTCCTTTATTAGGCAGATAAACATACAAATAATGACAATTAATCTAAGTCAATTGTCAGAACAATTCAGTGACCTAAGCATCCTCTCACACTCTCTGAGAGAAATTTTATTACTTAATGAATAACACTTATCTTAAATCCACATTCAGAGCGAGACAGGTTTCATATCTGGCTACACAGCTGCAAATAACACCGTAGGGAAAAGCTTTCCTAATGAAACACCTAATAAATAACATGAAGTCCCACATGAAAAAGTCACACTCTTGTAAAGCACAATAGGAACGTGGGAGACTAAAGGCAATACAGAGAATAAATAGAAGTTCTCTTCCTCTCATCTAGAGACGATTCCAACTACAGAATGGAAGACACCAGTCTCTCTGGAACAAGGCATTGCTTCTGCAGGCTTCACACATCCCAGAGAAGTCCTCATCCTGACAGTACCCCAGGAGGTCAACCGTAATTGGAAACTTCTTTTTCCAGTACCCCTGGAGTGACAGCCTTAGGGATAAGTCTCCACAGCACGAGACAAACCTGTGCACTCTACAGCTGTGGCTGTCATTTTTAAAGGAGCCCATTTATCTCTCATGCTGTCACGTACCTTTTCTTTGGTGGTGGCTCTTCCTCCTCAGACTCTTCTTCTGATTCTTCTTCCTCCTCAGATTCGTCCTCCTCTTCCTCATCAGATTCTTCAGAGTCCTCATCCTGCTGCTTCTCCGGGTAGAGCACACCTGGGCTACAAGAGGATTCTTGTCAGAGCAGGACTTATTTCTCAGGGTCAGCAAACCTTAGGTAACCCCGATTCTCATCGGGGACCACTGCCCATCGCCCATCATCTGTTAAGGTTACAGCTTTAAGCCTAAGCCAAAAAAAAAAACCAAACCAGCAAGCACAGAAGTCTATTTGTTTGGGTTTATCCGAAACCAACATTTAGTCTCTGCAATGGCAGAAGTGCAACAGTTTTTAAGACACCAGGAGTGCCACCACACTCCTGTCCATAAGCTGCCCTTTCTCCAGTTCTCTTCCTCACTGCTCCTTCTGTGCAAACACAGGAAGACAGACAACAAAGGGACAAAATCAGACTTCAACAACTCTGAACACAGACCAGAGCCACCGAGAGCTTTACATGTATGTAATAAAAGAAGGTGTGAAGCAGAGACTTTAACGGCTCTGTTGCCATTTGGCTCTTCATGGGACACTAAGGCTTCCCTGGGCTCCATGTGGCCCAGCACAATATAGGCTCACAGCAGAAGAAAGGCTGTTTTAGTCTCACAGTAGCTAATCTAGGTCATCTTTCCTCCTCCCACCCCTCCTCCACATCGGCATTAAGAGAGGCAAACAGCTGGGTCCTACTTGTTATGAGCATCCTTGCATTAAGAACAATACAATATACCTGCTTATGGGAATTTGTTTAAGCACGGGAACACTTAAATAGCCACTACCCTATGAAAAAACATCACGACAGAGCTCCTGAAAACATTTAGCCCAGTATTTTTATTGTCCTTAAAAGCCTCTCTTGCTAATGAAATCAGCTTTATGTCCACTCACAGTCAGACATCCAAGTAATGTCATTATCTAGAGCGAGACTGGTGACAATGTTGTGGTTTCTCAGTTATTAAACCCTCCGCAAACTTCCCTGAAAATAGAAGGTCAGCCTACAAACTTCAGCAACACTATCTGGCTGATCTATGCAACATCATTTTACGGCCGAGCTCTTTACCTAGGATAGTAAGGGAAGCAAAGCTGAAAGGTTCCACTGAAGCCCTTCCCAGAAATCTGCTCCAGCCAGCCATTCTTCTCACATCTCTGCAGGGTTCTCTTCAGTAGATGCACTGTGAAAAATCAGAGAAGGGTTGTGTTACTATCTTTATCCACTTGTCTAACCTTACTGCTCTCTGCAGTGCCCTCTGAAATCAGAGATGGAGAGTCAGAATGAAGCCTCCTTTCCCAGGACACCTGCAGGGAAATGAAACAGCACCAGAGACCCGCGACTCACGTAGACATCACCGCGTGCTTGTGCACTTGGCAGAGACCATCTGCTTTGTGGAGGACCCAGCTAGACCACTGCATTTAGAAGTCTTAGTATGTCATATTCAAAGGGAAACCCTTTCACAGTTAATTTTCTGGAAAATTCAAGCAATATACAAGATTCAAGTGTTGGCTCGTGAACACTTATCAAGAATTTGAATCATTTGAATCTGTTCTGCATGGTTAACGCAAAGGTATTCACTCTAACCCCTTATTCAGCGCTTCTGAAATGGGCTTTTATCAAGAACTGACATTTCACAGTAAGACAATCATTTGGGACAACGCCATACCTTCACCAGCCTACAGACTACCTCTGCTGAAAAGTTTTAATTTGAGTGGCACTGGAAAAGCTTGCATAGCTACTTGAACCGTCTGTACCCATTAAATTAATAGTGTTGCAGCACTAGGTTCTTAAGAAGTTCTTGGACTACAAAGAACCCCACGCTTTTGTAAAAAGAACAACAACACAAATATCAAGCTATTTCTACCTGGGGTACCAGAGATCAACAGCAGCACATAAAGGATTTGACTGGAGTTGTGAGGCTGAGGTATAAAATGGGGAAGAGTGTACAATACTGGCTGTGTGGTGTGTACCTGCCTGCTCTTACATCTCACCACATGTTCCTCTGGTTGCTCCTAAAACAGAGCAGAGAACAGCAAAATCCTTTTTATGCAATGGAGAGAGAAAGAAAACAACAGATTACTAGTTGAAATTTCCTTATCTGACTAGCAAGGCTGACAAGCACTCGAGGCTGACTAAACACAGCCTCTATGGACCAGGGCAGCTTCCAGTGGTCCTGAAAACAAATAACATAAAGGCTTAGTAAGCCTGGGAACTCTCTTCCCTGCCCCAAGATTAAGAAGTTACGCTTGGCATCAGCCTCTAATTGGCAGAAGGCCTCAGGCAACTTCTTTAGGCCCCACTGCTGGCAGGGAGCCTGTGATCCTCCTCTACACGTCCGTAAGCTCTGTTTCAAAGACCTGTGCTGATCCTGTGCTTCATCTCCATATGACGACTGTGGCATCAGCAAGCTCCTCTCTAGCCCCTGCTCCTGTGGGATGGCACCAGCACCATGACACTACAGCACGAAACTGATCTACTTTCAGGTCTGATTCTGCTAGATACTGCTGCAAGCTCACAATGCTTCAAATGACCTTCTGCCTAGGTTAAACTGCATCATGGCCTAGACCAAATAATGCAAATAAGGCATTAGCAGATCTACTTTGAAGTCTCTATTAGTATAATTTCTGCTAGTGCAAAAGCCAAAACAGACATTGTCATTACTGGGAATGAAGACATACCACACCTTTTTCCAAATACAACTGGATTAGTTTCTTTCCTTACTTGCTTGACCTTTTAAAATCGGAGCCAGAGGAGGACCTCAAACAAACCAGTAAGAGGGATGCTTGTGGATTTTATTTTATTTGTTGAAGTTAGCAACTTAGACTGTGCAACTTCTCTAAATTAAAAGCAGCTAGGAACTGTACTCACGCCAAGCTGTAGCCTCTCAATATATATATATAGAAATCCAGCTGGTGATTTAAGAACAATAAAGTAGTTGAATACTATCCCCCCTTCCTGGAAATATGCTACAGACAAGAGAAACATGCATTATGTCTCAGAAGCTAGCCTTTGTCAGGCTTGAAAGGAACTAATGGGAATTAAAAACTCTGAGCATCTCTGCAGCAGAGTGGAGCAGCTGTCAGTTCCCTAGCAAGCTCAACCAAATAGTTCAAAGGTGCTGCACAGACACATCTGCAGCTGCAGAATTCTCTTTCAGCTTGTGAAAAAGGAAAGTTACGTAGTTTACCCTGGAAGTTGGAGTTGGTCCCTGGGTGGTTTTCCAGGATATACTTCTTCAGTGCTGTGGTGGAGCAGGTCTTCGGTTCGTTCATGGCCGCAATAGCAGACAGGATGGCATCTTCCATCAGAGTCCCACCCAGCAGGGGCTTCTCCCCTGACTTCTTCAGCTATTTTCCAAGGAGGAAGAGAAAAGCATCAAGACAACATTCTCCCAAACCAGGTCAGGACAAGCTCCTCTGCACCAGGTGGGTCGGCGCTCCTGCATTAGCACAGATACGTTTTATATTAAAACACCGCACAGGGAACGCTGCCCTCCCAGCTTTAACGGTAGGACAGGCCTATCCAGTCAACTGGCCTGCAGTGCTTTGCACTGGTGACACACTGTCCTAGTCCCAAAACACACTGCAAGGGTATGGAGATCTAAGGGCCCATCACTCAGGGAAGGAAATACATCAGATCTTCCTCCATCCCACAGACCAAATGTAACCAAGAGACATCTATGGCATAGACATGAGGAAAAGACACTGCAGACATCTGGGGTACCTACTGCACTTACAATTAGCGATGGAAAGGAAAGCTTACCCCACCATCTCCCCTACTGTGCTAATGAGTCAGAGCTGAAGCAGCGTGTGGAACACGCTAAGCAAGGAAGGCGAGGGGGGGGGCTGTTCCAGAAATGTAGACCAAGAGGAGGAAGAGTCCTACTGCTTCAGAGATTCACAACTGCTGAATTTGACAGGCTGCTAAAGAAAGGTGTACCCAATAAAACTGGGGTGGGGAGGGCATGTGAACTTATATCCAAGGCTTCTGGTCAGTACAGTCAGCAAAACAAGACGAACTCTGGCTCTGACCTGGAATGTCCCAGACGCTCCTTTCCCTGTGATCTGCTCTAGCTGGCCCTTCTCTACAGCTTTCTGCAGGGCATTCTTCAACAGCTGAGGTCTGAAATACAGGAGGATAAAGCTTTACCGACACACACTGACAGCTTAAAAAACAAACAGAGAAACAACGCTCTATAGAGTGTGAGAGGAGCAGTACTTACAAGTGGTATCTGCCTACATACAGACATTTTAAATGGAGATCTGTCAGCAAGTGCTGATTACACAAGAGGAACAATGTACGTTAGCGGAAATTGAACTGCAATGCTTTCTGGGTGTCACTGCATATCCAGAAACAGATAAGCTTCATTTGGAAGGATTTACTCATTTTGAAACGCACATTTGGAGACTGGACTCAGTGGGCAATGAGTCAGTCAGCTCAGAGACAAACAAGGGACCGAGTACAACAAGCCCCGGTAAGAGGTGATGCATAGGACTTTCCTAGATTTGCTTCCTCCCCTACCTTTGATGGGCAAACTCACAGATCATATTAAGCGTGTGCCAGTTAAAGCGTTCAGAACCAAGTGGGACAAGACTCCAAGGAGAGGCCTTCACATCCATGCAGCTACAAGGATCCAGTTTTCGCTAAGGGCAGAGATGCGTACAACAATGCTGATGTCAGCATCACGAACAAAGATTGGGTGTGGAGGGATGCAGAGAAAAGGCACAGCTTTTCTCAAGCTTTCCTGCAGGCTCTATGATGCAGAGCACCACCTGTCTGCTGCCTGATGAAATACTGAACCGAATCACCACGAAGTGAGGCAAAGCCAGAGGAAGGCAGCATTTCACGGCTTCTCTGGAGCCCTGCTTGCAAAAGCGTACACCTGCACCTACCTGGTATCTACTTTGAGTTTGGGGTAATACTGAGACACATATTTCTTGATGAGGCTGTAAGAAGCTTCCTTCGGCTCACAAAGGCGGGTGAAAGCCAGTGGCAGGATGTCTTCCAGCTTGACCTGTTGCTCTGGAGTCGAAGCGGAAGTGCTTTTCTGAAATACACATACTTTTACGCATCAGTGGGGCCTAAAACTCTGGGTTTTTCTGATCCAGCAACGCACAGGTGAGAAGTGCTCCTGACAGTGGCCACAGATCTGGAAAATCAAGTTCTATAAGGCAGCTCATTAAAACAACAATTTTGAAAGCTCAGCTGTTTTAAGTAAAATCTAGCAAATCTGGTTGGAATTTTCATGGGAATTTTCTTAGGGAAAGTCTTATATTTATAAATATGCCAAGTATTTAGCAAAAGCTGTGTCTATAAAAAGGAAACTGGGAAACTTTCCTCTGCTACCTTTCAATGAGAAAGTGAGGTGAAACGTTTTATGTTGACATAAAACAAAAGCCATCAGAGACCAAACCCATTTACACAGATTAATCTTCCCAAAAAACAGCTAAACAGGAGTGCATTTTTGTTCAACTCATAGCATGAAGTCTTGCTTGAAGGCAACACTCCTTTCTCCTGAATTTTCCTCCATCACTTTGTTGCTATCAATAGGGGATGATCATGTTCTTTGTAGAGGAGAGAAAATACAGTGGGGAAATCTGCTGATGTTTAGTGATTTTGATGCTGAATGGGAGCTTTGCAAATGGTCAAACAGGTGAAGGTGTTGCTCATCCAGATGGCTGCTTGACTGCCAGCTGAATTCACCAGACACAAAAGCGAGCTATTTGTTTTGCTGCAACATGGAGAAAGTATCTAACAATTACACCAATAGGCTGCAGACAAGAAAAGTGATGTGTTAGCAGTTACCAGGTGCCTTACTCAAACTTGTCATGGAGTCCATAAGCTCTATTTAAAAAGATGTCACATTCCAATTAGTTTCCTTCAGTGCCCTAGTACCAGATGTGTCACTGTTACCTTCAGGTTTAGGACTTGCGGTCTGTCCAGTAGCCAGGAGGTAAGCACCCCTGCGTGATAACACTCTCTGGGTTCACCTGTCTACGCCATAAGGGGATCAGCAATTCCAGCTAAGCGTTTTGTAACTGCAGTGTTAGAAATGCATTTCATACACCTAGTGCAGTGGGGAGCAAAGAAGAGCAGTGCTGGAACCACGACTAATTGTGAGGACTAGACTCAAATGCATCACGTTTTACTACCTCAGAACAATATACACCCAAGTTTAGCAGCTTTCTTCCAGAAGCCTTAAGGCATTTACTTCTTCCTCCCTCTGTTCTCACAGCTGATAGAAGATGTTCACTTGACAGTCGTGAAGACTGAAGTCTCCCATTTATCCATGCAACAGATATAACAGAAACAGCAGTAGCATAAAGCTCTCTTACAATACCTGAGAGGCATCTCTCTCTACCAGGTAAAGACAGAAGAGGAGCTTCATGGTTATTCAGTTTTCTGCCTCTGAACCAAAGCCTAGGGGGTTAATGTAAACATTTTAAACTAAGACTTTGATTATTCTACTTGTTTTTAACTTGTCATACTAACTTTCTGATTCTGATTTTAGTGGAACAGATATTTAGTTACTGTATTTGGGGAGCAAAAGTACATCAAGGAGAAGAAAACTGTTTAGGCTGGGGTTAGATTACATTTTGTAAGATGCATGTGTTCAGTGTAACCCAAGAAAGATCTTTCAGAGTACTGTTTAAAGTGATCCATCTTACCTTTCTGTCTCTGGCTTTTGGAACAGTTTTTCCTGCATTAGACACAACCACAAAGCTCCCAGAAGCTCCCTTTCCTTTCACCTAGTTCAAAATAGACAGCCTTTAACAAAGTAACTCAGGATACAAACAATTTGAAAGAGACTAATCAACATCTTTACACAGATTTAGAATGCATTGCCATCCTGGTGATGGGCTGTTAGGGGCAGAGGCTTGATCTGAATTCACTTCAGTGGATCAGAAACCACAGGTAGATATTAGAAACACACTCTGCTGTCCTGACCAGGAGATCCTAACAGAACCGATCACAGGCACATATTATAGTGTTACAGGAAACATGCTCCTGCAGTGGGGATGTTGCTAGACTCAGGTTGAAGGCACATGAATCATAGAGTGGCTCAGGTTGGAAGGGACATGCTGCTGCAATGCCGTACGACACAATCCAACACCATGGTCATCCATATTTCACAAAAGATAAGCTATTTGACTGACAGATCTGTCCATGTCTAACAAAGTGGAGACAGAGGGAGAACACAACCACCCCAGAGACCAGCTAACAGAGTTTCTTAAAGTCCCGTGTAATTTAGTAATACCACATTCACCACTGCTCCACAAAGCAACTCTTACCTGTCTAATGATCCCTCTCTCCAGCTCCCTTTTCAATGCTTGCTTTAGAAGATAGCCTCTCCTCTCAAGCTCCAGGGAAGGGTATTTGTGAATGATGTATTTACGTATTGCAACAACCGAGGCACCACTCTTTTGAAAGCATGCCTGAAACGGTAGCAAAATGTTAGTAAAAAGCTTCTGGACTGAACTACTTTGCTGTGGGACTGGAAGAATGCACGTGTCAACTAATCCCCTTTTCTGAAGCACGTACAAGTAACGGCATATACACTACATGCTCTTACAGCAACTTGTTACCTTTGGGCAAACCAGCACTGCCCGAACACTAAGCCATCAGTAAGTCATTTTACTGATGTCAGATAGAGCAGTCACTAACAGATTAATCAGAACAAAATACTGATTTCTGAAGGAGACAGGATTGGCCTTATCTATTTTTTTAAAAAAAGAAAAAACTAAGTTGGACTTCTTATTTTGAAGATTACTGTCTTTGAAGATTCATGACAGCCTGCCTGTATTACTGGAGTCCTCCAATTAGGGATCAGAATAGGACTACACCAAAACAATCGTGTCTTAAAATTTAGCAATTTGACATGCTGTAGAAAACCCCAACTGTGACTTGATAAAGCCCTCTTTGTTTAATCAAGTTACCAGATCTACATGGCTTCAGAAAGACTACCGCAAAACCCACAGTCGCATGACAGAGGATGTAGTTTACTTATGCACAGTGTAATAATGCACTGTAGATCCTGCTCTATTACCTAACCTTTTAAACAGCTGCCAAAAAGGTAAAGCTTAGAGTAACCTGAAGTTTATGGCACGACTTCTCTCTAACAGATTTGGATGCGCAGCTGTATGTTTCAGTGGCTCAAAAGGCCATCTTGCAGTTAAGGCTGATGGACTCCAGGACTCCAGTGAAGGCAGCCTGCATGAACCAAGCCTCAATGGGAGGGCAGCAGAGCTGCAGAGCAACAGCACAGGTCTCTTCTCATAACCTGAAGGAAGCATACAGTAAACTAAGACCAACACCACTCCGGAATGCTAGTTTACACTATTTCCATCTGTCCTGAATTAGGATAAGTTAACAAGAAAAATCGCATGTATCAAACAGGTGGATTCATCAAGGTAAATCAAGTTAAATATGTCTAGAAGACGCAACAAATTAAATGATGCCAATAATTAACCAGGATATGTCATCATAGCTGTTTCTAATAATTTAAACAGGGGGAATCATTCTAAACTAAGAAATAAGCAACAGGGCCCCTCATCATCATGGACTCACATTTCAGCTCCATGGGCTTCCAGACAGAAACCTGCATGCCTTACACAGTAAGTTTCCTGCTAAAAAGGCTATCACCTGTACCATCAGCAAGTTGAAAATGTAGATCTTAGGCACACAAATTACTCAGCTTTGTGACAGGTGAACAAAAGAAACATCTGAGTCCTGCTTACCTTGATGGCCTCAGTTAAAATAGCATCCATCTTGGGACGCGAAGTGGCAGCCATCTGAGTTTGCTTCTGTGCTCTAGCTAGCTGACTAGCAGAAAGAGTAGCCCATGCAGGAATGGTCTTTTTCACTTTTTTCTCCTTTTCCTTGGACTGATCCTTCTCACTTAGGAAAAATGCAAAACAACAGAGAGATAAGAGAAACTTTAAAACAAGCCAACATGCAGAACAATAAAAGACGCCCAAAACACTTGTTATGGAAAATAATTTAAAGAACTTTTTGATGTTTCTATTCAAAATGAAGCAACCCCCACCCTGTAGAACCTATCCTTCTCCTACTCAAATTCCTAAATTCAGCACTAAGCAAGCCTTACTCCTTTTTGGTTTCTTCCGAGGACTTTGTTTCCCCCTTCCCTTCATTCTCAGGTTCCTTTGGCTGTTCTGCTTCACCAGATGCAGCAGGCAAGGTTTCATTCTCTTGCTCTTCTCCAACAGAAGCAGACTCCTCAGAGGTGGCTTCTGCATCTAAAAGACATAAAACCACATCGGGTTACCATCTAAAATTAGCCTGTGCTCTTCAGGAAGGCAGAGGATAAAAAATAAGAGCACACCCCAGAAATGATTTCCCAGCACTTTCTTTTCTCTAATTTAATGGATGATTTGAATGTAACTTAGAAAGTGAACAGAAGGACCGAAAGAGATTCAACAGGGTGCAATCAGTCATCAAATGCCAGAATAACTTCAAACAGCATCACCTAGCATTTTCACAATGAACTAATTCCCCCAGTCTTCTCTTAACTCCAGAAGTTACTGTTGCAGTCATCCCTCATCATAGATGCCTATGGGTGGGGAAGGGAAGAAGAGGAGGAATTCAGTATCGTGAAGCATGAAGATTCTCCCCTGGGTCAAGGTTTACATGTTTTAACCCAGAAAGGTACAAAACCACATAATTCAACAAGAGATCAGGGTAGATAAATACAAGCAGCTTTGTCTATGACAAACTGTCTTTTAAACATCGCTGTTTCTGCACTACACTGTGGCACCTGAAGGATTTTAACTATTCAATCACATTTTTCCAGACTTTAAAAACTTCAGATTGCAGGTGCATTGGCAATAGCATTTGTGTATCAGCAGGATCAAATCCAGCCAGAAATCAACTTTCTGAGCAAATCAATCAAGTACATTTAGCTGAGAGCGGGCCTTAGAGACTGGTCTGCCTGCTTTGACACAGAGTATGAACACAAATGGTTTCCCACTTGAAAAGACGACAACATGCAATTTCCAACAATCCAGGAGACGCCTGTGAAAAGAAGCTAAGCACCCGTAATATTTTAACTGTGGCAGCAGGGATTTTCAGGAATTTCAGCATAAAAAGCTACGTTTGGATACATCCACACCATGTTTGGATATAACAGTCCACTACAGCATTACTACCGTACCTGCTTTGACCTCTTCACCGCCTTCAGCAGGTTTGCTTTTGGGAGGAGTTTCTCGGGAAGAAGAATTTACCGAGCGACGGATCGGCATCGTTTCGTCTTCAACTTTCTATAAAAAGCATTTGTAAATCAGTACAGGTACTGGAAAGAATCAGAAAGTTTTTGAAATGGGATTAAAGTAAATCAAAGCAGCATATGTAGAAATATTCTAGTTACATTCATATTTTCCAGAATTTTAAAAGGCAGTAAATACTCAGTCTTTGAAGCATACCAGGAGAGGATAGTTTCACATTTTACACTTATGAAAAGAAATGATTTTTTTCCAATTCCAAATTAAATGAGATGAACATTTGAGGACTCTGACAACTACAGCATCTCAGGGAAAGCAGGGAGGGGGAAGGAGAGTGCCTATAGGGCTTATTAGACTCCCAATCGAGTTTCCTACGATCAGGGGAGAAAGAGTACCGAGAAACCTTCAGCAGGACTGGAAGTCAATGACTGATCCAAGGGCAAGCTTGGAGAAAGGGCCAGCCCCTACCTCACTTAACTTGTCCGTGTGGATCAGCTGAGCTCCCGTTAAGAGTGGAAGCGCCTTATGATGCACGGGTTCAGCTTCAGACAGATCAGTCGCCATTTAAAATAATTTCTAGCCCCAAGTGCACGTAACACTGTGGAGCCCCAGGTTTTAACCCCAAGGACTTTTTCCTAATGGTTTTCACAGTGCAGTGAGGAGTCAACCTAAAGTACAGAAAAGATGTGGTGTGAAAATTAACAAAACAGAAACATCTACGTCCATGTATCTAACAAACTAAAAAGAAAAGAATAAATGACTTACAGCTTATGGCTAACGTAACTGACAACCAACACCTGCATTCAACAGAGATGCTAAAACATGTATGCAAACTTGAGTACTATGGATGTAGCAGAAATGGCAAAGGTGTAAGCCAGCCCTGCAGCCTGCTCCATTAAAACAGATCTGAAAGAATAAAGATGCTATTTAAATTAACAGAAAGCATTAACAAAAAGCAGACATCGCACTGTGTGCAAAGCCGAGTGTTGAGGTAACTAGCAAGCCATTCATTTCGGGGGAAAAACCAGGAACTGACGCTGATCCAGCTTCTCTTTGCCTAAGGAATTAAACTGTTTCATCTGTTAGGGAGAAAACACACACTGGAGACCTGGACCATGCCCCTCCCAAATTAAACCCCATGCAATTTAAGGAAATGAACAAACCCTTGAAAAGGAAAATACCCATCAAAACAGCAGTCACCAGACCTTCCACAAAAACAAAGCCTTACAGAACGCTCCTCCAAACGCATGCACAGCCAGGGGTAGGTTCGGCTCACCACGGCTCACCCCTCGCTACCGTTTCCCTTCAGCCTTCCTTACCTGCTGCCCGTCCACCTGCATTGGCCTCTCCTACGGAGAGGTGCTCCACCACCTCTGCCACAAACGGAGGCTTTACTTTCTCCCTCGTTTCCTCTTCTCAGCACCCCCTTAACCACCTCAGAGCACAACCTCACTGCTCACCGAGCGGGGCTGCACTGCTTCCCCCCGCCCCGGCCGCTCCAGCTCCCGTCCTCCCTTCCTTGCAGGGAAGGGGCCCAGCGCCCCCCATTACTTATCCTGATGTTCCCTTCTGCTCAGATGAGAGGGCAGACCCAAACCACACGTTTCCACTTTTGAACAGGTCGCTTCCCCAGCCTGAGAGACTTCCTCTTGGCTGGAAAGCTAACAACACGGCTTCTGACCTTGTTTTCAAGGTGTTTTCACCACTGTCTCAGCACTTCGTGCCCCACTCTCCGCTGCAAGGGCGAACGCTCCCTGCCGCACCACCACCACCCGACTCACTCCGTACCCTCGCCCCACGCCCTGGTCCTCTTGCTGCGTGACACAGGGACTCCCCGCGGAGCACAGGGACCCTCTCCACCTCGGCTGTTTTCCCAGGCCAACCAAAGCCCAGCTGCAGCACTGCGGCCCTCTGAGCCGGACTCCATTCGGAAACCAGCAGCAGAAGAGCCGAGGGCAACGTGCAGTATGACGGGTGTGCAAGGACGGACAGCGAAGGATCGGCAGCCAGCCTCCTCCCCAAACCACACACGGATAAATGAATGAACCCACAGCCGCTGCAAGCGGGCGCAGCGCCACGGGAGCCGCATGCAGCGAGGGCAGGCCGCACCGGCAGCGCTTCCACGGGAGGACAGCGACCCAGCCCGAGGCAGCCCGGCCCCTTCTGCAGCACCCCTCACTCCTCTCCGACACCGAAGGGTGTTTCTGAAAGCCGACCCTAACCTAAGTCCTGCCTCGGCACCACTGAACGCCGACGAGCGTGACGGCGCTGGGTGTTTCCTTAGGAGACAAAACAGAAAAATCAAACCGTGTTCTGGGGGGGAAACAAATTCCAGAGAGAAAACAAGTGAGATGAGTGAAACTTGCTGATGAAATTTCAGGATAGGAGGAACTAAGAGCCAATTTGAACATACACGTGGCCCAGCACTTTGGTTTTTGCCTATTTTATGCAGCCTTCCTTTCCCATGGGCAGAAAGCGAGAGGAAAAGTGAAAAATTCCACCGGGCTTCAGGTCAGTGTCAATTGCTTTTTTCTAGCAAGCAAAACCTGATGCTCTTAAAAAAAAAAAAAAAAAAAAAGCCAGTATTTTGAAGTGAGTCCTAAAATAACAGATCTATGCTCACAGACATCAGCTGGAGGCTGCAGGAGACGCTCGCCCTGGGGTTACTAACGCACATACAAGCACGCACTGTGGCCAAGCTGCTCGCGGGTTTTATTCCTTTTCATTTTTCAGTTGGTGACCTGCATGCCACACACACAAAAATAAAGAAGTCCCAAATTGTCCTCCAGTTCTCCAAGTCCCCCCCAAAAGCCCTTGGCTTTGACCACCTGAGCCTTCCTGCTCTCGAGAGCAGACGTTACCACCGCGCGCTCCAGAGCTCCAGCGCCAGCAGCGCGGCCAGCTGCACTGCTGCCCAGCAGGGGCTTGGGGCTTCCCTCGGCGTTCCCACCTGTGGGTCACGTCCTGCTCGGAAGGCCGAGGGAATCAGAGGGGCAGGGGTAAGCTCCCAGCGGCTCTGAAGCACCGAGGCTCTCAAAGGGGAGTCTTGTGTGAGAGCATCACAGCTCAGGAGCTGCTCTCGCTAAGCCAGCTTCTTCCCACGGAGGGGGCAGAATGAAAAGTGATTTCTGAAGTAGGAAGAAAAAGTTTCTGGACTGCGTGTGAAATACCACAACAAACAGGAGTGAATTTGGTTTCTCAAAATGATAAAGCAAAAGGCAAGAAAGTTTTGCAACAGCAATACATGAAGAAGCCGGTTCCTCTCGCTCCCCTCCCTGAAGGGAACAGGGGATGTGTGTAACAGAAGAAGCCACCCAAAGCGACTGTTACCTGGCTACCCCAGCTCCACGCACTTTAAATGTGTCCCACGGCCACAAGCATTGCTCTTAAGGAATTGGACAGCAATAACCATGCTTGGTATTTACACGGACACCGTGCTCAGGAGGCCGTCGCTTGAGGATGCGGGCCCTGAAGGTGGCCGTTGGGTAACTCCCATCAACTTACACCTGGTCGGCTGTCAGGAGAAAATCACGTCAGCAACGACGGGAACACCGGGATACCAACCATCACCAGAACTGCCTCAACACACGCCATAACTCTTCGCGTTGCCACGCACGCTGGCTGTCCCACGGGCTACTTGAACTGCTCCACAGGTCAGGTCGCAGGTTCCCGTGCCGTCATGAAGCAGCCATTTCAAAGCTGGGCACCCAGCTGGGAGCTGATAAGCAACAAAAAACCTCCCTGGATTCCTAGGTTAGCAGAAACACTCGATAGCATTCGGTCTCCCCGCCCACGGACACTAGTGCACTAGTGGAAAACCCATCAAAGCTGCAGTGGCTTTCCAGGAACTCACATGAAAAAACATACCTGTAGTGATCTAATCTATCAGCAAACTGCTTAGAGGAGAAAATAACAGAACACAACCGCATCACCAGAGGCTTCAGCTGACACACACCTGTTCTGGGTATTATTTCCAATGAGCAGAGCCCCCTCAGCAATGCCACGGGCACAGGAACTTAAAAAAAGCTTATTTGAGGCCAGTTGACTCCTTGGATTTCTGTAAGACAAGGCCGTAAGATTTTCCAGCTTGTCTCAGACTCCAATCTCAAATATTTTGGGACAAAATCAGGTCCTGAGCACGGCCAGCCAACTGTCGCTCCGGAGGCGATGCCAGGTCACGAGACCGCTGGCAGGGTACCGGGGCTGAGCGGTCTGAGAACAAATATGCAGTGGAAAGCGTGTCCAGCGCCGCGCCGGTGTCCCCTTACCGTCACACAATGCCCAGCAGCCATCGAGGTGCTCCGAGACATGACGTGCTCCACCCTACGCAACACAGGTCCGGAAATTAGGCCAAAAAGGGTCAGAAAAAGTTTGCAGATTTGGAGCCAGGCTGACGAGGGGTACAGCACCGCCAGCCTTACAAGCAAGAATGGCTGTTTGTTATCAGAAAGGCTTAAAAAGCAACCTAACTGCCTTTCAGACACAGTGCTGATTATCATGCGATCACCTACCACTTTCTAATGCTGTTTGGAACAGCAGAGCATTTAAATGTCTCAGAAACCGCAGGAAAACCAGCATGGGGACATGTTAGTATTTCTGCAAAGCAAAAATGGAAATCCAAATCAAAGCTGCCAAAACGTTACCTTGTGAACTGCAAGCTGACCAACTCGGACCCCTGAAATCCCCAAAGCTCTTCCCAAAAATCCAGCTCACGCAGAGGACACCAAGCCCCTCAATACCTGCATTGCCACTGGATATATCGTCCTGCAACATCTTTGGCGCAAATTTGTTTTACAGAACAGATCTATGAAAAGTTCTCAGCTGATTGCCTCTCAGCCTGCCTCACAAAGATGCTCCAGCACTCACTGATCTCCCTTTTGTTTTGCAGTTGACTGAGCAGCCTGTCGTCTTAATTAAATCAGACCAGTAGTATTAAGTCATTTAAAACAGCCCAAAAATGTGCAGAGAAACAAAATACGTTACCGAGCCCAGAACACCTTGGTCCCCACTTCCAATCCCCACTTGCAACCTGCTTGGAAATCCCCTGTCTCCCCCCACACCTTGCCCCAGCCGTCCCCACCCAGCAGCAGCCGCTGCTCCCCACGGCCCCGCGCCGGTTCCCTGGGGGTGTCCCACTGCCACAGACCTTTCGGTTCAGCTACGAGGACCACATCTGCGGCTCCCTTGTGGTTCGGCCTCCCTGAGATCCGTTGCAGGCCGAGCCCCATGCTGCCAGAAGCATTATGAACCATCTTGTTGCAATTAAAGAACCGCGGCCCAATACAAAGGCCCGATAGCTCACCACTTGGCAGGCACAAAATTCTTTGGCTTGCCTAGTGTTACAGCTTCTATTTCCGTCGACTCCTTGCCTACACTCTGGTAAGGAAGGGAGCAACAAATCTCCAGCACGACAGGCTTTGGGGGAACACGGAGAAAGTCTTTTGCACTTCCAGCACTCAAACACACGCAGCCCTACGCGCGGAGACCCAAATGCCGGAGGATTTTTCTGCGTTCTCATTTCAGGGTAGTGCTGAATTTGGACCTCTGACTCCAACCACCGCTGACAGAACCCGAATTCTGCCGGGTTTACACAGCAAAAACCTCTTCTGCCGAGTTTACACAGCAAAGCAAAGATTAAATGCTGCCCTTCCGCACGCACAGATGCTGCTTTCCCTGCAAAAAAGAGGCAGCGAGGCTGATGCTGGGCCGACCCACCTGGGACTGAGCTCAGCACCTTGTCTCTGCTAGGATACAAAACCAGCGACTCAGTCAGCTCAGTCTCAACAGACGCTTATTAAAATACAAGGACAGACCCATGCCTCAGCCCTGCTATTCCTCGGCACCAAGAATGACTGCTCGGTATAAAAACAACCATGGGTTTCAGATCCTTTCTCCATCAGTCTCTGACCCACACAGAAGACACGAACAGCAGACCACTTCCATGGCCAAGATTATCTTCTCTTCCCGCACCCAGCAGTAATTGTTCATGTCAAAGCACGCATCCGGAGCCAGGTACTGTGCAACTTAAATTATGTCACCACCATGCCCAGAAACTTTCAAAAACTTCAGCTAAGGGATTAATACAGAGCAGAATTTCAGCTCGCATAGCTGTCTAAAAATAATCCCTCTCTGCGCTGATGCTCAGGATCGTGACAGCGACAACCTCTGCGGGACAGCAGATCCTGAACCATCCCGGCTAGGACGGTCCGTGATCGGGATTCTCCACGAGCTGCTGCTGGCAGGCAGCTAAAGAGCGGAGCAGCCTGCACCGGGGACGCACGGTTCAGCTTTCCGTTTATAATAGGTCGAGGTCACAAACTTCAACTTACTCCAGCACAAAACCCACTGCTGAAAGTTTCACAGTCTTGGATGAGATGCCGTAATTCCAGGATCCAGCACTATGAACGCTGACAAACCACGGATACTTGAAGAAACGCTTAGGCTGCTAACGTTACATACCAGGGCAAGAACCTTCTACAGCCAACACCCTCGGCGCTATCACTGTAACACCACCACGTAAACTCTCCTTCCAAACTATTACTTATTAAGCCGTCACTTACTGGGCCATAGTACAGGCGCTACACATAACAAAAGCTGCGAATTGCTGGCACTCTACACAAAACCACTCGCACCTCCTGCTGGAGTCCATCAATGGAAAACTTTGTTTCTCCTCTCTCAAGAAGTTAAAACCCTCACAACAACCTGGGCCACTCGTAAGAAAACGCTCACAGAGGATACACACCGGTTTCCACTGAAAGGAAAAACACAAGAGAGATTCTGGAGACAAAAATAATTCAAGCAGCCACTACCTGAGAGAAGGGCACGAAACACTGACGAGTTAGTTTATTAGCAGGCACGCTGGGTTAAAGGGGACAAAAGATACAGAAGCCAGTAGGCATTCTCACAGCACACACACTAAGCTCACCCCCCGGTACAAATGATGTGTATTTTCTTCCCCTGCCCACCCTGACTTCCAAGCCCCCCCACCAGCCTCTTCACATCCCTCCTGAGGAAGGTGAGCGCTGTCCTGCACAGCTCACCGGCACAGCTGGGCCCTCGGACAGCCCACACTCACCTGCACCCTCCTGCTCCTCTCATCCCCCCGCACAGTCCCCACACGAAGTTTAACAGCACCGCCCTGTTCATAACCAGGAGTACTGAGCTCCGCAGTGCAATCGCTGCTTGCCAAAGACTGCTGGCCAACTAGTTCTTAAAAAACGCTAAAAAGACTATTTATGGTAAAAATAAACAAACAACAAAACATAAATCGCATGCCTGAAAAATCAGCGAGCGGCTGTTACTCAGGAGGCCTGCAGAGAGCCAGGAGTTAGACGCCCGTTAACCCCAAAATAACTCGGCGGCCAAGCGAGGCTCCTGGAAAGCAGCCCCCGGGACACCGAAGGCGGGACCGAGCTGTCAGCTTCAGCAAGGCGCACACCCGCGGCCCCCGGTCCTCCGCTTCTCTCCGGCCCAGGCTCAGCGGCCCCCGCGGCTGGGACACCCGGGGCCGGGCCGGCAGTCCCGGGCCGGGGCTCGCCGCCCGCCCTCAGCCCGGAGCCGGCCGGGAGCCGGGGGCCTCCCCCCCCGCAGGGCTCGGCCGAGGCTCCGCTCTCGCAGCCCTCCTGGCGGAGCCGCACGTGCGGCGACGAAGCAGGGCGATAATTAATTAGAACCATAATCAGCGCCAGAGGCTCGGCTGCGCCCCCGGCCCCGGGCGGCCTCACGCTTGGGCCCGGCTCCCGGCAGCGAGGAGAGCCCGGGGCTGGGCCCCCTCCCGAGGCCGAGCGGTGCCCCCCGGGGCCTCCGGGGGAGTTCGGGAGGAAATAAAAATAAATTGCAGGACCGGGGCGCGGCGCTGCGGGGAGGCGGCAGCGGGCGGGCGGCGCCCCGAGGGAGCCCAGGGGGAGCCCCCCCGGGGCCGGGCCCGTGCGGGGGCGAGGGCCCGTGCCCGGCCCCGGCGGCCCTCCCCCGCCGCGGGACCTATCGCGACAGCTCCCGACAGCCGCCCCGTGAGGGGGGGCCCGCCCCGGGCCCGGCCGCCGCCCTCCGCACTCACCAGCAGGCCCGGCGGACACAAAGCGGCCTCTAATGGCGGCGGGGAGCCGGGACGGGCGGGGGGGGAGAGGGG
>CM021751.1:7719134-7863146 GCA_011075105.1 Heteronetta atricapilla
GGCGCCGCCGGCCAATGGGAGGCCGCGGGCATTTTTCGAACGCGGGGCGGGCCCCTCCCGCCTCTGCGGCGGAGGGGGAGGGGGCGCGCCTGCGCGAGGCCCGGCGGCCCGGCCCCCTCCCGGCGGCCCCGCCCACGCCGCCAACAACGCGAGGGGCGGGGCCCCCGCACGGCCGCGCCCCGCCCCCTTCGCCTCAGCCGAGCTCTGAGGCGGTTCCCGCCACAGCCCCCTGAGGGCGCTGACGGACGGGGCCCGGCCCCGGCCCCCCGCTGCCAGCCCGGGCCTCGCCTTTTGTTCCTTCCCTCCCTTTCCTGACCTTCCGCAGCGCGACCCGCACTGGCCCGCTGCGTTTTCCGCAGCAGCCCAGCCGAACGCTGCTGCCTTTTCTCGTGTTCAACAAGCGGGGACTGTTGCCTTTCCCTGAAATCGCCGTTAAAAGGCGCTTCCAGGCGAGGGCAGCGGCCCCGGCACAGACCTGGACGCGGGCCCTGCGTTGCCTGTCACGGCGTGCGGCCGCCCGCGGGTCGTAACGCAGGGCCCAGCGAGCTGCGGTAACGAGCAGCGGCTCGCTCTTGCTGTGTACCTCAACGATCTCGCTCCAAGTTCTGATGATTTATTTATTTATTTTTGCCTAGGCCTCCTTTTTCCCCCAAGGAGGGGCAATTTCCCCGTTGGCTACCCATTCCCGTTCTCTTTGGGCTGCAAGTGCACTTTCCGCAAACTGTCCCCAGATCGCACGCAGGCCTCACAGACTGGCCTCAGCCCCGAGGTATCACAGTCCGCGCTGTTCCCAAATGCCACCAAGCTGCTCAGCCGTCGGCTCCTGCCCAGGCCGCTCCCCAGCCGTTCCCTGCACGTGGCCCCGTGTGCCGCCGGCCTCCTCCTGCCTCTTGGTGCTTCCCCGACGTGGGGAGGGCTCTGACGCGTTTATCTGGGCACCGTGGCACCCTTCAGCCCTCCTACAGATGGGAAGCCTCACTTAGAGGCACTCGTGCTGTTCTCAGAACAGCGGAGGTGTCTTGTTTTCGCACTGCAGCGAACAGCGCTTTGGCTATTTCTGCTCTAGGCATCTTCCAACATTTATTTTCCTCCCTCACGTGGCTGCTGTAGCGGCATACTACTACACCTGAGCGCATCTCCTTCAAAAGCCAAGCTGCTGTGACCAAGGCCTGGCCCTGCCGAGCATCTCCCCGCCCGAATCTCTCGGTGCTTTGCTTTCTCCTTTGTCTCCTGCACTGAGCAGCCCTGGAAGCGCCTTAGCCAGATGGCTCCACTTTGCTCAACATTCCTTCGTTTCTTGTGAGCGCGAAATAAGGACTGTGCAGCTGCAGAAAAATGTGTTCTTTGGCCTTTCCCCCCTAGCGGTGCCTCTCTGGCAGGAGGGAGGGGAGTGGAAGGTGGAGGAGAGGAGAGCACAAGGAAAACTCCTTTACTGCAGGCTTTTAAGACACGGTGAAGGGAAGATGAAATCACCCCAGCTGCCTTCCCCTTGCTCACTGCAAGCCTTTGTGCAATACCCCAGCACCTGTGTTTGCTGAGCCACGAAACTACACTGAGATGCAAGCAGAGGAGGGGAAAGGATTTTGTCGTCTCTCCCTGTCTTTTTTTAAAATTATTTTTTAATCTCTACACCCAGCCCAGCGGGGAGCTGTGGCCCCCGTGCATTCCTTACAGCCGCATGCCTGCCTGACCCCCGTGAGGCCTCCTGCCCAAATCCCGTGCCTGGGCAAGGCAGCTGCGTGCCGCAGAGGGAGCGTTCCTGCTGAACCTCTCCCCTCCACCCCGCGTTTTGGGTGGGCTCGTGGCGTCCGTGCCCCCCTCCCTGTTCACCCGGGGCGCGCCACTGGCAGAAGCGGAGCTGTAGGAACTGGGGGTGACCTTGCATGCTTGGGTGGGGATGCACAGCAGGAAGGGAACAGTGCAGGACAGGGAAATTGCCATCAAACTGTGATTGAATACAGCACTATCATCATTACAAAATACTTCTAATAAGTACTAAGCACCTTCAATACCTTTCCTGTCCTCTCAGGTGCTATGCAATGGTGTGAACCCCAACTGGTGCATGGATTTTTTTTCCAAAAATTGATCAATTTTATTACAGCTTCCAGCAGTCCTAAAGATTCTACAAATTTGCCTAGAGCTTTGGGTTGTGACTGTACGGTTCAGCTCACAGTTTAAACAAGATAATTTAGACATCGCTACTGTTTAGATGAGTATCCATAAAATTTGCATGTGAAGTGATTTACTGTTTCCAGCCCATGTCCTTTAGAGGCTTCCCAGAGCAATGCCACACGTTCCACTAGAAACCCGTAGTACTTTGCAGTGCATCTGGTCACAGGATCACCGTTCCAGGGGCTGAAAGCCACTCTCGTGTACTTTCTTACCCCACACTACCTACAATTTCCCCCCTTTTGTCATAATTTTTACTTAAAGTGAATTCTTATAATTTAATAATCACTGTCCTGTGTTGTTTAACAGCTGCCTGCCACATACCCTACAAAACATAAGATTGTTATTACCTGCGTCACGCTGTGCGCTGCATACACTGAAATCAGCTTCTGCTGCTGTGTTTGTGATCCTGCTGGCTAAGCAAGCACAATGTCTTTGTCACCAAATTATCTTTTAATATCGGCCTGCAGCTTCAAACTTCAATGCCGATTATAATTTAGGCCTTGCCTCTTGTGTCCTTATCCCACTTTGGCAAATTTATTTTTCCATTTTTATCTTGACTTTTGCATTTGTTTTGTAAAAACTTTTTTTAAAAAATTGGCCTAGAGTCCGCCTGGCTCAAGGAGAATTTGAGTCTTTTTCTGTTTTGTTCTGCATCTAGTTGCAAGCAGGCTGGGGAACCCCTTCCCTTCGCCGCATTCTTTCATCCCTAAAGCTTCACGTTCTGCTGCTACTTCAGCTTCTCGTGCTTTGAAAAACAACTCAAAGGTTCCCTGAGATGCCTTCATCAGATTTAAATGGGGTAGCACGTGCCTGCAGATTCCGCCCTTTAGACCTGTTCCTCTCTGAGCTGGGTTACCCCCGAGGCCAAGGCAAGCTGTAGCAGCCCCGGCGTGGTGCTGCCGGCAGCCTGCCCAGGGTGCTGCGTGGGGGCCTGGCTCTGCCAGCCTCGGCGTGTGGCCACAGTTGGTGAATTTTCAGCAAACCCATCTGTGGAAACCCACAGAGCGCTTGAGCAGGACCCTTGCTCTCCTGTCTCGAAGTTTCTGCTCAGCAAGTGGCAGGAAGGCACTTGAAGGCTGTGAAGGCGCGGTCGTGGCTGAGGTTTTCAGCCTGACACAGCTAACAGACAAGGGATTTGCACGGGGAACGGTGCTGAGTACAACCATCCCATAACCATCACAGACTAATTGCGTTTAATTAACGTGGCTCTCTCATTCCTGTGCAGGGACCTTGCAGGGGGATGAAGCCCCTCGGCGGCACACGCACGTACCAGGCGACGAGGGACTTGTCCGTCGGCGTTACGGAACGGCGTCACCACTCCCGCAGTCGCTGAGGCAGCACACAGTTCCTGTCTTTGCACTCAGGCTGCTTTTTACTTCTGTTTTTTTTTCCAAATGGACGTTTGGAACAGAGATGATGTGATGTTCTTTAGCCACATTTTTCCACTTTGTTGCTGATTTGGGGCTTGCTTGGCTACTTCACCAAGCATACATCTGCAACGATTCCCAGAACAGCATTCTCTTTAATTCACACTCCTTTCAGCAGCACTGGTACTGTCAGCCCCGTATTGTCTGTAACTGCAAAAATCACTCCATTTCTGGTTTCAAAGAAATGCATATCCCCTGACACTTTTTGCCCTTCCAGACACCGCCTTTGATCTCTTCATTCATTATCAGCCTCCTAATGATTTTTTTCTCCGTACTTTCCAATGGTCTGTTCCACCTTCCACCGGCACCCTGCACCACCTCCCAGCTGCCCTCCGAACAGCTACGGGCTGAGGCTCCCAGTTTGCTTCTCCTGTCAAACCAGTTCCCCTTTTTCAGGTGGTATCCTGTTCATCTGTGCACTTCCAGGCCAGCCCACCCATTTTTATATGAGCTCCTTGCAAATGAATAAAAATACGCTGAAATACACCAAAGTTTGCTCTGTTCTGGAGCCAAGCTGGTGTTTTATGTCTGACAGAAGTGAACCTGCTGCTGGAGCTGGCAGAAATCTTGACCAGCAAGGAGGGGCCTTGCAGAACAATTGTGGACTACGTAGCCTTGACGGGCTGCTGCTTTCCTGGAGATGCTCTAATCCAAAATAGATCCTTAGTGCTAACAAGGCCACTGTCATCACTGGGAAAACGATGCCTGGAAGATGTGATTTTTCCACAGCACTTCTGGGATTACAGCAGTGATTTTTTTAACCCCCAGCTGGCAAAGTGCAAGTGATGCCCCCCCTAAGCTGAAGTCTGCCAGCTCAGCGTTTCACCCTGGGACAAAACGCCTCTCCCAGAGCTGGGTGTCCCCATGGTCAGTATCTGGCAGCAGGAATGTTAGTGTTTTGTTAAATCCCTCTGCTCTCTGGACCAAACGCTGCTTCAGATTAAATTTGGTTCGCAGCAGGCTGCAGCACACAGCGGCTGCTCCCCTCACCCGGGCAGGGGCTACCACTGCCAGGAACACCTCCCAGCCTCTGCAGCCACAAAAGCTCTTCTTTGGCCGCTGCACAGGCACCGTATGCCCCTGCAGTCAGCAGCACGCCCAGCACATTCAGCAGCCTGGCTGGACTCCGGCCTCCACGCTGGTCCTGCAGCCGTAACAGAGCATCGCCATGCCAGCAAGCCTTGCTGGGAAGACAGAAAACCCTTGGGCTGAGCAGGAATTCAAAGCATTTCTGGCCATGGCTCTTGTTTGAGGCGTACGAACGGTTCTAGTGCTGGCTCACTTGTCTCTCCATGGGAAATCCTGTCAACTGGCTTTTCTTTGAGATTTGTCAGCCACAGCCCAGGCTCCTGCTCAAAATAACTACCTTGTGATGGAGGAAGCCAGAAGAGTCAGATCCCTTTGCCTTTCCTTGGAGGATGGGTAAAACACTTGAGTCCTCTCTTGCAGAGGTGTGTGAAATTTCTTGTGTTTGATGATCACGTTGTATAAAAAATACGGCTTGTGTCAGCTGATCCCAAGGCAGGCGCTGATGCTGTAAGACACCAGCGGGGAGGAGGCAGCCGGGATGGGCTCCACCAGCCCGCTGTGACGGTTTAGTTTTGTGACAGATCCCAGGAATTATTTCTGCCCTGACCACCTAAAGCAGGGCTGTGCAGCAGCACAGAGCCGTGGGCTGTGCCCAGCACCACGCGGCCCTGCAGGGCGCTGAGCGCCCGCTCCCTTCGCAGGCTGCCTGGTTCTGACGAAGCACGCGGGCTCCCAGCACAACTCGGTCACACACACTCGGGAGGAGGCCAGGCCCAACAGATCGTTCACTGAAGACCATTTTTAGAAGTGCAGAGCATTTACACCCAGCGTTATTTCAGAATAGCTTGTTCTGAAAAACTGAAACAACCCATTTTCCTCCACAGGCGAGACCTGGAAGTACCAGCTGAGATGATCTTTTCAGCATTTCTCTGCAGTGCTGTGGTGAAACACTTCTAGCAGTGCTCTCAGTGCTCGTTAGTGGTCTGCACCCCGGGAGCTTGGTAGAACTCCGCTTTGCGACAGCGTCTGCCATTAACCCTCACGGGGGGCTGGAACAAGACAACCAAGCATGCAAAGGCAAGGCTTGACTGTTTTCTCTGCTCGCTCTAATCCAAAGGTTTCCGAACTTCCTTAAAGCATCGATTGCCTTCCCCAAGACCCCTCTCTCCTTTCCAATTTGCAGTCACAGCACAAACAGCCCTGCAGCTGGGACAGCAATTGCACAGTTGGACAAATTCCCCTTTGGAAAGCACTGAATGGAGCAGGAGCTGGCTTTATTTCTGTTGCCATTTCACTGCAATTTAGCAGCTGGAAATAAGGACGAGAAACCGGTGCCACATCACCAAAGCTTTCCACAGCTCATGGTCAGGGCATCCCTACAGCAGCATTTAATTAAGCAGGCATTATTTCAGCAAACCACAGCTCCATGGCCATTACCATAGGCAGCAAGCAGGGCCCTGTGGAAAATACAAGGATAGAAAACTTCTGGTGAAGTTTCTTCAGACATTTGCAGGGATTTAGTCACACTGCACCCGGGAGTACTTGAACAGACAAGGGAGCTGAACGCTCGTCGGTTCCCTTCAGCGCAGGCAGAGCACAGCTGAAACGTGGCCGGGTTTGGCGGTTTTACAGGGAAAAAGCAAAAGGCAAGAGTTGCACGCCCAGGTCTGCTCCTGGACCCGAGGCGTATTGAGAGAAAACAAGGCTAAAAACGAAAACATGCCAACAGGAGCAGAGAGAGCAAGGTCTGATATCCGTGTGTTCCCTGACCTCACAGAAACGGCTGATCCGGTTCTGAAAACAGTTTCCTAGAAAGAAACCAGCCTTAGGCACGCGCCTGGCCTGGAAATTTTCTGTTTGGCTGCTTCAGGTTCGGGGACATTTCCAGCAATGAGGACAAACAGGGACGTAAGGGATGCGCCTGCTCCTCCTTACCTGCGCCTTTGCTGGCGCGCGCAGCCCCGGCACGGGACGGGCTCCCAGCAGGGCAAATGGTTCTAATGCAGCTCCTTCGTGCTGAGCTGCGTGAACTCCCTGCCACGCTCACGAGCCTGCCCAAAAGACACATCTAAATGCCTTGAAGGACCAGGACTGGGGGCGAGAGGGAGGACAAGCCCACATTTAGTATTCTTACAGGAAATTTGCTGTCCTCCCTGCTTAGGCTTTGCCGTATCGTTACGCAGGAGTAAGCGCAGCTCACCTCTCATTTATGTAGAATGAGGCTTCTGCAAATCACATTCCCATGCGAACCACTTATAATTAATTACCTCCATTTCTGTTTCTTTTATCTCTTACAGTTTTTGTCTTTTAACACCCTCGAGGAGGGGACGCATTGCAAAGATCTTCACGGACATCATTCTGCAGAGCTGCAACTGCCTCAGACCTGGGCTGATTTAGAAGGCGACTGAAAAGCAGCCACAGCTTGGTACAGATGCAGGTAGGCAAGGAGCAGGTAAAGAGTGCAAGGGGAGCAGAGGAAGCAGTTTTGGTCCAAGACTTGTATCAAATGTGCTCCTTGTGGGATGCTGAACCTTAAGGCAAGATATCCACAGCTGGAGGCCTAAGGGGCTAGTGCATCAAGTGCTCACAGGGCTCCACGTGTGGCTTGGATCATCCAGAGATACCCTAAAACTTGCCATGGTGCAAACACTAATTCTCAGAGCTCTTGGGTAATTCTGAAAACATTCTTAAAATCTCTGCAAACTCCCCTGGACACTAACAGGACAAGTTCCCACTCCCCAGAACATTTAACGTTAAAGCTCGAACAAGGAGGGCAGAGACTTTTCTCCTGTACCCGTGTGCTCACCATTCTGATTCAAGGTAATTGATAAATCACAGCCCTTGCATGGAGTGGCTCCGGTGTCAGAGACATTCCCAGCAGGGTCTGACGCTGCCCATCCTCTGCGAGGAACTTCATCAGGTGCAAGCACTGCACAACCTAGCATACATTTGCTCTGATACAAACTCACATCCATTTCATTCCACTGTTTAACTGCTGCAAACCATCACATACCCACCCTCGTTCTGGCTTCAGGTTACTTTTGCAAGAAGAGCACTCGCATAACCCAACCTGAAAAAAAAAAACCAGCACACACCTTGAGACCTGCTGGAGGGGGCTTCCACGTGGACGAGCCTTTTGGAGACCTTGGGAGCACCCACCACAAACCGGTGAGCCTGTCTGCAAGAGGGCTGCGGGGCGGGGAGGGAAGCCGCTGTGCAGGAGGCAGTGCTGGATGTCACACAAGCAGACACATACATGGCCATACATGAAGGGTGAGAATTTTTTCTTTTCCTTTTTTTTTTTTTTTTTTAACAAAACATCAGAGAAAAGTGTTTTATTGTTACTAAAAAAAATAAAATAATAAAACCAAAAAAAACCCAAACAATGCTCTAGCGTTTTAGGCCATGGATTCTCTAGCTCAGATTCATGGCGTGGAACACGTTAACAGGGAAGGCGTCTCACGGACACCTCCCCCTGCAGCCACAACCAGGCACCCTCCTCCCCTCCCCGTGGTGATCAAACAACATCCTTGTCCAAGTACAGCAATTGTTTACATGTAAAAGTAAGATTAGGAAAGTATTTAATGTATTTGTAGCCTTTTTTCTCGTTTTTCCTCCTTTTTTTTAAAAAAAAAAAAGTGATTTAGCAGCTGGAAAGAAAAAGACAGCATCATGTGAGCAGCCAGCGCTGCACAGACCACCAGCAAATGCTCCACAGGTTACTGGCGGTCCACAGACCACAGTTCACAAACCACATTTCAGGGCTTCACAAACTTTGCAGACTGTATCATGGTAGATGCTTCTTCACAGTGAGAGCCAGCAGGTCATCTTTGGTTGTTGAAGAGAGACACACAAGAGACTTAACGTACTCAGCAGCAGCTCAGTTTGGAGGGCTGTGCGGCGCTGGGGCACGGCTGAGGTCCCTGTGGGCGCGGAGGCAACGCGCGCTGCGCCCGCACCGCCCAGTGACCGCCGTTAACCCGTGCCCGGGCTGTGCTCAGACTTCGGACACCGCTGCGGGGCGGGCAGGGCCAGGAAGAGCACCGCAGCGCTCGCTGCGCTCGTTCCACGGACTCCTGCAGGTCGCTTTCGTTTTCACCCCCGTGGGCTCTGGGGTTCTTTCAGCACAGCAAGGCAACCAGCAGACGGCAAAGGGCGGTGGTAGAAGCCGGGCAGCAACGGATGCGTAAGCCGTGGAGAAGGGCTCTCGGTTCTCTGCTCGGACAGCTGCAACCTCCGGAGTCACCGCAGTCGCAAGTCCCCGGGACAACGCCACCGATCCAAGTCACACGAGACACCGCGGTCGCACGGCTGGAAGAACCAGGCTGGGGTCGGGCACCGACCGCCCCGAGATCACCTCCCAGCCTTGCAGAAACGTGCTGGGAGCCAGACAGACCTACGTGGCGCAGCAGCCCAGCGAGCTGCTCAGTGCTCAGCAGCCGTTAAGTTCTCTCTGCAGAAAGGGTCTCCCAAGCAGCAACCCCCATTTTTTTTTTTTTTAAACAATTGCTCTCACCCCTCTTTTTTGGTAGACACACATACATACACACACTATATGTACACAATTTGGAACCGAGGATCTACACAACGAAAAGGAAGCCAGCACCGCTCAGAGATGGTGCACACATTCAGCAGCTGTCAAAGGAGAAGTCGTTTTACTTTCTTTTAAACTTGCAATGTTTGTCTTTATTTTGTTCTTTATATTTTGAAAGTGAAAAGAAATAGTATTGAGTCAATTTCTTTTTTTCTTTTTTTTTTTTTTTTAAATATTTGTTCTATGTATTTACAAGCCTTAAAGTTGCTCTAAAGGTTCTGAAAGTATCACTAGTACTTTTTCCCCAGGGTAGCACTGTTTTCAATGAGTTATTTTCGGAGCACTCTGGTCCGCAGCAGTTTTCTCAAATGCGTTTCCTTCCGTTCCAAGGTTAAGTATGTTTTGATTACTATTTTCTTTTTAATTTCTGAAGCAAGCTGAGAGGCAGGCAGAAAAATCTGATGACAATTAAAAAAAATTGATCTCTTCCTCATCTAGCTTACCCCAACCCCCTTGAAAAGTTTTGTCTATTTTATCATGCTTTGAAACAAAATTGAGGTGCATATGAAGGGGAGGGAAATTTATTTCTCTGCTTTTGTTCTATTATACAATTTGTTTACAGAAACTGCAAATTTAAAAATTACACTGGCATTTGCAGTCCTTAAAATAATAAATTAAAAGTTTTAAACTTTTTTTGCTAAACAGATTTGTTTCGCTTTGTGTTTTATGTAAGTATGAGTCCTTGTTTAAAAAGAAAAAAGATTAAAACAGAAAATATTTTCTATAAATAATACATGTATTTTGGTTTAGTGCTCCCGCCCTCAGGTTTGACGTTTACTTTTTTTCAAGTACCTTTTTTCCTCCATGATCACCTTTGTGTTTATCTATTTTTACCTCTCCCACTCGTGCATGTGTGGGGGAAGGGGGGGTCTGCGCGAGAATTGGCCTTGCTGCACTGTGATTGGCGAAGACGTGAAACTTTTTAAAAAAA
Source organism: Heteronetta atricapilla (assembly GCA_011075105.1). NCBI lineage: Eukaryota > Metazoa > Chordata > Aves > Anseriformes > Anatidae > Heteronetta > Heteronetta atricapilla. The sequence goes on from CM021751.1 coordinate 7,729,288, forward strand.
TACTTAAATTGTTTCTTTTTTTCCTGTATTTTTAAGTTTTAATTATCCTCCGACTCCTCTTCGGCCTCCCGTAGCCATGTGAAGAATGCTGTGACAGACTTTAGCGCTACTCCTTTCCCGTTCTGCTCCGCTGGGTCCTTGCTGCTTTCCCACTTGTAGAAGGCATCCTCCGATATTACCTCCTCATCATACAGGCAATCAAAGAACATCCGTAACAAATCTGCAGTCATGGAATAAAGGGAGAGGACATCTGTTAGTACTGCGCAGTGTAAGTCGGCAGACAAAGCCGCGGTTACGGATAAGGGGATTAATGTGACCTTTAATGCAAGAGATGCAGACACAAGTGAAAGGAAGATCTGTCACTGAGTTATTGCTTCCTGGCTGCTCAGACACAGCTGAGAGGGAAAACAGGTCCCTCTGATGCTGCGGGACAACCTGTGCTCTGCAGAAAAGGGAAGGTGGCCGTGAGAACATTATTTAGGGACCGGCTGGCAATCCTCGACTGCCCCTTCTCCTTGCCATGGACCATGCAGCTCGGCTCCTCTCCAACACCTGATTTTATGTGGCTCAGCCGGAGAGAGAACAAACAACTAGCCCCCTAAAGCTAGTATCACCAAGCTGGGTGGTTTTGTGCGCTCTTTCATTATGTGCTGCAGACTGCCTGGGTACCCTTGTTCCTCTTGCAGTCCCCCGCCTCTTTTCCAACACCATTTTCCAAAGTGTCTCTGGGACAAGACTCATCAGTTGCCCAACTCCTTTGATGCAGCAAATAACGCAGTTACAACGCACAGCGCTCTCACACGTCCAGGTATTGCAAACCTCTACAGAAAACTTTTTTTTTAGTCTCTTAGCATCACTGGGATTTGTCCTTCCTTCTGCATGGCTGCTTATAGGATCAGTCAGGAGAAAATCCCACCTCCAGCAAAGCATTTGGGGAACTGCAGTTCTCTAAAAGCTGGAACCTGGAGAAGCAGAAACCACTGTATGCTGTTTTCTCCCAGCCGCTATGTACAAAGGTAAAACCCTGCTTTCATTGTCAAGAAAAGCACAATCCTCTTCCAGACTCTATTGCTGGACTTTAACAGAAACAACTTTTCCTTAAGCTGTCAGGGTTCAAGACCCCAGTGCAGAGACAACACTTACTAGGAGGCTGATCAAGTTTTACTATTGATGCTTGTAGTGCATAAAGTGCTTGTAGTTCCTTCTCTGTGTCTGAGTCTAGGTACTTGAGTAAGATCGGCACTCTCTGCTTGATAACAGCAGTGTCCACACGGAAGCTAGAAGAGTCCGCTGAAGGGAAGAGAAGAAAATAGGGTCAGCTTTGGTAGATAGCAGCAGGGATGGATCTTTTATCTCCTTTATTTATTCAAGTAGAAATTACAGACACAGGTTAGCTCTGAGAGAAAAGACGATGAGAAACAATAGGAAGTATTTCTGATCAAAGGCTTTTTCTGGAAGTCTTGATTTTTACACTTTCCCAAATTCAACCGACATCTGCAGTGCCCCTGGCCCTAACCAGTCAGCTGAAATACATAAAGAATTACAACTTAACTTTGCAGTGCAAATCATGTAAAGTGGGTGCAATGGCTGGAGTTAAAATCTCAGCTATATAGAAAGTTTTTAGATTTTTTTTCCCCCTAAAAATACTGAAGGCAAAACCAGAACCATCAGCTGCACACAACACAGGAAATCAGGAGTAGATAAAAATACATGTTGGAAGTCTGTCAGCAACATGGGTAAATTAGCAGCTTTTAAGGTAGCTCATACAACACAAATAAGTGATTTTTGAAGACAAACCCCTCAATTACAGGCAAGGTCAAAAAGTAAAACAGAACAAGATGTTTCAGGTACACCCCCAGCAGAGATTCATCAGGAAGCCCTTCAACATGTCAGAAAACCCTGTGTCACTTCTCACTCACACTAGGTGGCATCAGAAAGGTTCTGTTCTCTGAGACAGGAGCCGGGCTGCGTCTTTCCCCTCACATCTCTCCAGCGACAAGATGAAGTTCAGACCATTTTCTCTGAGCATGACTCTTACAGCTAGGAGCAGAAGGGGGTGCTTCACAAGCACAACTTTCTGTCTTGCCAGATGCCACCAGTAAAATTAAAGAAGACAATGTGAACTGACCAGAAGGTTCTGGCTGCGCTTTATTCAAGCACCCCCAGGAGTCTGAGGCTCCCATGTCTGACTTGGGAATCCACCTCCTCCATTTCCAACTGCTGTACATACAAATCATTCATATAAGCTGTCTTTCTAAAAACACAACTTGCTTTGGCCATAAAACTATTAACAAGACAGATACACAAGCTGGCTTCTGTTCTGCAACCCACGTTTCCAACTCGCATGTGGCAATCTGCGATGGTAGAGTGCCCACGCAAGCTTGCTGACACAGGAGTGGAAATGCTAATTAACTTAATAATGTCTAGCACATTTCCACCTTCACGAGAAAAACCGATGAACAATCTGGTATTACTTGGTGGTCTGAAACACCTGCTCATGCAAGGTCACTGGGACAGGGCCTTGAGAACACCCAGCCCAGCAATGTTCCTGCCTGGCGCAGGGGGAGTGGACATCCTGCTCCTCAGCTCTGGAATTCAACACGGTTCAAAAATCTTACTGTGAGATGATACACAGCTTGGGGGGGGCAGGAATGATATAAACCCAAAATTGTAAAACAACTCTTTGCATTTTTTGTTTGTATGGTGTTTACACTGCAAGTTACTCACCTATAATAGCTGCTTTACAAACTGCTGTCATTAAAGCTCTAAGGAATGTAGGTGAACTCATCTGGCTTTCATCTAGATTAGCCTGAAATCAAGAGTAAATGGACCAGTTAAAAACACGCGGGTGTGTAAGAGCTACTGTTTCCAAACTCCACGGCTGAATTTGGCAGCAGGTTCACGTTCAGCGTGAGCTGCTTGAGCTGGAACCCAAGTCACCCCTGTGCAGAACTTCAGTTTTCCCATTCAGTCCTTGGGAACAGCTCAGGTACATCAACATGCAACAACGCTTCTCTTGCAATCAGTTCCCCATTTAACTACTCCCACAACTAGTCATTGTCTCAAGAAAAACTGAAACAACAATGCTTGGCATTTACAGCACCCTTATGTGTTTGCTAAGAGTTTTAGGCTTTTTCGACAAATTTTACAGAATGCTCCTTGGATTTGTTTGCTCTGTAGAAGAAATTCATGGCATGGATACGTAACTTGTCCAAGACCACAAAGAGAGCCTGTGGCTGTCCCCAGATTTTCAGTGCTTCTTTCATTCCACTTTCTACTTCTCTAACAGCCACAGAAAATGACATTTCGAATACATTCCTCCAGCAACAGAAATAACTGAAATGAAGCTGACCAAGATTTAGCTGTAAGCACAGCTCTGAATGAATCAGGCCGAGTATCATTACAGGCACAACGCTTAAAATCTGGCTTAAAGGATGCAGGCAGAGATAGAGGGCAAAGCCTGGTCCAATGCACCAGGAAAGGTGTACCCTGAATGACTGCCCAAAGGACATCTTTGCAGCACGGCAGGGCATGCAGTTGGGCAGGGGATCGTTTGCTAGGGTCAATCACAAAAAGCAATGAGACATTTCTCTTTCATTATTTGAGAAGAAAGAATGTAACGGCATACTCAGTCTGAAAAAGTAATCACAAACCAGAAGCAGTGTGTTTGGAGTCAAAAAGTCTACGGTACGTAAGCAGAAAGTTACACAGCTGCACGTTAATACAACTAAAAATCTTTCTTCCTAAAGCCTACGTTGTAATAACTGATTAACTATATATCAAATTTAATTCTTTGGAAGTGTCGATTGCAGAGACCTGATCATCTTACTGTTCTAAGCCTTGACAGGAGAACAAAAGAAAAAAAATCAGCATCGCAATTATCTCCCAGTTCTGACCGTGCCTAGGTGTGCTGTTTCTTGTTACACCACAACTTGATCAGGCAAGTGTGGAGGCACTGTGGAAGTAAAATGGAATCCTTTAAAACAAAAGATGCGAGACAGCTCACCATGAAGGCAACCTGTGTCCCAGCCGGTAACATACAGGTGAGGGCTGTCAACGCCTCTGCATTTCCCACCTCAGTGGAACTAACCCAGCAATAAGGAAGGGACTCTGGGCCAGTTACTAGGTCTTGAAGGCTGTCCCCCAGCAGTTTTCCCCCCAGATAACTCGTGCCTGCCACTGTATAAATGTAAAATGACCCGACAGACTGCAGAGATGTTCCTTCAAATGAGAAAACATTCACAAAAGCAGTTAATAAAATGTGTGCAGCGAGGGTGTAAATAGTTTTTATACCTCTACCCAGTCAAAGATTTGTTCATCATTTGCCTTGTCCTCAACAATGAGTTTTTCTAGCTGCTTGTTCAGCTCTTCTGCAGAGAGTTCTTTCTCTGAAAGTGCTTCTGAGGAACTGGAACAGTCAGACTCCGTGAAGTCCAACTTCTGCAACATCAGAAGTGATTATGAGAATTAGTTAAATTAACGTTCCTATGCTGAGCTAGACCAAACTGAGGCAGCAAGCTACACTTCATTCTGTTTTCCACATCTTTCAAATGCTAAGCTATCATTACAACGATTTATATACTTTCTTCTGTTCCAAATACTACAAAACATGTTACAAATGTGGGAATTGCATTATCCAAAGACAATCAGGCATCCCAGAACAACTCCAGCCCTGCACAGTATGCTTATGCACAAAACAAAGTGCATGTTGCTCAACTAAAACTACAGGGAGCTGGACTGCAATTACTAGAATCAACATTTGCTCAAAAAAATCGCAGCTAACGCCCCAGTTCTTGCAAAATGTGACAGAAGATCTGCAGCCCCCCCCCAGTCATCAGGCCTTGGAAGCCCATTTCATTTCCTGCGGCACAGTGCTTCCTAAGAGCCAAAACAGCTTGGGGGCTCCAAAAGATATCCAGCTCCCTCCTTAGGAAGGCAACAGCTGCAAGGTGCCCTCCATGAGGCTTGGCTCCTTGCTTTGTGAAACCCTCTGAGATCATTTGCAAGGTGGGACAAGTAAATAATTGCTATCATTTATTCTGACCCTTCTGCTGGCTGGCTGTCCTGCTTGCTGCAAAATTAATTATCAAGTTCATTCCCCTCTTCTGGAGAAATACATCTACTGGAGGAAGCCAGCTGATGGGAGACGTGTGCCTCGGATCCCAGAGGACAATCCAGTCCTGCCGGCATTTCAGAATGCAGGTGCTGGAATCATCTAACCTCGCCTTAACGAGGGACACATTTCATCCCACGACCCATACCCACTGTACATAAGGATGGGATGGGACAGGATGCACAAATGGGACGGAAGGCCAAAAGTCAGCGTGACAAGTCATTAAGCAGATGCTTGCTCTTAACTCACTTGTTCCATGAGAAAGGTATGTACATCCTCCCCTTCAGGTAAGTAGTCCTTCCAACTGAGGCCAGTCTCCCTCCATAAGGCTCCCACTTTCTTATGGCTCTGAAACACAAACAGTTCGGTCATTTGAAAGACTTGAGAGACAACCGCGGGAGCTCACACAGTCTGGAGTGGTGCAGCTGTGTCGGGAGAAATAAAGAACCGTTCAGCCACCAAACGAGATGCCTAGCAGTAAGGTGAAAACGTCTGGAAATCCCGTGCAAGAGGAAGCATGTACACAATCCTGCCACACGTATACGTATCTCGTAAAGTGGTCAAACGCCACGGTGGTGGGTAATAAACAAGGCATAACGTGACACTTGGGTGTGCAACAGCTTCAGCCAGAGGCTACCTACGAGCAGGGACACATCTGAATAAGGCAGTTTCCCATGGCCATGACAGAGCTGGCAGTTCGATGACTTTGATTCCTCTCCTGCCTCTGCCATGAACCTCCTCCATAACTCAATTCCACCCTGCGCTGGTAAGTTTGCTATTTTTTAGAAAATAATTATTTACATGACTGTTTTCTGTGCAGAGATCAAACCTCAAATTGAGGTTCATAATACCAAGTTCACTGTTCAATTTTGGAATTTGCAAACCTTGAGGAAAAACTCCTCTGCAGCACGTACACTACCGCCCCATGTTGTGCTGGCCTTGTGGTATCCTGCCCAACGCAACAATTCCAACAAGAATAAAAATCCTAGTAACAACCAGCTCCTTTTCCCTAAAATGCTTTGCAAAAACTTTCACCTCATAGCACCTGCACAAGGGACACCGCAGTGTAGCCTAGGTTAAACACTGATAAAAGCAGCTCGGTTTTCCATTTACAAAGCAGATTACAATCTTAGATTTACAGTGTGGATCATTAAATGCTACTTGTGCATAGCTCCTGCTACAGTTCATCAGGATCTGAATTAGATGACTATTACTGTATTGAAACACCTAACCTGAAATACCCAAGTCCAAGTATTGGACCGGACAAGACAGAGTTATAAAGCTATGGCAGAAACCCAAACCTGTCTTTCAAATCTTCAGAGCACAGCAGTTTTTCTCTCACAGAACAGAGGAAGGAAAAACAAAACAAAACAAAAAAGCAATCAAACAAAAAAGAACAGGACTATCCAAAGAAGCATAAGACTAAAATAAATTAAAAGCCACTATTTGTACTGCTAGCCTGAAATGCTCCTGGGACAATTACCTTTATTTGAATGCATGCTTAAAAGAAACAAAAAGGCAAGTGAGGGATTTTACAGGGTTTAAAATAGACACTACCCAAAGTGCAGTATTTAGCTGGATTTTAAAAAAAAGGACAAAAATGGAGACAGAGTTATAGGGAAATCACCAAACTGTTTGTACACATGACTGTGAAATGTGTAAGAGAGCTCTAGAAGTTACAGGGTGAAAAGGTGTCACTACCCCTAGTGATGGGTGAGTCTTAAGAGTTGGCAGGTTTAGTTTGGATAAGCACCCAGAAGTCTGAGGCCATCTGGAGCTTATCCGAACTCTCAGAACCTCTCCGGTCTGCAAGAACAGCTCTCTCGCAAGATTTCCGGCACTTGCTGCTTCTGGTCAGCCCAGAAATACCTTGAGAATGTCCCTCTTGCAGTATTTCAGCACCCTAGCTTCTGGAAGAAGCCAGGTGCAAAGGTACCTGCAAAAGGGAAAAGTGATGAGAAAAAAAAAGTTAACTTTGTGGAACCTGGAGGCTTGGTTTGAGACTGGGGATGAAGAAGAAGGTTTCCTAGCTTATCTGGACTGGCTGGTCCACCCCTAAATATCTTCTTGTGGGAAATGTGAGTGTGTAGGCTTCATGCATAAACATACTTGTTGCATCCAGCTCTTATCTCCGGTACACCTGGATACTTACCATTTGTTTGCATAGAAGGTGCAAGATTTCAGCAAGCAAGACCCCAGCTCTTCCCACAGGAAGCAAAGGTTTGCTAAATTCTCTAGAATGAAAGAAAAACAGATTTTTTTTCTTACAATTTGAATCATTTCTGAAGACAGTTAAATTCTCAAACAACAGCGCTCCAAGTTTGGAATGCAAGGCAAGGGGGTAGTGATCAAACTCAGGCACGAAAATAGCTTTAACTTCTGCCAGGGATAAAGGATTTGATCTAGCTAACACTGCTGATAAAATGTACTTTAGTGATGCAGTGCACTTGCTACTACAGTGCTTATTACCAATATATTTTTTTTCATTTTTAAAATCCACTCATTTTTTGTGCGATGTTGCAGTCAGGTAGGAGGACCCTAAAAGATAAGAGCTTTGGGGTGAAAAAAGGCTATTATTTTCTTAATACACTACTTACAGGAAAAGGGAACCGTTAGTTGACTTCCAGTTAATCTCCAAATGCATAAGGACATGTACAAAATAGAGGAACTTTGGTCCTGGAAGCAGTTTCCAGTCTTGCCAACAAGGTTTTGTGCCCGTATTTAAGGCAACACCCAGACAGTTGTTACTGCACTCAAAGAAAAGATGTGCACGATGTCTTGCTCTCACAAAATCCAATTCTCAGAGCTTCAGTGTGCTTTTGAATGACGCTGACTGTACAACATCAGGTTATTTTTTAGCTCAACTGAAACAATCAGGATTGCAGTATACTTATAGATAAAACTTTCACCCCTGAACGATGTCTACAGAGCAGCAAGCTCCCTTCCCATCACAGCTTTCCTTTTGGTGCAAACCAGAAGTCCCAAACAGTATGCAGCAAGCCCTGCAGCAACTCATATGAGAAGCTGAGCCTTTATTACTATTCGTCTTTTATCTGCTGATGGGAACCATGTTGTCAAAACACCGTGGCATAGCCAGGCAGATGGCTTGGGCTCCACCACCACTGAAGAAGAGCAGCAGTACTTACTGTATAAGTTCTCTCATAGAGATTCCTCCTTCTTTTAACATGGGGGTCACCAACTCAGCTAGGTACAACCAAATATGGGGTATATCTATGGCCATATCGTCTGCCATCTCCAAGGTATCTGAAAACCTTTAGGAAAAAGAAGAAAAGCGTCAAGCATTAAATACAACTCAAACTGAGGCTTTTCCTGCAAAGCAAATGTCTACATTAAAAAACCCCTTTGTTAAAACAAACCAAGATAACAAAGAATACTATCAATGTGTTACGCTTTCAAGTGATTTAAGACTGCTAAGAGTCAATTTCCCTAAGCAGTAACACGGAGCATGTGGAAAATGCATCGTCTTCTGTAAAACCAGTAGGTAGAGACAACACAACCAGGAAAGGTTTGCAGACAGTAATCCTTCTATCCCAGGAACAAGCTGTTTGCTAACCAGTGAAAGCCTGTAAGTGTGAACAGCATTTTGTGTTTAAAAGACCTAATAAATGGGGCCAAACATCTACAGAAGGGGGATTAATAATATTACTTGTCAGTATACCCAGGTGGAAATGCTCCCTCAAAAAGGATGCATGGAGAGAATAGGATATGAAAGCTAAGTGGGAAATCATTCCTGTCCAGCACAAGCAGTGCTCGTCTGCAACAAACGCTCAAGAAAAGTACCCGTTTCTGTGTGCAGAATACAAACCCCTTGAAGAAATCCTGCTTGCTCAGCTTTCCTGACTGCACCAACTGATGTAATAACTGGCCCATGTGATCCCTGGTGATCTGACTCCTCTCAAGTGTCGACTCCACTCCCACTCGCACGAAAACAGGCAGCAGATTCTGGGCGCTGAGCTCCTCCACGCACTGCATTGCTTCCTGTTCAAACGACAGGCAGGATCATTTGCCTGAACTGCAAACATCAACAAAACCAAACCAGGAGTGGCGCAGAAGGATTTTCACTACTAGGTTCGGGTGCAATGCTTAGCAGCTGGCGTATGGGATGGGGATTTTTCTGATGGCAGGTCAGGAGACTTCTGGCTTTGATTTTTCATCTGAAAATGAGTATTTATTGCAGATGAAGGTGCTGAACTAGGCTGTGGAACCTCATCACAAATCACCGCTGAAATGGCAATCAGGAATTTAAAAACGATGAGAATTTAGACTGGGCAGGCAACAGATTTTTTAAAATAAATTATCACGCTCCAGGGTACAGCTTGGCTGCTAAGTGTTTTCTGGATGCCACCACAACGCCTATCATTTCATAAAATATTAAGCCAAGTCAAAAAGACGAAATATCTGGCCTGGCACAGAAATGCCTGCTTACAAAAACACACCATAAAAAGAAGCAGAAAACGCGGGTACCATGTGGAGGAAAACCTCCTCTTTATAAAGCTTCTACTTCCCAGCATGTACATTTTGCAACCTAAGCAAATAAAATGCTCTTAAATACAGACTTTCAGAGAAATGCTCTGTCACACTTCAAAAGATGTCCACTGTCATCTGCAAAGATCTTCCATGACTGCCTATGTTCAGCCCAGTGGATCTCAACAGTCTCCTAGCTAAACACGTCTGCTCTTTGGTTATGCCTTTGGTTCTCAAGAACTGGCAGCCCCAGCTGCATTGCTGGAGGCCCCAGGGGGCTGCCTTCCGCAGGGAGGGATTTTGGCAGTCCCAGACCGTGTGCTCAGGTCAAGATCAGAGGTGCCTGACGGATCCCCGTGTCTCCAGGACAGAGAGGTGACCATGCTGCTGGTCGGCCCTGCTGGCACTGCTGGGCTCAACGGCTCTCATTTACAGGCAGGTTAAATAGCAAAGACTGAACTCAACACTATTCCTTTGGTAGATCCTACATTAACATAAGCACTCATATATGTCCTATTAATGGGAGTTTATGCTGCGTTGTTGTGGTACATATCTTCACATCTACCACATATGAAGGGCACTGAGATTTTAAAGTTATCAAGTAACTCCTTACTGCACATGCGCTGCCTCAGTCTGATGTCCTTTTTAACCAGATGGACACTTGTCTAACACAATTCAACTGTATTCCCTTCCAGCCATAAAACAGTCATCGTATTTGGAAGCACAGAAACCAGAAACTGAAGCACCTCTTTTAGCCCTGGGCATCCAGGGGTTAGACTTTGAAGTCTACCTGAAAAAGAAAAAGGACCGGAGACTACTTTGTTGACTGGTCCAGCTGTCCTCTGCCTCCTCCTGCTGAGATCTGCCATGCCAGCAAGCTTGGGGACATTGCAAATCAAAGAGTATTTTTTCTCCAAATCAGAATTTTCTCCTGGTAAGATTTCTGATACAAAATTCTCCTGGTAACTAGATGTGAGCCCCAAACAAGCCATAGGGATATTCCCCTTCCTGATTTTAATTGGAAACACTGTAAGTGCAAGAAGCAATACTATTTATAGGGTGCCAAACTAGGAATTCCCTGGCACTGTCATTTCAAACTTTGTGTGTTTCTAGAATTTATTTCAGCAAAAGACCAAATCATTTGGCTCTGCAGCAAATGTAATACTTCTTGTAAACTCCCTGGACAGGCTAAAAATCCATTTACAAGGGAAACAAAATTGCAACCTTTAACTAGGAAGTGATGACAGCTGCTCAGTAATTTCAATGTTTATTAAAAATACTCTAGAGTGGTTTGTTCAATATTTAGTATTGCTTTATCTGCCTCCAGATCACAACAGCACATGCTTTGATAACTAAATGAAAACCTCAGTTTATTTTCCCACTAGCTTTTCTGCTTCCAAAATTGCAGTTATTATGGAGCTGCTCAGTGATTCATGACAGAAACACATACATCTTCCTACTTAAAACGCACAAACTGGCCTATTTTTCCTACTACCAGCAGGGCAGAAAACACTCACGGAGCAGCTGCCACCCAGATTTTAACAGGCCCCACTGCCGCTGCTGCCTCTGTGAGAACTGGGTGCTTCCAGAGAGAACACGCTCAAGCCCCGCAGCTGCAGATCCTTCTGCTACACAAGGCTCTCATTTTGCTTACCTTAAAATCATTAATATGCAAGAACTCATCAATGATAGATTTGCATTTTCTCTCTATTTCTTCTTCTGATAGCGAAGGCTTCTCTTGCACTGGAGCTGGGGGAGCTTCTGGCTTGACTGGTAGAAACAAAAAAAGCAGTTGGAAACGGAAAATCAGAGCAGTTTCCAAAGGTGACATTTTGAAAACAGAAGTCAGAGCCGTTCCTGCTGGCTGGCCAGCCGTAGTCCATCGCGAGCTTTGCTGTGATAACTGGAACAAAGATGATTTACAAGCAGGAATGCGATGGCTGAAATAACAAGCCGGGGTGTGTTTCCTGACTCATCATCAGGCCTGCATTGCTTCTTCCTTAGTTACATTTTCCCCTGTGTGAACTCCCAGTAATGCTGCAAATCAACCTTCTTGTAGAAACAATGGCAGTGGCACAGGATGAACCACCTTCAAAACACTATCAATATTAAATAATTATGCTTTGAGCTGTTACGGGAGCTCTTGACGGTATGCTACAAATTTTAAACATGCTGACTGTGATGGGCAGCCACCCCAGGTAACCTCCTGGTCACATTCCCCAACCCCAAAACCTTGCTTCCCATGAAGTCTTTTATGAGCCTTCCTCCCGAAGCGATCAGTGTGCTGTGCCGTGGAGGTCGAGATGTATTCCTCGCCACTTCCACTGCAATAGCAGTTTCTAGACGTTTCATAAGGAAGAAGCAAAACGCTGTACCTAGTGCAAAAGCTGTGTCCACAGGCAATGCCATCCGAAATGTCCTCAATACTTCCTCCCTAACCAATCACCTCAAGCTGCCAGGATCAAAAAGCGGGAGCTGCAGCTCTGACGAGGTGACAAGCCACCCCAGCAGGTGCTAACACCCCGCTGCACTGAGACCTGCTTGGGATGAGGGCTGGCAACAAAGCAGCGCTAAAAAGATACCGTGCATGGTCTGTGCCTGCCCCAGGTGGCTGCTCACGTTCAGGACGGGTAGACAGGGTTTTACTGGATACTGAAGAGGCAACTGCAGAACTGATGGGGGATTTTGGCCTTGTAGATTGCAGCAGATACGAGCACTGCTGAAATCAATGGGATCTGCAGCACACAGAAGCGTGGAGGAGATGCAGGTGCAGGAGAAAGCATGTGGCATCGCTGAAAATGCTCGGCTCCAGAATTATGCCTTGGGACCATTAAAACAATCCCGACCTCTGCTCTGGCCTGGGGAGGAGGCCACAGTACCCCAGAGAGACGGAGCTGGACCCGTGCCTGATTTTATCTTGTAGTTGTGCTGATTTCTGTGACCAGCTGGTGATTAACAAACAGACAAACCCAAATCTCCCTTAAATAACCAGGAAGTCCCCTCCAAGCACACAACTTGCTGTATTCTGATTCTCCTCAAACCTCGTTTCTGTGACTTATCACGGGAGACAGGTTTAGGATATGAGATGAACTGAGAGGATGCCCCTTGATTTTGGGGACTTCTGTCCCAGAGACCAGTGGTAACAATGGCTATCAGTAGGAAGGACAAGGCCATTTACTGGTGTTTCACTGGTACCTGCAGCCTTTCAGCTCCAGTGAATCCTAAGGAGCTGGCGATAGGAGATGACACTAAGGCCTGTATAAATCAGTCGTGTTACAAACCTTTGGGAGGCAGATCTCAACTATCACAGCTCGACAATGCATCACTGCAGGCCAAACACTCACATCGCTGCACAGAAATCTGTGACTTTTACTTGCAGATTCTCCCCTTAAGCCTTTTCATGCATTCAGCAAGATTCCCCGAGCACAGCCGAGCAGCTTACCAGACTCCTTGGCTTTGTTCCTCTCTGCCTCTGTGCTGTTTCTGTCCATCTCCATGCCGCCTGTTAACTGCTTCACCGTCTCCAGCATCTCTCTCCGCTGCTCCTCTTGTGCCTGATTGTCGAGCAGCAGCTCTTTACTGCTGCTGCCCCGCAGGAAGGTGTTGGGACGGGAGAGGGAAGGCGGGAGAGGTTTGTCGTTCTTCTCCCGGCCCGTGCTCCCGCGACTGCGGAACAAAACCACAGGCACTTAAGTACGAGTAACCCCTGCTCGCAATTCTGGTGTTAGAAAAGATACTGGGCAGCTTTCTAGTATTTGCAGGAAAAAAACCCCAAACACACACAAAACCAACCAAACAACAGCAGCAAACCAGCAGGACTGTCGTCTCTACTTTTTACAACTGTTGCTACACAGAATATAATGAAAATCGACTCAAGTCTCAGAGACGCACAAACAAATGCTCAGAGCAGACAGGCAGAGACAACGCTTCCTAGAGAATACGTGGAAAAGCAAAGAAGTCCTTATAGCACCCGTTTTAAATGTAGAATGGTGACATTTATGATGTAAAAGCACTGATGTACTGTGAAATACTCTGAGCGGTGTGTTTTTACTCATTTATTGAAAAATACCTTCAGAATATTGAAGGCTATCAGCAACAGGTGCCAAGGACCTGTCCTATTAACGTGTCAATGAGTAAGATGTGCAAAATGTTACCCAGATGGAATAATCTCTAGGTAAGCCAGAGTTTTAGGTTAGAAAGAAATGAATAAGCTTGAGGAAATCTTCAGAGCGACAGGCTGACAGAGCAGTATGGCAGCTGCTGAGCACTGGGAGGAAGAACTAGTGACATTCAAAGTGAACTGTACATTTACAAAGCATGTCTTGAGTTACTAAATTATTAAGGTTTAATATATGTTTCATGCTGCAAGCTGGAGTGGCTGTAGGCCTGGTGAAATCGGGGCACGTGAGAGGACTGCGCAGCCTTGTGTATGCATGGCGTGATGTGGATGCATGGCCGGGCCTGGTCACAGCTGATGTGCAGGGGTCAGGGACAGCCACAGAAATCGAAGTGCCTTGCTAAATTTGTGCAAGGTTTTAGGCATGTTTTCTGGATAAACAAAACAAATGACCTGGCTTAATATATTGCCACTCAGTTCAACCTTCACACCTATTTATTACATTTTATCCGAACAGTTTTGAACACGTTATAAACTACTAACAAATATATCCTTTAGATAAAAGGGGGCTGAGAAATGGAAACTAAAACATTCACCATAACTGCTTTAAAAATTAATACCACCTGTCTCTCCTACGACAGTATAAAAGATTCATGTGTTTTAAGTTAATTCAAAGTACACAGAGGGAAAAATGACCCAGCCATTCCTGGAAACTCAAGGAAATTCTTTCTGTATACTACTAGCAACTAGAGCAGCAAGTGAAAAGCATACAGACAGCCGAAGGGACCGAACCTTACCTAGTTAAGGCCCTGCGAGAATCTAATTCTGAGGATGCAGATGAGGCAGATACAGATGAGACTGGAGGCTGCAGTGCAGAAAATCTGTTCAAACTAGTGGCACTTGGTCGTAAAGAGTCTAGGAGATTGTAAAGACAACAGGGAAAAGGGACAAGAAGGTCAGTAGCTGCTGACACCTCACATCACAAAATCATGTAAGCAATGGCTGTTTCCAGAGCGATGGGGAGAGAACGTGTGGGAAGGGGCTGGTCCTGCTCCACTTCATCCCTGCTCGTCAGGCAGTCACAAGCACGGATATCCCTGGAACCTACCAGATCCACGGTAATGCCAGCGTTCCATATGAATGCTGTTTTGCTTTTGGGGCTGGATTACTGTAATGATTCACCTGCTGGTTGTGTCAAGATGAAAAACTCTTTGGGGAAAAAAAATACTTCCCTGCCTTCTCCTTCTCCTGCCTACCCCCCTCCCACTTCCCATCCTGGGGAGCCACAGGCCAGGTCTCACATTGGAGGCAAAGCAGGAAGATACATCTGCTTAGAGCTAATCAGTGGTGGTGGAGCCTTGTGCGTCTGATTACTTAAAAAACACCCCAAACCAACAACCATTCAACATCTATCCCGACTGCACCTTCTGTTTTTCTTTTCTGAGCTAAGAGCACAGCTGAACCTCACCTCAAACAACAGATGGTCCTACTCAGGGTTTGCTGGTGTGTTACCACTGCAGTACAGTGTGATTTAGAAAATGCATTTGTGAGCATTCCCACCCAAATCCACTCCTGGCAGGGACAGCTGGTAGAAAAGCAGAGGGTGGGAACTTGTCCTGACTTACCCATCTCGCTTGCCTTTGCTCCACCACTGCTGCCTTTTCCCCAGCTGCCCAACTGGGCTTTAGGCACAAGCTGAATCTTCTCATCTATTGTGGGCTGTAAAACACATCAGGACATGTGGTTACCAGGGAAAATCTTGCATCTTTTTTACAAACGGGCTACGATACCCACCATGTGAATACCAAAATACACTTTAATGCATTTTTGGAAGACTGAACTCTAGCCAAAGACAGAGAATGCGACCAACAAAGGTCATTACAAACAGCCACTTCCGAAGTGTCAATGAAGACATTTATAATGACCAGGATCTTTATTTTATTAGGAACTATGAAGCTCACTAAGGAGGAAAAAGTGCAGCGTATCAGTACTCGGAAGACATTCAGCTTGTTTGTGGTGAGTAAAATGGTCCTGTGGTGTCCACTCTACCTACCAGTCATGGCTTTGGGGGAAATCTGCACAGTAACAAACAGAATTTAGAGGGCAAAGAACAACAATAGGCTGCAAACTTGGAGGGAAAAGTAGCCTCTTGACAAGAAGAGAACATTGATTTTACAATGCTCAGTAGGCGAATTTATTGACAAGGAGGTTGTGACCCTGCAGATCTCTTCGTACGAGCTCCTCTCGCCTCCCAGTAATGCTGCTGTTGTGGAGCTAGGTCTATTTGTACTGTAATTGCACTAAACGGAGTAGAAGGACTTTTCCCAGATGAGCTGTAAGCCCAGACAAAAGCAGGCTGAATCCCTCTTGGTAATTAAGTTCTGGAGTCTGTTTTATGACTTTCACAAGGAACAAACTGAGCCCGATCTGCAGAAAGGCTGCAGTCTGCCCAGGTTCTACTTTACAGCTCTCTGCACATCCGGGCACTGAGAGTAAAATTCAGGGAGAGTGACATTAACCGGGACACAGGAATGTCTGGGAATCACCCTGATTTATGTCAGACTGAGTTCTCCTTGGCAAAAAAACCCACGGCTGTCCTGAAGACCATTAACAAAGGAATCTATCTGTGATACAATAAGAACATGATGTTTTCAAATTGCATGTGGAATCCTTTCTACTAAGCAGCATCAGAACAGGTCTTATGCCTCTATTTGAGGCAAAGGGTTCTTACGGCCAGGTGTTTGACAGTCCTGTAACAGTCCTTTGATGTGCTGCATCAGCATCAGACAGTTACCCAACTTGCATTCTCTTTTCATCATTTGATAAAATGCACTTTTTCAACTTAGAGAACTTCTGTGTCACTCAAAGGACACTACAAACCTAGGCAAATGTATGTGCACTGCTGTCCCTTAGAACCAGAACAGAAACATTTAGAAGGCAATGGAGTTTTCCTTTGTGTGTTTTTTATGTACAGTACAAGTTCTAGGTATTTAAAATACCCCCAAAGCAAAGATTTTGACCTATGAACAGTCTCTCCTAGATGGACAGATGCAATCAGGTAAGATCCTGGCATCTTGTTGCTCTCAACGAGTCCTCCACTGGCACCTACCTTGGTGATTTTAAGGAACTTGGTGGGGTCCAGCACTCTGCTGTTCTTTGCCCCCTGCACAGTGTTCCAACCGCCTTCATCGACCCGCTGGACACCTGTCGGACAACAAACACAACCACCTTCAGCTCATCCCCAGCAGGACCCTGGGAGACTCCAAGTTCAACACAAGGAGAAAAAGAAGAGGGCATGGGTATTTTAACTTCATCCTAGCTGCGATTTGTTTTAAAGCTACTCTATACTTTCACAAAACTGTTTCCAGCCTTTTTGGAAGGGAAGACACTGTTCTGATCATTCATGCTGCAAAACAGTGCCTTGCTGTGGCTGGACAAAGCAAGGAGCACTCTTCAAGGGACTACCATGCCTCAGGAACCAAGAAGATTTGCCTGGTTTGGCGCTATGCCTCTGAGAAGCACCTGTCACTTCAAATTGATCTTCAGGTAAGCGTCAACTTCAAGGGCCAGTAGCAGTTTAAGGTAATGCCAGAATGTTTTCTCACGCAGAGTTAACACCTTACAAGACATATGGTTACTCTGGATATCAGATGTTATTCTCTTGAAATCAGATGCTGCTGTACGTAAGAATGGATGGCAAACCTGACTCTTGTGTAGTAAAGTAACTTGTTACAACAGATTTCTGGCAGCCTGTCACAAAATCAAACGTGGTTTGCACAAATACAAAACTCAAGCACTACTGGCCTGTGATGTTTATTTCTACCAAAGGACTTGTCCAAAAAAACCCCACACAGCCAATCCACACTAAGATTGTTCCTCTTCCAGCCTCAGCCATAATAAGGCCCCAAATTCCTTTGCTTATCACACTTAGGAAAAAACATACTTTTACGTGGGATTCTGACTGTGGCCAATGGATTTGAAATGAGTGAAACGAGCAGCCAACTTGGCGTTTACTTTACCCGGTCTCCTCTTCTCTTTGGTCATGAGTTGTTGGACCTTCCTCTGTTCTTCTTGCTCTTCAATCTTGGCTTCTTTATGAATCTGCTCGATGGTCTTCGGGCCTTGGTCTGCTCTCCGCGAAACCCAGTTACACTAGGAGAGAAACAAACGTGCTCAGCGATACTTCTGGGAGCGGGGCGTTGGAAATGGGGTATTCCGAGTACGGTGAACAAAGCCTTGAGGAAACACATGAAACTCTGAAAATAATGAAGTGACTGCATTTTATCCGGAGATGGTGCTTTGTCACTCCAGGGATCGTGATGGCTAAGACAAGAATCCTGCCTAGAGGTGGAGATGTGTCTCTGCAAAACATTTCTACTGCTTGATGTGTCTACTCAATCACACACTGCACAGATCCATCTATCCCCCAAATTAACCAGACTACCTCTTGATCTTGCTACAACTTCAATACAACATTTAAGATAATTATCTTTGCGTACCCTGTAGTTGAAATAGTGACTTCAGTCTGCACAAAACCCCAAAACAGCCATCTGAGGTAAGAGTAAAACCCACTCATGGCTTCAGTCAAGTGCTGTCATGAGGCCAGCACTGCTAAAGCTGCTACCAGCACCTATAAGGGTGAAATTACATCTATTTGGGAATGTTTGAGCAAGCTGCAGTCACATCTTCAGCCGGCGTACAGACGCCCTTCAGTGAGACCCCAGGTCTAACCCCTCGGCAGGGCACAGGAACGACGACAGCTGGGCAGTGACTGGCAGGTGGGAGCAGAGGGGCGGCCGTGGGGGAAGAACATCCAAAGCCTGTCGTGGGAACAGGGCTCGGGCACGCCTGCTGTAGTGGGGCTGGACCAGTGTTATCAGAAGCTGGTGTGGGTGCGTGTCTAACAATAAGATGAACTGAAACACCCAACGTTTAAAGTATTTCACCTGTCTAACAACTTAATAAAAAAATAATTTAAAAAAATGGAAAAAGAGATGTTCCTCATTGAACAGCCAGGCTTCTGGGATGATAAAGGGCACAAATCTCCCCCTAACATTCCACTGTTGCTGTAGCTTCCATAATCCCTGACCTTGTGTCAGTGTTCTTCCAGCCTAGACGTGCAAGGGAACCGGCTCTGTTATTTCTGCAGTTGGTACCTACCAGCCTTAGGTCTATTACGTCCTGAAGCATGAACCGAATCCTTGAAGATGTTTTCCTCTCTTTCACAATCTTCTCCATCTGATTAAAATACTGGTCCATGCGAGGCTACACAAGAGAAATGTCATCGTCAGTGTATCTTGGAAGACAGTGAACACACTCCCTGAGGTGGGGAGTCTGTGGGCTCAGTATTACAGCAGCTCCGTGCCAGAAGCCCAGCTGGGGACCCAGATCTGCTCCCTGCAGAAGGTGCTTGGGGTCTTGTACGCACCCACAGGCTGGATTTGAGTGTGGGTTGTGCAGGCATGAGTCTGCAGAGACCTCCTTCATTCAGCACACACTTCACTGTATTTTTAATTACTCGGATTACCTACACCCTCTGCATGTACAGAATAAGTTTGCCATACATTAAAGTAATTGATGTTCTTTTTTGCTGTGGCACAGTGAAGCCGAGCTGCTGGCTAGCTGCCACCAGCAAGGAGTCCTGCTCTACCTGCCAGCTCCCCCTTCTCATACCAGCAACACGTGCTCCTCTCAGCCCAAGAAAAACTGGCTAAGGGAACCAAATAGTCACAAAATTAACTCTGCAGACACTGCTGTGTTGCTTTACCTCCTGAGCCATTTCAGCTGGGGTCAGGCAAAAGAAGGGGGCGCAGACAAACTGCCCGGCAGCAAGCAGCCGTTTAACAGGCTCAGCTGTAGTACAAAGCCCCACGAGCATTATATGCCACCTTATTTATGCCTTTTCTTCCAAAAAGTGATGATGTAATGAAAACAAATCTTCCCTAAGATGCAAAGCAGTGTCATTACAGAAGCCTTCACTGGGTCTAAATTTGACTTGCCAGGCTCTAAAAGGCCTCTTTGGCTTTGTTAAACAGCTTCGTCTGTTTTAAAAAGTTTCAGGGCAGTTTTATAAAATGTTTCCCACTCCCTTCATAAAGAACCTGCTAAATCCTTTTCTTTACACTTAAACATAAAAAGCTGGTTCTGGCCTTGCCCTGGAAAGTTTCAGCTAAGCAACCAAAGGTTTCCAAAGTCAGGAATGACGGGAAAAATATTTAAAGTGGACATTTTCCAGAAATTTTAATAACAGTTTAGCTTCAATATCAATGCATAATTAAGTGTCTTCCTCATTAATAGAAAATAGATAAAGGATTCTCAGTCTTGATAGAAGTAACAACCCACAAGGACAGGACCCAGGCACCTTCTCACACCCAGTAACACGGCATCTGAAGGCGTCTCCTTGCTGCACACCGCTCCTGGCTGTGCCGAGCTGCAGCTCAGGGTTGTGGAAGCGGCCGGCGCACCAAAAGGTTCACTTTTCCTCTGATTTGTGCTACTGAAGACTGAAAACAGTGTCCAGGACTTATCCAACATGACCTCAGCTACGGCTTAGAAGTCAAACCCTGTTTTCTTCCCAAAGCATGTGGAGATTTAAATCCCCCTCCTGGCACTTTCAAACGTGCATCAATGCATGCACTGCTATGTAACGATGCGGGTATTTAGCCTGGATGATTAGTGGTAAACTGCACTGTTTTGGTCCACGCTTCCCAAAATGGCTTGGAAACTGCTTCTCTGAGGATGCCCTACGCAGATCAGGAGTGATCCACCGTGATCCCTGCAACCCAGTGCACTGGAAGGGAACTCCCTGCCCTGAGCAGCTGAGAACAATTAGCTCCGTTTGTTTCCAGAGCTGAGTCCAACTGATTTCTGGCGAAATCCTCAAATGCTTTTTCATCCCATGCCTGGCGTCTGCGAAGGAGAAGCAGGTTGCCTGTGCCAATAGAAGCTCAGGGAGCGCGTAAGGCTCTGTGTTACACACACATTGTTGGGAAGTCGGGAGGAGGATGCTGGAACAGTGCAAAGCACCTGCTTCACTCCGGCATAGCTGGAGATGACACAAAATAAATGCATCCGCCAACTTTCAGGTGGGGGTTTAAGGCAGCTAATAAGGTGGTGGCTTTTTTGGATTTAACGTGGAATAATACGTACCGTGGTAGAATTCTTGGGTAATACAAACCCTCAGCAGCAAAGAAACCACTTTAATGTTTTGGAAACTACAGGTAAGAAGTAAAATCAATTTGGAAAATGAAGCACAGGGTGTATGTCAAGCACGTTTAGACTGTGTGCTTGGATGAAATACTTGGAAACATGTAATATTGGATAACAACATTGAAAAATGGTACAGAATATTAGAGAGGGACTGAGAGGAGGGAGCAAGGCCAGGTAGTGATGAAACATCCACAGAAGAGTGGATGACTTCCTCATGCTGTACAAAAATTCGCAAGGAAAAATAAAATCTCCAATAAAAACACTCCACACCCATTTTTCCATCCCCTGCCCAGCCAGCCTCATTACTCATTTCTGATCCTGCCCTACCTTTGCTTTCTCAAAGTCCAGATCCTTGCCAATGGTAGTTAGTAGGCGGCAAAGGCACTCGAGGGACTCCTCATCGTGGTTTTTCAGCAGCTTTACCACGCAGTCATGCATGATCGCCTCCGTCAGCATTTTTAGTTTGAAAAGCTCGCCAATGAACTTTATATTCCCAATGGATCTCCGTCGGGCTTTGTCCTTGGCCTCTTCCAGCTCGTCATGGAGCCGTGTCTTCTCCTCTGGCTGTAAAACAGAAAAACAGCCCTAAGGAGCATGTTCAAAGAGCACAGAACTCTTCAAAAGAGCCAGTTTTACAGACCTAGTCACTGGTGCCCGTTTGCTCTTTTTCTCCTAAGAACCAAAAAGAGGTTATAAATACACTAATTGAGGCAAATATTTTTAATTACATTCAGCCAAAGTGACAGAATGAAACTCGGCTTCAATATTCCCCCCCAGTCGACTGCCATCTTCAAAAGGGATCCTTCTCAGAGGGCTCTCCGAGAATTTATGGGGAAAAATACCACTTACAGTGGTAGCAGCTTCAAGTTCTTTCTGTTTCTTTTCAAAGACATCATCGTCAGCTTTGTCCTTTTCAAACTCCTTCTGGCAGCGGTTTAACAGCAACTTGCGGAAATTTACCGTGCTCCCAGGTTTGTCTGCCATGGGCACTTTCAGCTGTAGGAAAAGGAAGAAAACCATCAGCAGAAATACAGCTAAACTCTACGTACAAGTGAGATTTGTTATAAGCTATCCATTACATTTTATTATGTACTTCATATTCAGCAGTGCAAGTTTGCAAGGCCATGACAGTTAAGCAGCATGTCATGATTTCCAGTGGAGTTTTAGATTCCATAGGTAAAGTCACACTCAAAATTTGGCCGACACCACCTCTGCCTGGAGACAGATTACATTTCCATTCACGGAATCCTTTAGAAAGGCTCTCTGCTGACAAACGCCGTTATTACACGCTGAAGACCCTGAAGCTATGCTCCTTCATTGCATGGCATGGCAAATCATCAGCTGCGGGAGGAAGGGGACGTTTTGTCCCAACCAAGCATCCGAAAGTTGTCTGTCCAGAGCTTGGCTCTGCACCTTAGGCTTCCCTTTGAAATGAGAGGGAGAAATTGGACTTCCAAACGTGACTCACAGCATCTTGCAACCAGGCACAGCAAAGCGCTCGGTGCCCACGAGTCCAAACAAAGCGTCACTCCACGCAAAGCCTGCCACGGCCAATGAATGTAGAGGAAGAAATCTGTGATGTAAATTATTTTTATGTTCAGAAACTACCCTTTAAGTCTGCTCTGGCTGTGTTTATATTACTGCTAATCAGTCCTTGGGGATAAGGTGCAGAACGTTTTCCCTGAGGAACTTCCTATCCAACTTTGGCAGCTCTTACCGTTACAAGACATCTGCACATGTTTGCATACGCCACGGAGAAGCTCGGTTCATCGATAGCCTTCTCAAAGACCAGGTCGATGACTCCTTTCAGCCTCTCTTCTGTATCTACTGTCAGGTCTGTTACTTGCTTCATAAGCTGATTGAACATCTGGGGTGTCAGCTTGTTCAAGATGCTTCGTACCTTGCGGAACAGCTCCTGAACGACAGGAAAACTTTTAAGTTTCAGCACGAATCAAAGAGGCATAGGGTGGCTTTGAGCAATGAGCTAGGCATTTTACAGGTGACAGAGAAGACGTTCTGTAGGACGAGGATACTGAGGTACACAACCACACATCTGCGTACAGGTCAGCTCCAACCATAACTCAGCCTCCGGCTACCACAGACCACAGTTCACAGTTGCAGTGCCGGCTTTTTGGAAATGCCCAAGCACTTTTTTTCCAAGCACAACAGAGGCACAAAGCCTTGCTGTCACCCAACTGAAATGTTCTTCTTGGTATCAATTCAGCTATGAAACATAAATTAATATGGGAGTGGTCATCATCTCTCTCAACCAGGGGCAATCACCTTTTTCTATATTTAAGGCATTCTTTTTAAAACTGTCCTGATGATAACTAGGTCAACAAGGCTGCTGTTAGCCCTGGGAACAGAATTCTAGTGTTCTGCACGACTACCTCAACTTATCCTACAAATGAGAATTTTCACCACCAGGCAAATACCTGCGCCCAGAGAGGCTGCCCCACAGAGGAAAGGAGGGGGAGAAAGACAGAGAAAGCTTCAGAGAGCGTGGCTGGGTTGGGCAGGACGAGCCGAGGGAATCTTACAGAGGAAGCTCAGTACTGCTGAGGTTCGGCACAGAAATGTAGTCTAAAAGGGGATGAAAAGCGAGTTCTGTGCTGGAAGTCTGAGGTTGTTTGCTTTAGAATGGAGACTGAAATATTCTACTGAAACAGCAATAGGAAAAACAACTCTGGAGGAGAGGTAGTAGGTTGTCTGGTGTTCCCTATTTAGACTGTCTTAATATACAGGTCTGCCATTTAAACTCTGGGTCAAGAATAAACAGACGAAAAAAAAGATCCAGGTAGGGGAAAGCTGTGATTCGAACTGGAATGCATTGCCCTTTTTCACTGTGTTACACAACAGCAAAGGCAAACGATCGCCTTTCTTCTGTTACAGACCGCTGTACTCTCAGAAGTGCTTGCTCACGCTCTCACCTGGGTTTTGACATTTTCTGGGTCCTCGGCTTGGTTTTCTCTTTTCAGGCTCGGCTTCCAGGCGTTCTCTGCCTTCTTCAGGTGGACATCCTCTTTTACACACACAGTGATAATCTTCCTGGGCTCTCTCCTCTGGCCTGGCTGAGATCTCCTCGGTCCAACATTCAACAACTAGGACAAAAATATTCCTTGTTATATCCCCTTTTAAACTCACATCTCGATAAATGTTCCAGGGGCGCAAGCCAACACACGCTGATGGCAACATCAACGATCACCAACACATCCTAGGGCTTTTAGGACTCCCTCCAAAGCAACCCGCTGGTCCGGGCTGGGCAGAGGGAACGTGGAGACACTGAACACGTTTCTCCCAGGCAGCCTGTCCCGACACAGGCGGGGGATGACCACTGCCTCCAGGCTCTGCTTCCACACTTTGGCGATGCCCAAACGCTACGCGAGCGCTGTGGAACCGAACCCAAGTGACCAAAACAGCCTCCTGAGAGCCAGGAACTGTGCAGCTCAGGTATTATTGCAAAGGTGTATTTAAGGATTAAATCCTCACAGGTTTATTTCAAAAATGCCATCCCAGGCGATGGGGTAGTGATTGATTAGCAGCTCTGGCAAAAACGCTAAGTTTTACTGGAGCTTGCTTCAAACAACAGAGATGTTTAAGAATTACGTAAAACACACAAAAGAGCATCAAGTGCTGCTCCTGCACTAAGGAAACACGAAGCCTGACAGGTATGGGTAAAACTCTCTGTGGCTTCACAGAAGAAGAAATGGAAACACGGTACTTTGTCTGAAACAGCATCAAGCAATTCTCTGCAATGCTGTATTGCTCCTCCTAATTCAGTCAGACCTGAAAAACTCCTGAAACCAGGGCATTTTTCATCAGCTGTGCTAGCGATATGGCACAAGGCACCCACAAACTCCCACCTCGTCAGCTGGGATCTTCTGATTAAGGACTGAGCATGTCAAATGTTATTTTTCACTTATGTGCTCATATTTCTCAACTCATTTATTAGAAATGTCTTACCTCAATGCAAAAATTAGCGCAATAAAATTCCATTATCAAAGCCTGTTATTTTCAACAGAAGTAATTAATCTCTTCAGTGGACAGAAGGCAACCTCTACGAGAAAGATTGGGCCAGAAAACGCATTTCTGTGTTCAACAGAGGGAACGAGCCAGCATCAGAGGCAAAACCATCTCAGTTACTCCAACAGCTTCACTGAACACACGAGCAAAGTGCTCTCAGCTGGTGCCTCGCACGTCACGCATCATCCCTGAACCGACGCTGCACAGCTGAAAACAAAACCGCACCCTCCGTGGGCTTACACACGCCGTTTGAAGCGGCTGGCTTTGATGGGGTGAATGTGCGCTGCTGCTGAATGCTAACGAACATAATCACCATCGCCGCTGGAGCTCTCTTGGGCTTCATTATGTGGTAAGAGCAACAAAACAAAATGCTGTCAGGAGATAACCATCTCGTGCCAGGACATGCTTGGTACGCCGAGGCGAAGCACGGGAGAGGGACGCGTGGTGCAGCGTGTCAGCACGCTGCCCCGGCACTGCCCCCGTCTGCGCTCAGGTCCCGCTGGAGCGCACGGACACGAGCCTCAGACCTCTGCGGGCACACACCGCGATGGTACCGAACAGCCAAGTCAATCGCCCCCAAGAAATCAACCGTGCAATGAGCCTGAGAGTCACAGGAGCCTTCACACCTCTTCCAGACGGACACCTTCCCCGTACAGCCGTCGCTTGCTCCCTACAACCTCTTTGTTTCCACCGAGAACGCCTGCCCTCGACAGACACCGCAGCGACGCAGCGGAGTCCTGCATCGGAGCATCGCCCCTGGGTTAATGCAATTTTATGCAGCTTGCAGCCACGTGTGCTGCCCAGGTTCACACCACGCTGCAAATGGACAGCCATGGAAAGAGGAAACGTCCTTCCCGCTGAAATATCAGACAATAAAGGAACAGAAAAGTGGCCAGTTTCAGCCATACGCACTAGACCTCGTTATACGCTCCTTGTCTGCAAAAAGCCCAGGCTGGCCACGTGCCCTGAAAATTTTGGGCTAATTTCCACCAGGGACATCGGGGCAAGGCCGACGAGTGGCAACCTGCAGCTGCCCCATTTCTCTTGCACAGAGGTAACGCTGGTCTGAAGCCTTCAAACCAGGCCAGGCTGTAACTCACGAGGACAGAGAGGCGGAGGCACGACACTTGCACGGGGCTTGGGTCCACGCAAAGCCAACGCATTTGCCTTCTGAGCAAATAACTCCTCCCTGAAGGCAGCGGTTTTATTGCCCTTGCAAAACCGAAGGATGCAGAAGCCATTCACGCCTCTCCTGAACAGCAGCACGTTGCAGGGGAGATAGAGATTGTCCTCACGGCTTGCTTAAATCTGACTGCCTTGGAGACCAGACCTTTAAATGCATTAATAAAACAAAGGCTTTCTTTAAGATTTTTTTTTTTTAATATGTGTGAATAAACTTGGTTCATACTAGCTGTTGTTTGGTTAGGTTTTAAAAGCAGTGAACAGAAGCCTCCTCTGAATGTGTAATAAAATAATATACAAATCATAAACTTTTAACAGAAAAATCTGGCTTTTTTTTTCCAAATGTACAAAGCAACAAGTTAAAGAGGTATTTGAGCTCATGCCTGGCCTCCTTTTCATAACCCCGTCCAAAAAATAATAATAGTTCTGTAACACCTGTGACTGTGGCACTACAGCTTGCACTGAAATAATATTTTCCACCAAAGGCATGGAGAAGTGCTTACCAGATGTTACTACATTAATCCGAATTACCTGTCTTCCAGATGAACAGGGGGAAAAAAGGAAAGCAGAAAGACACTGACAAGTCTCCTGCTGAGGAGCCAAAAACTCACAGCAGCAAAGCACGACCCGGTGCTCTCCCTCCCGGTCTGCTTCCGCTCTTAGGATACAGCCACGGCAACGTTTTAAAAACATCCAAAAAACTAGAGAACTGCTGCTCCCTCTAGAACAGCCTTCAAGAGCAGGAAGCGAAATTGAGGTTAGAAGCCAGGAAGGACTGCCTTCCAGGGAAGCACAAGAACCCAGGCGACTCGAGTTTCCACCACCAGGGACTTTTATGAGCCGTCCCAGACACCTGCCAGGAAGGATAAAAGCAGACACATCCTGCCGTGGCGTGCAGGGATGGACTGCTCCTCTCCAACCATATTTCTCTGTTTGCATCTTGTCACCCAGCTCTCTAACTTCTCTGTATCAGGCGTTTATTAGCGGTATTTTCTTCCTATGTAATGATACTCCTTATGTTGCTGGAGTTGACACGTGTTAGTTCTAGAAAGTCATACAACACATTTAATGAAAAAGAAGGAAGGAAAGACAAAGCCAAGGAAGCAAAATAAAAGACTTTCACGTGCCGAAAGCTTGTTAGCACTAAGCTGCTTGACATTATTTCAAAGGCAAGGAATAGGCAGTGGGTTTAATGGTTTATGAGCATGGCCTGTGTAGAGGTGGAATGACCGAGTGGACAGAGCATACACGCAGGTTTTGCCATGCTTTACAAGAAGATAACATCTGAGTTTGGTCGGGGCTGAAAACCCTCTCATCCTATAACAGCTGACGTCACAGGACAGCAGGCTTGTTAAATAAGGTTACCTTCCACCCCTCCTCGAGGAAGATGCAAAGAAAGGCTCTACTCTTTAAAGGCGCAAATGTAAATGTATGTTATGTGCTGAATGCTCCAAATGAACGGGGTAAGCAGGACTTACCTTTTCTCCCCCTTTCCATAGGTCTGCAAAGTGCAGACCCCTCGCGGATCCCGCTCAGGCCAACGTCCCAGCATGCCCTCAGCTGGTGATGTCCCACCCACCACTGAAGACTGCCTAGAGGGGTACAATGCAAGTCTTGTTTCTTTTTTTTTTTTTTCTTTTTTTTCTTTTTTTTAAACAGTGTTGCACCTTTTTGTAAAGTTTTCTGCCAGTCGTTCTTTATCAACAGTGGGCGTTATGGAAAAAGACAACTCTACAAAAAGGTGCAAAGATGGGGGAGAAGGGGGGGATTTGGCTTACCCCTATCGGCAGGTTCCTCAATGGTGGGTGAGGCGAGACCAAGAGAGGGCATGCTGGGGAACCGCACCGAGCCAGGGAAGGCAATCCAGGGTTGCTCTGCACTTTGCAGGCCTGTGGAAAGAGAAAGACCAATAGGGATGTTACCAAGGTGCCAAGAGGCTCGGGACATTCAGCGCATGAAAGGACAGAAGGCGCCGGAGTACAACCTGCAGCCCACTGCGGAGTCGCTAAATATAGGAAGCGACGTCGACCTCAGACAGCATCAAGGTTTCAGGACTGGGTCGTGCTCTGGGACAAACCGTGACACTGAAGCTACTCGAAGACACAGACGCGCACCCCAGCACCGAGGCACTGGCCACGAGACCACTCTCAAACCAGAAATATTACAGCAACTCAAATCTGCACCGAAATCGCTGCGTTTGGCTCCGAGCCTCCTGGGAATCTGCACACTTGGAAGTCAAGGTTATTTAGCGAACTTCTTGGAAACCAGCAAATTTGAAAGATAAATAATAGATACTTTATTAGATGTATCCAGGTAGATAAATTGAACGTATCTAGAGAGACGAACGAGAAGTGATTGCACCTGACTGAGGCAGCCGCTGTTCCCCAGCTGTGGCTGACCTGGCCTCTCGGCAGGCACCATGCTGGGGGCACCCGCACACCCAGGACAAGCGATGGCACAGGCAGAAAGGAAGAATTCAGAGTCTGGGCAAAGCCAGACAAAGGGCAAAGACTAGAATGGAAAAGGAAAGCAGACGAAAAGACAGGAAAACGAGGAACAAAGTCAGCAAAGCAAAGCAACAAGTAGACGCACAGAGAAAGCAAGAATACCCACTTTTTTAATTATTATGTGGTTTGTTAGTAAAATCTATTTGCTCTATCGGCATTTTCTATGAGGCAGACTAATGTGAAGATACATGCTGACACAAAGCTCTTGTCATTCTACGAATTACGTGTGTTCGCACACGTGCCATTGCCAGGTCCACAGCATGGAAATGTTTCCACACCTCTCGAGCAGGAAAAGGGGAAGGAGGAGATCAAACACATTTAAGACCAATACATACCAATGAAAAACGTCTGCAATGTTTTTCTAATTTGACTACATTTTGACAGCCAAGAAATATCCCCTTTGCATTCAGACCAACAAAACCAGAACCAGCGGAACATTGGAAAACGCCCAAAAACGTGAGGATGGACTTCATCAGGGCTTCAACAGCAAGGCCAGTTCTTAAATTAGCAAGCTGGGGAAAACTCACACTTCCAGATACGTTTCTTCCACCGGAGGTTTGCCTCCCAAAGTCGGCAAAGGCTGGCGTGAAGTCTGGTCCTCGAGGCAATATCCGAGGGTCCAGAGTTCTCAATGGCAATTTTGGCTGATTGACCTGCGTCGTGGAGCAGAACAAACAGGGCGTTGCAGCCTTCACAAGCCTACAGACAATCTCTGCTAAACCATAATATTCATATTCAATATCTAAACCAATGCTTTTAACAAATCATGCAAGTTTTATGCATCCCCACTTACACTAACATACACATTTAATTTAAAATATGTCCTACACAGGTGACTATTGTGGAAATAGGTGGAGTTCAGAAACATTTCAAGGCTGAGCATGACTCACGAAGATAAAATTATGCCAACACAAGCCTGTCTTCTGCAATATGAATGTAATAGTCTTGGTTCAGGATCACAGAACTGCCACCTTCCCTCAAACAAACGTCTTCTGTGTTAGCAAGACAGATGGCTGACTGAGCAAAGGCAGCTCAAACGCAGGCAGAGCAGTGAGAAGCAATCACAGAAAACTAGTAGGTAGCTGAAACCATTTTTGGACCAAAGCTGTGTTTTACAATTTGCCTGGGCACGAAATTCAGAGTAGAAATGTTTCTGCACGTGAGCATCGCCTATATCCTGATCTGTGCTTGAATCCTAAAAGCAAGCCTGTGGTGGTTACATTCAGATCAATGAACTGCACCATTCCGAGACAAGAACAGGGTCTTGGTGGCAGCACCTCCGAAATAACAAGTATTCCAATAAGCACAGATACACAGTGGAAAAAATCACATCTGTAATAAAGCTGGCTAAGAATCACAAGTTTTTGAGAGCTGAGCTTTTAATGATGTTTTATTAGATCAGCTCACAAATACTGACACAACTGCTTCAGATCAAAAAAGAGTTTGCCTGAAAGCATGCCTACGCTCTCTGACTATAGAACTGATCTAATAGATACACTGCCTCTCCTTTCAGTCTTGCTTTGCTAACATCCTTTGGTCCTGATGGCTATAATAGAGCATTTTCAATTTTATCTACCCTGTAAAACTTAATCCAGGACAGAAGCCATTAAGAATATCTGCGCTTCGGTTTTGAAACCATCCGTGCTCCTTCATTAGTCAACAAAACCTCTGTTCGAAGAATTTTGTGATGCAACGTGAGCAAGGTATTTCCCCTTCCCGATAAAAGCCTACGTCAAAAAGGTCAAGGAACGAAGAAGCATGCAGTGGAGATCTCTGTTCATTAAAAAGAGACTTCACGTACCTGCTTTATTGGCTCTCCTCTCACCTTGTCGAGAACCACATCACTTATGGGAGGCAGCCCTTCTGGCTTTTGGATACAGGCAGGCATGAACTGGAAATCCAGCAAGAACTCCCTGTCGTACTGCTTCTTCCCGTCCGGGTCCAGGGGCTTCCACTGCTCTATAGTGAGAGAAGTTGCCTGAGATTCATAGGTAACAAAAACCGCCGCTCCCAGACGCGTTTCCGTTAAATCCAAAGGGAAGGGATTGCTAATGCTGCTTAGGAAATTTAAGTCTTATTTTAATTCTGAGGCCCACTAGGCAGCGAGGAGAGGAACACACATCACGTTAAAGGCACACAGCGGACGGGGAGCACCCAGCCAGCTCCAGCAGCAGCGGATACGGATCTAACGACCAACTCCAGGTTTAACTCTAACTTGCACTCCCACGCGCCATGAAGACGGGGATGATTCAAGTTGCCGGGTGAAAATGAGGAAATTTAAGCAGCTATTTCTGTATAAAAAGGAGCAATAAAACAATGGCACTAATGTGGTTGGGGAGAGGAGAGTGCCACGCAGAACAAAAAGATCCTTTGAAAACATCGAGCCTTTAAAAACCCATTGTGAAGATAAGGGCGGAAAGTGAAAAAAATAAAACTCAAGAGTTACAAACTTTTCACCCATTTATTCTGAGGGCCTTCTGGGAAGGAGAACTGTAGCGTGGTGACAGAAGGAACCTTGCCTGATGCAAATCAGAATGAAACCTACAGCCGTCATTTCAGTGCAAGGGCAATTAGCATCTGGTAGCCTGGAGACAGGATTTTCTTTGCTGGCTGAGCAGTTTGTTTGAAGTTAGAAGAGAAAACATCGACTTGTTCACCAGCCAGGTTGACCAGTCGGGCCCCTAAGTGGGAGGCGTGTTTTTTATCTGAAGGAAAACATCTGCAGGAGATGCCACCTTTGTATTTGACAAGTGGTGGTGTTTTGCATTTACTCAGCCATTCAGGTTTGCTGTTAGGGTTTTCTCTTATTTCTTTATTTTGGTGCCTGCTCATCAGCTTTAGGTCCCTGGGTTCTCAGCATCCTCAACACTGTAGAGGCTGCAAACGGGAACTTATTTCAAGCGGTGGGTTTTATTAACTGGGGATGAAAATACACAAAAGTAATTAAGTTTTTTAAGCTCTTTGCACAGTTTTTCTTCTGAGCTTTGTGATTAAAGGGTGCAGAAAATGATTTGGCTGGCTAGCCATGCCCCAGCAGCTGAATTCCCGGCCTGCTGCCCATCCGCCGTGCCACACCACCCTCCATCTATCATGGAAAAGTACCGACAGCAACAAGAAACAGTTTATATGTACTGCTTCCTTCTCCTGGAAAGTTCTTCACAAGCTGTTCTAACGTGAAAAGCAGCTGGGAAATGTCACGAGCAGGCTTTCGAGATATTCAGCGAGTGGAGAGGCCGGGATCAGACAAACAAGCCCTCCTACCAAAAGGCAAAATCCCCGTCTTTAGAAAGAGCAGAGCTGAAAGTGAGGCTTACTGCATCAAGCGGTCAGCCCTGCTTTGCAGCACACACGTCTGATGCACGTTGCTTTCCAAAGGATCAGTCCAAGCCCTTCGGCTCAGTGGAAGGACCTCCAGACCCGACCGAGATCATTCCGACTGCGCCGAGTGTTTCAGAGCCGTGGCTGATGAATTATGGATTAACTTCAAGATGTGCTTAACTAATGAATAGGTAAGCTATCGTAAGTGTGCGGTAAACTATCAAGAGGCCTCTGTGTTTTCTCCTAACAATACAGCAGTAAAAAATTAATAAAGGAAAAGCATCTCAGGCCCTTGTTAGAACAAAGCAGTGCAGAGATAACCGCACTGTGATCACTTAATGGTGGTGCCTCTTCCCAGTACCTCGTCTGCTAGACTTTCAAGGTCTTTCCTTATTTTATACTCCTAATTTCTTGGGCTCCTAAGAAAATGACTTGATTTATTTTGAGGAAGCTCCACTTGAATAAGAAATCACTTAAAAATTGGTAGCAACTGCAAAGTAAGATGGTTTCAAGGTCTCTTTAATGAGGTGAATTTATAGAGGTTCAGGCCTCTGAATTAAATATCTTAATGAATAACGAGAAAATCCCTTAGACTATATCCAGTGATAACCAGCAACAAAAGCACAGTGTCCTTTGAGTCCTCACTTGAATTATTTTATCCAGAAAAACTGAGTGCCCATAGTTCAAGAGCAGAGCCCGGACTGAAATCCAGGCACTGCTTCTTTTCTTTTCCTTACGCTTCCAGATATCTGAAGGCCTATAAAACTGTTTAGCCTGGTAATTAGATGTATACACACACGTTAAATACGCAGCCAGAACTTGCAAAGCTCTTATTTAAAATCTGCGCCTGCTCATGCACAACTTCAGGGACTGTTCCCGGCCGTTAATGACTCGGGAATCAGTTCACCACCATTCCCCATGTGCTGCGGCCAACATCCACACGTGCAATAAATGCACGAGATCGAGGATTTTCCCTTCCCGTCATGCCCTGTTCCCTTACACCCTTACACCCCTCTTCATTACGACCAGCATGAGGAAGACAATTTTCCTCCCATGCTCCCCAGAAGGTCTCTCCGAGCCTGTTGGTTTGTGAATCCCAGCGAAGCTGGACGTGGTGAAACACTGCACCCTGCACAGCACCACGGGAAACATCCTTCCTTCGTGGGGAAGATACACTGCACGTGGGCTGTCCTCAAAGGAGAAAGGCAGAAAAACAAGCAAGGGCGCAGGAGCCTGAAGCAGGATTTACCTGGCTTATATTGGTACGTTGGCCCTTCGCTGGAGCTCTCTGTGCAGCCTGAGTTTGCATCGGTTCCTTCTCCCTCTGAAACGCTCTCAGCACCGTTACGGACAGGTTCTGCTTCCTGCTCTCCGTTTTCTTCCACAGGTTTCACTTTTTTAAGTTCAGAGGGGTCTTTCTCCAGTTGAAACCCATGGCTCATTTTATCCTGTTCAGATTCAAGTACTTTGTCACCTGAAAGTTCCTCTTCTACTTTAGGCTGAAGCACAGATGGAAAGAGAGGTTATGTTAAAAACCCTGCCAAAACTCAAGGCACGCAAATCGGCTCTGTGCGTGTTCATACGGCACGCCTGTGCCTAACGGGAACATGAATACCTCAGACAGCGACCCGTAGATCCGTGACAACACACAGAATAACCAGGCCATGCACTGCCTGGCCCCAGGATAACCCCCTGGTAATTACTGGTGCAGCTGGAGAGACGCAGTGCTGCCCACCAGGTGCCCAGCGGCCACGGGGATGCAGCGGCAGCGCTGGCGAGCAATGCGGCACCGCAGCCACGAGGAGCAGCTCTGAGCCTCCGGAGACCACCTCTCCTCTTCTCTCCTCTCCTCTCCTCTCCTCTCCTCTCCTCTCCCCTCCTCTCCTCTCCTCTCCTCTCCCCTCTCCACAGCTCCCAGCTGCTCTAAAGGGAATGCCGCACGTGCCTGGGGAGGGGGCTCCCTTCTCTAAGCGTAAGCTTCCTGCTGCTAACTGGAGCAGATCCCAGTGAAGAAGGTAATGTGACATGCAGCCACAGTTCCGCGGCTGCTTCAGAAAAAGCAACATTTTCTATAGCGTCTCTTGCTGTTAATTTTAGAGCTCTCCAAGGACACAGCCTTGTTCTGAATTCAGACAGGGAAGGCGCCAGGAACGCCCTTCTCCTGGGAGGAACCACAGCACGCCTAACCATTAAACAAAAGAAAGAATTAATCTGGGATGCTCCAGGAGAGGCTCTCCATCCTTTCGGCCCCTTCAGAGAACTGCATCCTAAAAAAATGCTTTTTGCAGGTTTTCAAGGTAAAACAGCATGACGTTCTTCCACGTACGTTCAGCATTGGTGCGAACACCACATGCCCCAGGAGCTGAGACTTCTCCAGCAAATGACAAAGGAAACGCACCGAGAGAACCTGCTGGCACAGCCCAGCAACATCCTTTCTGGCTTGAAAACAAGCACAGGGATGCTTTTAATTTCCTTGCAGGACCCCCATCAGCTCTTCTGTTGACCACAGACCAGCCGATGCACTGTGACACTTCACATGCAAGTGTCTGAAGCATCTCTCTTCCCCCAGACACAGTGGGGAGCACACACTTGTGCGCCACTCGCTCCACGTGAATTAGCCTATCTGCTGTTTGGAACTGCAACCCCTCGCACACAGAAGGACGAGGTACTGACCACCAGACTCAGGACCTACTCTGGAGCACCAAGCTCTTGTAGCAGAGAGGTTCCAGGGTGTTTGTGGTGAGGGAAAGGTATGCAGTAAACAGCAGGTAGGTAACAAAGGAAGCCTGGAGTAACAGCCTGGCCAACATCAGCTTTGACACATGCACCGATGCAGGGCAACCTGAATTTTTACCTTTTTTGTTTGTTTTTTAATTTTTTTATTATTATTATTTTCCTCTCATCCCCTTTGTGATACATTCTAACACCAATTTTACCCAGGACATTGAACAAGGAGGTTCCTCCTGAAACATCCCTACCAGAACGGCAGCAAAGGAGATGTTCTCAATTCATCTAACTACTGGCGAGGTGGTTTTTCAAGGAAATGTCAGCTTTTTCCCTTCCCAGCTTCTCCATCAGATGGCCATCAGGAAAACACCATCCTTTGGCCATGACATCACAATAACATCTCTGTGCAGCAAAAGAATCTTCCAAACGTCACCGCCGTGCCTTGGGGTCCCCACACAATGCCCTTCTAAAGGACTCAAACCCGTTTTACCTGAGGACAGCGGTTACAACTACATGTTCTTGAAGGCTGGAAGTGGTCCAGTCCGGCAAGAATGAAGAAAACTTAGGGCTTCAACAGGGGACAGATGAAACCCAGTTATCTAAGGGATGCTGGGGAACGTCACAGTTCTCCCTCCCCACATTCTGCCTTGGTTCCTTGCGAGAGATCGAGGGAGCAATGCGCCTAAGACACCCTTTCAAGAGAGCAACGTCACCGTTACATTTGGAAAAAAGGAAGACTGTGCTCCCTCTTACCTCTGTTTCCGCCTCTGTCACCTCATCAGTGGCTTGGGTCCGGTCTTTTGGTTTCTTCCACATCTTTGGTGCAGTTACAGCTGTTTGGGCTGCAATACAAGGTACGTCTGTTAGCACACGGGCCGGGGGTGCCGCGCTTCCCGCTTGCGTGCTGCTTTGAACCATACAGGAAAGTGAAGCAGCCGCAGCCTGGCGGGGGATTCAGCCTGACATAACCACTTTTTGTTTCAATGCCGTAATAACAAAACCGTTAGAGCAACATTAAAAAAGGATAATTGTTTTACAAGCTGCTCACTCAAGCTCAAAATGGTGCTTCTGATAGCAAGGAGCTTAGTACCAACACTACAAGGATCACGTAGGGCTGAGGAAAGCCTTCAGCAGCTGATGATTCTTTAAAGATCAGGTACTGGTGAGGAGCAAAGGTTGTGCTCGGCACACTTCTCTCAAGACATGTTTTAAGAATTCCCAGTGGCTGAGCCACATCCATAACCAGCCCCCAAGCCCCGGTATCGCCGCCACGAGAACAACGCCAATCTCTCTGCACTGCTCCAGCAACACGGCTCTCCTGAGCTGGATTTATATCTCAATTTAAAAGCAGGTTAACAGCTCCACTGTTCATTAATTTTCCTGGCCAACTGATTCAAAGTAAATACCATATAATATTTCAAAGATCAGCAGTGATTTACTCTAATCAGTTTTTTCCCCTGAAGGGTAAAAGAAACCACACAATCTATTAAGAGGAGAGAAAACCATTAATCCAATATGCTCGTAATTTGTTGCCAGTGTTCCCGACTTAAATTCTGATACGAGGCACATATGCATATTTAACGGAGTGTAAGCAGAATTGATTTTGTGATTGAAGTTTACTGCAAACGGATTTGCAGCTCAAGCCTTTGGTTTGTAGCAGGCACTACGGAAAAGCAGCGTGTGTATCTTATCGCCGTAAAACAGGATTTGGAGAGGCCCTTCAGCCAGGGACAAATGGAGAGAGCAGCTGGAGACACGTAACTGTAAGCTCACAACCGCAATGCCATCCTTCTTCGTGGGCTTCCGATGGGCACGAACGGGCTCTGCCGCCTTCCCCCGCCCCTGGTGCCCCCCCATGTCTCAGCGGGTTGCTCACTGGGTTTCGCTGTTTTGAGGGCGACCGGGGACTTGCAGAAACCTTGTGGTCTGAGAAACCAGCGCACTCGGCACCTGGACTGAACACAAGGTGCAACGGAAGCTATCTGCACTGATGGGAGCGCTGAACACTGCAGAGGTGAATGTTAATAAAAGCAGCAGTGTAGCTGAACCATTCCGACGGTACCTGGTCATTCACAGAACGTTACTTACAACGTTAACGACGCTGCACGAAAGAGAAACACAGCTCCTGTTTCCAACCAGGACAATGCGGAACATTTTCTAAGGCTCTTTTTAATGGGGATGTGAAGGGCCGTTATGAAGCATACCAAACGTCCCCGTGGGGACACCAGGCCACCTGCTTCACCTGCACAGAGGTCTGCGGGGAGCTGGGAAGGAGCCCAGCCCTCCTGAGCCCAGCACCGGCGAGCGACCGGGTCCCCCGCAGCTCCCGGGGCAGACGGAGCCTGCCCGGCAGTGGGCTGTGAAATGGGTTTGCCTGGTGCAGCAGGGGGTTAGCTTTACAGGAAGATCACGTTTCCATTGAAAGCGTACTGCGTGTGCACTGCAGCGGGTTGGTTGTTACCACCACCACCACCCGGCGTGCAGACCCCAGCCTAGCTCCGGCCGCAGGACCCCGGGCAGGCAGCAGCCGCTGCGATGTAACCACGCAGGAACCAGCTCCTGCCGCGGCACCAGGAAGCCAAAGCGGCCGCTGAAGCAGCCGGAGGAAAGCCAAGGAAGCCCCCTGCCTGGCCAGGGCCAGCCCACAGCTGTGGGGCTGGCACCAAGCACCACGGGTCATTATTTCTTGCCCGGGAAGGCTGCCCCGAGGTCCTGGGGGATGGCTTCAGGAAGGGCACCACGTCCACCTGCGTTCCTGTCGCGCTGGCAGCAGGTGATGAGGGGAAAGACGTGACCGTGCACAACAGTGAGCTGAGTATACGCGGGTGGTGGCGGTCCCCTCTGAAATACAGGACAGGGTTTGTTTCTGAAGGCAAAGGGGGAAAGAAGGAAAAAAAAAGTTGTTTTTGGTAATATGTGCTACACAGAGCAAATGGTGTGTTGCTATAGCCAAGTAATTTAAAATAATGATGATCAAAGTAGTGCAGCTATGCAGAGAGATCTGCGAACTGCGGAGCTGCACAGCTCTAAGCGCAAGCAGCTGACAAACTGCATTTAAAGTTTCTCTCCACTCAAGCTCAAACCACGCACAGAGAACACCCAGGCTGTAAACGAACATTGCATTTGAAATGCACAGCAATAATCTCAAGTTAATGGGTTTGGAGTCCGCAGAGGTTTGGGGTGTTTTCTTCCTCAGCTGTCACG
Source organism: Heteronetta atricapilla (assembly GCA_011075105.1). Taxonomy (NCBI): domain Eukaryota; kingdom Metazoa; phylum Chordata; class Aves; order Anseriformes; family Anatidae; genus Heteronetta; species Heteronetta atricapilla. The sequence continues at coordinate 7,767,173 of CM021751.1, forward strand.
CAGTCGGTGTCAGCATTATCGGTTCTCAGGGGTTCGTGTTTTTCACCTTTCTTTTTGGCAGAAGACAGACGTATAAAGGACTTGATCTATGACTGAGCAGCACGGACATCGCTGAGGTTTTCTTTTTTGAATAACTTGTGCAAACCTTTTCCTGCCTCGGGGCTGCCCCGCACCAGGACCCCGGGGCACAGCAGCCGCCCAGGACGAGCCCTGCGGCCTCGCAGCCCCTCGCTGAAACTCGTCCCGGAGCCGGCCGGGTACAGAGGGGAGAGCAGCAGACACTGCTCAGTATTTCCCCTCTTAAAACAGCAGACATCAGATCAGATTTTTCTGTGAAGTCGTCGTCTCTGCTACAGGAACTGACTCAAAAGGAGAATTTATGCTAAGTTATGCTTAGTTAACGTATCTGTTTCATGTGCCCAAGAACCAAAGACAGAAGAGAGCAGTTACCTACGGAAACCTCAGGGATAACAAAAGGGGCCCGTGCCAAAATACCAAAACCACACACATAAACCCAGAAGAGCCCTGCCAAACCCAAAGCCTGAGCAGGACAAGGGCACGGTCTGCGCTCCCTGAAAACCAAGCCTGGCACTGAACCGCAGGGCGCTTCCACCAGCCACGGGAACACCAAATGCACGCGCCCAGCTCCGCTGCCAGGAGGTCTCCAAGCACTTCTGGTCCCTCTGGGAGAACTGGATTCCTTCTCGAACACGGGTCCCCGCTGGGCAGCGCTCACACATCTCCCCAGTTTGTTCTCGGGCAGCTCTGCGGCGTTACGGGAGCCTCCTCCCAGAGTGACGCCTGCTGCTGGTTACAAGACCAGAGATGGCAGGGGTGAAAAACCTGGTCTGCATTAGGAGGTTGTGTCTCATTTTGAGGCGCTTGCTAAGCACTGCCTACTTCATTCCTTCTGCTCTTTCAGCACACAGATGTGTATTTCGATATTGCCCTTTGCTGTTTTAGTCTGAGTTACAAAACGAGCACAGTTCCATCGCAACAGCAGCGCTGGCACTGACGCGCGGGACCAAAACTCGAGCGAATGAAACCCTCCATTGCCACAGCACCGCCAGGAGGGACAAAATCCCCGTCCAGGCTGTGCTGGGCATCGCTGCCCGTGACAAAACCCCCAGACCCAGCAGCGCTAGCACACTCCCGGCCACCCACCCCGGTGCCAGGCAGTGCCCGCGGCAGGGGGCTCAGCCCCCGGCCACCAGCCCAGACGGGGCAGGCTCCTCGCCGGGCCCCTGTGCTGTGGGTGCCAGCCGCCAAGCGCAGATGAATACCAGCCTTTTCTTTATTATTATTATTCTTTTCCTCTACAGCCAAATGTGCCATTAAAAACAAAGCAGAGACTCACCATCTCCTTACTGCTCGTGGGAAAGAAAACATATTCCAGTGGGATATGGCATGAAATCAAGGAAAAGGCGAAACCTGATTTATATTTCCAGTCCTCCAGCTTTGGGTGCTGGAGATATTTCTCCAAGATATTTCCAATTACCGCCCCACGTTGCTTGTTACAGACTCCACAGCTGAGAAGCGCAGGGACCTGCAGCCAGTTGGGCTACTTTATACTGAAATCCTTCTCATAAATTAGCTCTGCAAGAGAAAGTCCTTTGAATTTCAATGCATATTAGGTTCTTTTAGCTTCCTATGTTCCTAGGAGTTCTGCCTGGGACAGACATCAATCTCTTATTTTCCTCCTTGCTTCTCATAATAGTCCTGATAGAAAGATTACATCAAAGGCAGGCTTTCAGAGCATGTCCTAAAGGCTCCATGGCTCTGGTAGTGCCTTTTTTGTTGTTTTTTAATACATTCCACTCGACCAACAATTTTTTTCCTGTTGTGTTCCCTCAGAAGCGCTGCTCTCTGACTGCAGCCAGCAAAGCTACTTGAGAAAAACAGAATTTAGTAACAAAAGCATCTGTATGCCACTGATGGCTTGTAACTGGAGCAATGTTTTTGGTAAGGATCTCAGGCTGAAAACCGCGTTCCTCTCTTGATAATATCTCTTGTTTTTTTCTGGCAATGGAGACGAGTAGGAATTAATTATTTTACAAGCGGCGCGCTCTTGCCATTTGCAGATAACAGCTCTGAAAACCTCAAGATGATCGGCCTCGCGCAGGCAGGACGAGATCTGCCGGCTGCACCCTGGCAGCGGGGCGGACACGGCTCCGCACGGACGTGCTGGGCGCTCGGCAAAGGAACAGCAGCGAGAAGCGGTTCCTGGTGTCACCCTGTGCATGGGACAAAGAGCCGCCGTGCCCAGCGCTTCCATGTTCCAGCACCCATCAGCCGACCCCATTTTATAGGGGATAAGCAGGACCAATATGACAACGGGTCAGCATCAAGCCCTGAGCCACTCTGCCTTGCAGACCTGACCCATGCCGTCCCCAGGTTATCACTGCACTGTGAACAGCTCGAAACAGTGAGAAAGTTCCCGTGGCCTCAACAACATGAGAAACGACCGAGAGCCAGGGCCAGCTCACAGGGCTTACAGAATTTGTCAGTCACGCAGGCACTACCGGTCCCAGGCTCAGCTGGGTGAACCTGCTGACTGCATCGTGGAACGGAGCTAGAGGTGTGATGAGCAGTCCACAGGTGAGCCAGCGCCAGGCATCGACACCCCTCAAAGTGCTGTCGCCAGGATGCAGCCTAACACAACCTGAGGCATTAAGAGCAGAGAGAACGTTTCATGTGGAATAGAAGAGAGAGCCAGGCACACTCCGGTTTCAGCAAAGTACGATGAACACGCCACCGCGCCCCTGCAGAGATCCTTCGACCTTGGGAATCCAGTGGAAATCTAAGGCCAGTGCAAAAGAAAGAGCACCATGTCCTCAGACCACAAAAGGGTCAGCTCCGCTCAACTCGTCTCTTCCTACAAACACTATAGAATTTGTTTTCTTGAACTGTAAAAAAGAACTTCTGGATATTAGAGATGCCCCTGGGGTCTGAATGTATTTGCTTGTATCTGCGTACAGAACCCCACAGAGAAAAACCCAAGTTGTGTTTTTCTGGTTGTTGGAGAGCAGAACAGCGTACTCTGTGAAGTGCCCGAACAAGCAAATAATGCCATCCACCCCAAAACGCTGCCACCTGCCTCACAAAACACGAGATACGTTTCCAAGTCTCAGCAGTGCTGCCCAGACTCTTCTGACGGAGGTGGATTACCTTCGCATTCAGGAACCCCCCGGTTTTTCGGCAGGCCGGATTATGAACGTGAAAAGCTGACATCTGTTGGGGCAGAGCAGATAAGACGCTGGCTTTTGCAGAGTGCCAGGAGTATCTCACTAACTGTCCGCAGCCAGGTCATTGATTTAGTGCCTCCTGCAGCAGCCAGTGCTTCGGGCAGCCTGCAGCCCTCCGCGCCGTGCAGGACGGGGTCAATGCTCCCTCAATAACGAGCGCTGCCTCCTTCGCTTCCTGCAGCAATTGGATTATTCTTAGAGGTCTCTGGTCTGAGTGGTGTCCCAGTCAAATCAGATCAGCTACCATTAAAGGGAATAAAGCAGTGTGATTTGTAGCTAACAAACTGCTCTGGGTAAGTACACACTTCTGAAAACCCACACGGTGCTGAAAACCCCCAAGAAATATTGCTACAAGTCACAGAGCTCACGCTTACCAGCACGTGTTTGAGAAGTTTCCCTCATTCCAATTTCTATCTTATCTCCAGAGATCATAAAAAAAGACTCGGCCTTTAGTCCAAGGGAAAAAAAAATACAGCCCTTCCTCCTTGCTTCTGGAGTTCAGCATCTGTATCTTCCAGCGCGCTGGCAGAGTCGTGTAACTCCTCACTGCGCCTCGGAGCGTGCCTGCATTAGCGGTCACCTTCAGGGTACGTTATTTAAATCTCTCTTGCTCTCTCCAAGAAAGAATCGTAAAATTATTGCCCAAAAAAGGTTGGCAGGGAGATGCAATACAGTTATGCTTCATTACGGGATGGGCAACGTACAAAATCCTGACGTGGGGGGTATTTTGCTTTCCTTCGAGTACGGAACTTCTCCCAGCAATCAGTCTCCAATGATATTTCGTGTGGCTTGAGAAATGTTTGCTTCCGCGTTGCAAAAGCCAATGTGTTGGCTAATGCACGCTGTCTGGTCTGATGATATTAGAGCATTAAAATTAATCTTCTACATAATTAAAAACCCCAAGTGCTGCACTTTTTTTTTTAAATTAAACCACAGGACACTCTAAAGCAAGCAATAACGTTGCAAGCTGGAACCTGGCTCTGTAAAACCTTCTTTACACAGAGCCCCATTTCTCTGCTTTGTAAGGAAATTAATTTGGGTTATGAAGTATTTCAGATTGAAGAACAGTAAGTGCCAAAGGAGCAAAATGACCTGAGTAAAATAAAAAGAGAAAAGAGATTAACAGAACCCAACACTCTGCTTGGTACAGCGAAGGGATCCTTCTGATCTTTTCTAGGATTCTGTTTAAGATACCGATCAGCAGGATCCAGCGCATTGATCGTGCGCAGCGTTACACAACCATGGAGCCAGGCCAGCCTCGGCTTTGCATTTAATTTAGCCCCTAACGAAGCACAGTAATGGAGCTATCAATGCCACCACGCTTCCACCACGTGCTCATCAAAGAATAAACATCAAACAAACGCTGCAGACTGAACTTCCGAAGGCAAGAAGCTGCATCTGGGGAAATGCTTCCCGAAGCAGCCGCTGTGGGAGGAAGACCTCGGGGACCAAAGCCACCCCCCCGAGCTCCCAGCACAAGGCACAGACCTGCCCCGGCCTCGCCAAGTCCGCACGGAGTCGCGCCGGCTCCAGAACCGAATCCCTCCCTAAAACTGTGAGGCTGCAAGCATTCAAAAGACTGAAATTACAGGAAAGCATTTTAGAAGTCATCTGTGTAAAGAAAAGGCTACTGTTTCTCCTGCCTTTCTTGTCCAAACTCCATCAGCTTTAAATTCAAAGGATATTTAAATAAACAACCTCAGCTTCAGGGCTCTGAAAGGACTGCAGAACAGGGCGTGAAAGATGCGACACATTTAAATGGCTTAACACTGCTGGCATTCATAATAGCCACCATTGTACTCTCTCAAGCAGCTAAATACAAGTAATTGATTGATTTAACCTCTTTTCCACAGTTTCATTTCCAGGAAGTCCAGAAAAAAGCACTTTTCTATAGGAAACGCAGCACATAAGAACAGGTTGTCTGAATTAAGCCACTGAACGCGACCACGGCGACGTGACAGGACACTGAAAGCAAAGACAGATGATGACAGAGAGAGGAGCAGCCTGGGTTTTAAAAGGCAACTACAGAAACTTCGTTTTTAGTAACTCATAACAAGTCCCTGTGCCTCCCCATCCTGAGTACCTTGGTTTGCCGAGAAGTTCAAGCACCGAGAAATGAGGCGAACAGCCGAGCCTCGCCAGGAGGAGGGATTTTTGCTTACGCGTTACTTTCGTGGAAGAAAAACAGATGCATCACTAATTAAGGCTGAGCAGCTGTAGGTGTGTGACACTTAAAAGCTCTTTCAAATGACTGAGGCGTTGTGGGCAGTTTCATTTGCCTCCTTCTGGTAACACCGTGACACATTTTTGTAGCTGGATAAAACCAACCCCACAGGTTTCCAGAACCTGCTGGCTCAGAAGGTTCACCCGGAGGAGTTCGAGGGCTGAGTGTGAAAGCTGGTTTAGGAGCATGATAAATGTGAAGCAACAGGTCATCGAACCAAGTGGCCGATCTTGGGGAGAACACAAGTGGTGTATTTTGAATTATCCTAAGTGCTTGGGAATGTTGCCCTATGACCCCATGAAAGCAAAATGCAGCTTACATGAACCCAGCCAACCCTAGGATGCACGTGCAAAGTTGGCTACCTCTTGATTATTGTGTTTTGTTTTGTTTTTCCCCTCTACAAACAAAGATTAGCATTTTACATCAGAACATCGGTCGTGTGGCAGAATCAGAATGTGGGGGCAGATACAAACAGAAACATCGGATCGAAAAATACCCCCAAAGACCCCTTTCCTTCATCGTCAAGTTTACCGCACACAGCCACGGTGCCAAATGCTTACCTGGGACAGGACTCTTGCTAGAGTTTAAACTCTGAGCCTCTGTATTCTCCTCCAGTTGCCCATCTGCTTCCGTCTCTTCCTTTGTTTCAGTATCTTTTACCTCTTCATTAAGAGTAGTTCTTGTGCTCTCCTCTCCTTCTAAATCTCCCTGAACAACAGGGAGGGCACTAGGAGATGGAAGAGGAGGTGGAGAAGGAGTTGTAGTGGTAACAGCAGCAGCAACAGAAATAGGAGGAGAAGGAGGAGGAGGGGTTGGAGGAGGGGTTGGAGGAGGAGAGGGAGCGGTGTGAGGAGCACTGGAAGATGGCACACTTTCCACTTCTGCTGGAGGTGCTTCTGGTGTCTCCAACTCAGCAGTCAATGGCGCAACTTCCGGCTGGGCTACATCTACTGCGCTCTCTGTAGCAGTTACTTTTTCACTAACTCCATTCAATTCATTAATTAGATTAGTACTAGCAGTCACTGGAATATCACTAGATGCTACACTACTAGGCTCCTTGCACACCTCGGCATCAGCCTCTTCTGCTGGCGAAGGGTCTGATGTGTCCGTGCAGGGTGTGGCGTTAGATATAGGCATTGCCTCCTCTTTTGGGGAAGCGAGTTCACATCTCTCCTCTGAGTCAGCTGTGAATGCGGGTTTACTAGAAACGGTGACGACAGCAGCAGCAGGAACGACTGCGACGGGAGCGGCTGGGGTTGGCGACGGAGCAAGAGGAAGCTCTCGTGGGGTTTCCACTGGGGCGGCCTCGGTTGTCTGGCCAGCTTGATCTTTTTTCTCCACAGCAGGTTCTGGTCTGAGGACTGGAGAAGACGGTTTTAATACTGGATCTGGTTTTGGCTTCTCTTCTGGGAAAGAAAAAAAAAAAGCCAGTGTTACGGTCAGTGTTAGGAACAGGTCAATCCCACTTTCCTTCGTGGTATCTAACCTCCTTCCCTTGGATCCCCTTGCCTGCCTTCCTGGAGCCTTCCTGAAAGGGTCAGAAGAAGCCAGAGGCACCTGAAGCCAATCTCTGCATCTAAGGGAAGAGCCCAGGCAACCTGCAGCTTGGAAATCTGGAAATGCACTGGTATTTGCTTTGCGGGACATGGCAATCCTTCACAGAAAAGGCACGCAAGCACAATGCAAAGCATGGATTTTTGCAGACACTCTGCTGCTGAAAATAGAATTCTTCTTGACAGAAATTACAGAAGACAAAAATCAGCTGGGTTCTGCCTCAGAGGAGCATGGGGTCGTAACACTGAGACCTGGGCAAACTCATGTTCCAAACCACAGGCAAACAGAGGCACTGGCGAGAGCAGTCAGCAGCCTGCAAGTGCTCTCTGCAGCAGAGCTCCCCCTTCTAACATGGGGAAATTGCCCCGTGACTGATGGACGCCATGCGGCACATCAATACTAACACGCGAGATACAGTTAGCTCATTTGGTACTTGCTATTTCTAAACCCCATCCCCCTTCAGCACACAAGACTACCGGGCACAATTCCCCTTTTTTGTGTTGTGAATTTCAGCAGGGAAAAATTATCTTTTCCAAAGAGCAAAACAACCCGGGGTTTAAGCAGAGCTGACACCAAAGAACAGCACCGGCAGTTACCTTTTGGTGTTTGCTCTCTGGAGATGTCAGGCAGGGCTGGAAAAGCACAGTGAAAAATGCACCAAACCCTAAGGACGGGAAAATACCGTGCACAGAGAAGTCCCTGTACTTGTCCTGGAATTAGCAACAGACTTTGGGATACAGTCCCTGCCGTGCACATCGTGCAGCTCCCAAAAGTGCCACAACTTCACTGAAAACCCGCAGCCCCGCTCCTTTGAAGGAATCATGAGCCAAGACCCTAAAAGTTGCTGCAACCTCTGCCACCCCTAACTTGACTACAAGATGCAGACTGTGAGATCTTTCGTAAGGACTGTAAGAGCTGTCCCAGTGCCACGACTCAGGCAGCCAGCACAGCTGTCAGTCGGTCGCAGAGGCGGCAGGGACCCAACGGTCCCGTTTCCAACCCTGGTGAGGAGGAGGTCAGCTTTGCCTGCCCGCAGGGAGGGAGCTGTGCCCCAGGGCTTTCCGAGCACTGAAACGATGGGGAACTTCTTTGGGACGATGCCAGGACAGCAAAAAGCAGTTCTGGGAAATCTGGGGGCACAAAGCCTCGGCTTCGGACATCAAAGGCCAGGAGAAAGCCCAAATCACCCAAGTTCAGGTGGAACTGAACAGGCGCGGCTTTGGCTGGTCTCTCCCAGCTCTGCGGGCTTCGCCTTTGGGGCTTTTCAGCAGAGCCTCCGAGGGGCTTTTGGAGGAGAGCCCGTCCGAAACTGCTCGGAGCACCAGGCCCAGTGTTTGGGAACAGCTGTGGTGCCGCGAGGAACTGGGGAACCGCCGGCAGCTGGAAGCAGGCAGGACCACGGCCAACGCGGTAGTTCATCAGCGTAACGAGGCATGCGGGGAGATGGCTTTGGATGAGGATGACGTGAAAAAAAAAGAGATGGGAGGACGTATCCCAACAGCTGATTTTGATTCTGAAGGCTCCATGTAAGAAAAAGGACCTTAGAACTGGTTTAGAGAAGAAAATGCGTCACCTCCAATTTCTGGAACATCCTTTGCAGAAAGCTCATGGAGCGTTCTTGACATTTACAGCTCGCGATAAACAACTGCCTGGATATTCTCTCCCTCGAGTCAAATGAGATTGCTCACAGAAAGAAAATACTCATTTGAAGTGTCTAGAAAAACATTCCAAGGGATAAAAACACAGCAAAAACATACAACTGCATTTAAGAAACACTGGTTTAAGCACACTTTCTTCAAACCACGCCCGATCTGGGCAGTACGTTAGCTACCAGATACAGGCTGTGCGCGCAAAATTCAGAGAGAAGTAATTTGAGGGAAGAATTCAGAAGAATGACGAGCAAATTTGGCTAATGAAAAATAAATCTTAACTTGAACTACCATCACAGAGAACAAATCTCCACGGCCTGGCAAAGGAATATTCATCCCTGCCAGCTATTACAGAAACGGTCGCATGAAACGACATACATTGGGAAGGCAAAACAAAAATCAGTGCAATTCATCAAAATTGAACCAGATCCCTTACTTTTCCTAAATATGCCAAGATCGCTCCTCACATGATATTTAGAAAGTACTGACTGGGAACTCTGGGCATTTAAAAAGAAAAGTTTGCACCAATGCTTGATTTTTATCTTTTTTAGTCTTCCTATAAATGCAAATCTTGCACAATTCCTCTGTCCCTGTAGCTCTGCAGGTTCCAGACCAGACTGCAAGAGGCCCTTTAGCGGTGGCTTTCTCTGTCTTTCTAAACCAGTTTGGGAGAAGCGTGGGGCTGGAAGGGAGCCTGGATGCAGAGAGGCTGGATTGCAGAAAAGCAGGAGGAACACAAGAGGAAAAGATTTTAGAAATGCTTTTTAAAAAACCTCAGCAGGACAGATGCTTGCAACCTCCTCCATGCACAGACATCAAAGCAAGGGAAGGAGCTGGGCTGCCGGGTGGTCGCGGTGGCAAAGGCTGCTGAGGCTGGTGGACGAGAAGGTTTTGCTGCATTCAGGAACTCATTATTCCTACTTCACGGTGCTTATCTGACAGCAATTGTTGGTCTTGCTGCCATTTTTCCATCTTTTGTCCCTTGCAAACACTTGCAAGGCAGTGCTGGAGCTGGCTTTGCAGGCAGTTCTGGAGTGCACGTGACTCGCTGTGTAAGCCTCGAGTTTTTCAGACTTTGGGATCTAACATTAATTTCCTTCCCACAAGCCGCGTTACGCGTTCTCCTTGTCTGATACATTTCAGAATTTGGAAAGGGAGGTTTAAAAAACAAATAATCCTCCAAACACCGTGCTGAACCTGTGCTACCTCCCCAGCTGAGCAGAAGCGGGCGGCTGATGTCACGCACCACTATACCCCATCACAACTTCGGCACCAGCTCCTCTGTGCTCTGCCATCAGCTTGACCTGGTTTCTCCAGCTACGTCCGTGCATGCTGCAGCCCTGTCGAGGCGTGCACACCGGGGCACCTGCAGGAATGACCAGTGCTTGCCCCCGAACAAAGCTCCGGGACTCCAGAGCCACAAGGGGTGCCTCTCCTGCATCCCCCTGCACGGCCGGGAGCCCGGGAAGCCAGGAACCGCTTTCAGGAGCCACAAAGGCAGGCTGCGGGCTGCTCGCCTTTCTGAAGAAAACCCAAGGATTTAAAAGGCAGCACTATCCCAAATTCAGCGCCGTGCTAATGGCTTAAGCACAAAAATAAGAGGGACTGCAGATACTGGCAGAGGGAACAGCAGAGGCCGGGGCTGCCTGCGCGGCACACGTGCTGTGCTCCTGATCCCAAAGGCAGTGAATCGGCCAAGTGCCGCACGCAGTTATAAATAACTGCCAAACGACCGCTGAATATCACAAAATTAGAATGGCAACTTTATACCAAGCTTCAACTGATGCAAACGAGTACCCAAGGTGAAGGGCACAAGGCAGGATCTGACCCCCAGAGCGAACCCAGCGAAGGGGGCCCGTGGGAAGCACGAATACCGGTTGCAGTAAGCGCCCGATTTCTTTGCTCTGCGACCTGTCTGTGCCCGCTCTGATTCTGGAACAGAAAAGGGTACAATGGCAATGAATGAAAAGCGATTCTGTTACCTCGGCACGTGTTTGTTGACGTGTCCCGCGGGCCACCAGCTCCGTTTAAATCAGTCATTGCAATGGCAGCGGAACTACCCCGCAGCCCTAACGCGCTGCCCGTGCCCCCCTGCTTCATGCTGCTCCCCCCGAATTCTGACCCTGTTGTTTTAGCGCTCCTTCCTTCTCTGCAATGCTTACAGAAATGTGCCCTTTGGCAATTTTTGGACTGGAACAAATGTTTGAATCTTTCTGGGATGTAATGGAGATAAACACAGGAAAGCTCAGCAGTGTTAAATCCCAGTTAAAGTCCTGATTTATATTTAAACCAGCATAGCCAGACCTGTGTAACTAAATCAATAAAGACCACTTACTTCCAGTTAACTTACAGTTGGATTAAGTTAAACGAAAGCGCATGGAAGGAGAAGGGGGTGGGGAGAGGACTGGCTCGTCCTGGAAACACAAGCTCTCATACCCAGAGCTGAAATCCAGAGCTGGTGTAACGTGCTGCATTTTATGCTTCGGTGTCAGTTTGCTCAAAGGGGGAAATGCGTTTTGGTGCCTGCATCACGGCTGTGCTGGAGCTGAGCAGCGACGTGTCAGAGCGCCTGCAAGCTGCGTTTGGCTAGGGCAGTCATCCTGTGTGTTACATCTACCTACACCTTGCTGAGATGGCAGAGACTTCTTTTTGCACAAAGATCTGCAGCAGCAGAGGAAATGAACTCGTGAAGTTTCCTTCCCTGAAGGCTCACAGGGACTTGGCTAGCCAAAGCCGCGGCTGGCGACAGTCAAGATGGGACCAGACACCTCCCCGGTGTCCCCGTGGTTCATTTCCAGGAACAGCCCCAGTCTAGAGATGAATCTGTGAGCAGTTTTCACTGAGGAAAAGCCCTGAAGTCTACGCTACGGCTATAAGAGAGCGACATTGTCATTAAATTTTATAATCCAACAGAGACCAGCCTCAGGGATCCTTCCCCTCTCTCGGTGTCACACAGCGACCGCGCTGTTATCTGGGCCTGCGGCACCTGAAGAGTTCGAGGCAGCTTCTTCCCTCTTTTCAGAGCTACGTTTCTCTGAGGTTTAGTTTCCTTCTAGCAAACACTCAAAAACCTCAGCAGGCTCAAAGTCTATGAGAAACGCTGGCGAGTAGAAGGTGGCACCTCTCAGCCTTCAAGTACCTTGCTCTAGGCAGAAACCCCAAACGCTGCGGTGCAGGGAGTAAATGGGAAGCCAACAGGAACGTCAGCTCTGTGCTACAACAGCAAGGCCGGTTACACGACGGCAGCATTCACATTAACTACAGCTTTTTAATGGCTGTTAGGCGGCTATGAAGTTTCAGTGTAGGAGGAGAGCTGGCACACACCACCTTCCCTCCTGGGACGCCCTGTCTTTGAACAGACAGTTAAAGATCTCCCTGCACATAGGTGTTCTTAGGTATCAGAACAAAATGTAATCACTTACAGATTTTTTATGTGTTATTTTCTTTAACACTGAAGTCAGCAAAATTTAGTAAGCCATTTGTGAGACACTTCACACAATCACATTTGTTCTAATTAACTTCTCCCGTGTCCTGTAGGACAAGACATACGAACGGCTCTGGATGAGCCAGGCGATGTTGCGGTTACATGCCATTGCTGGCTGGTAACTTGTTCACATGACAGAAAGCCTCCCTGGCTATGAGCATTGTACTGACAACACACTTGTTTCTGAAGGATGGCACGGGGGTTAGAGGAGGTTCACACTTCTCAGCGCTCTGAAACAATGGTTAGGACATATAAGCTCTAATACAATTATTTTTAACCAGTTTCACATTGGCAAATTTCAATTAATTCCCTTAGCAACACATTGTTAAATGTTCCACTGGAGGAAGAGAAGTCCCTCCCCTCCTATTGCTGCTGACTGCTACCCTGCTTGTCTTCATGCCAAAAATATTCCAACTACAACTAGAAAGGAGAAAAATGACTAAAAATAAGCACGGAGGAAATATCCATCAACAAACCTTGCTTCGGGTTGCTAGCCGCAGTGACAGGGGTGCTGGCAGCGAGATGGGTGTTCTCCACAGGCCCATAAACCACAGGGCTGTGCTCTGGGACCTGGCTGGACAGCTGCTGGGATTTGAAGTACAAAAAAGGGTGATAATGAGCGTGCGAACATAAAAACCAGCAACATGGAACACAAGCAAGCAAGTAGGGAGACAAGAATAGCGTGGGGTAGAAAAGAAAAACAAAAGGCAGGGAAAAAAAAAGAGAAAAGATACACAGACCGATTCAAAAAGTACATGGGAAAGGGAGGGAGGAAAAGGCAGCAGGAAAGGGGGAAAAAGAGACGATTGCTGTTAACAACGGCAAGAAAAAGACAGCACGGTTATTAACACACTTCATTCTCCTAGCTTCAGCGTGCTCTCTGGGCTCAGCTCCGTTCTCAGCTCATCAGCTGGTGCAAAGGGCTGAGGCTCGGGGCGAAACATCGCAAAGCAGCGTGATGGGACCGCAGACGTCAGTGCAACCGCCCCGAGGTGGGGCTGTGCGGGACACAAACGCTGCTCACACCGATGGACTGCAGACTCTGCTGGTCCAAGTACCCAACACCTGCAGATATTTGCACGCACACACGCGTGTGCTCATGTGTAGCCAAGGTGTGTGTGTATGCACAGGTTTATAACGTACGTCTGTCCACATGCATTCGCATGCTGGTATTTACTGTCACAGCAGGAACAGCACCCAGACTGGGGATACCCGTGCTGCTGGCATGGAAAAAGCCCCTACTGCCTTCCACAGACGTAGGGATGGTACCTGCTGGGTAACACTGAGAATAAAAAACGATCCTGCATTCATCAAAAATAGAGCAGGCATACCTGGTTCCCAATCAATTTTGTACATTTTCTGTAAATAAAAATGATCTGCAAGACCAGCAAGTGACAAGGCTGAAACAGCTACAGCCTGTTGCAGAGACCATGTATTCTAACTATCTCCCCAGCATTAATGGGACAAATGATGACGTCCCTGATGTACGTGACGGTCTGAGAAGAGAAAAACAAACAAACACAAAAACCCACCTTCCCTCACCTCAGAATCTAACCAGAGCCTGCGTAAGACCAAGCAACTACACCGAACTCACTCAGACTTACAGGTAAAGCACTCGTGCACGTCACAGTGAACGCAGACTAGGAAGTCAGCTGGTTACATCTGTAAAATCCCCTTAAATCAGGGACCATGCAAAGAAGAAAACTGGTAACTTTTATGATCTAAAAATGAAAAGCCATCCAGCTTTTTACAGGTGGTTCTCCTTATCTAGCTGCAAACCCAAGCTGGCAGAACATTTACAGAAATGGGGATTTTTAAACAATCAAGATAAAGCACAATGCCAAAGGCATGGGCATCTAATTCCGTCTTTAAGACCAGGTATCAGAAAACCATGTAGAACTTATTTCCCTCAAAGGAAGCTCTCTGGCAATCTGCGCCTTTTCATGGGACTCCCATTTCCAGCTTTTTCAGCTACCGCATCTGAACAGCACACAATAAAGAGAATTATCTTCAATACATCATTTTTCACCATTTCAGGCAACAGAAAGGTAAAGAAGGACTGTGCAAAAGCGTATCTGGAAAACAACAGAAGACCTAAGTAAGTGGAGTGAAGGGTTGAAACTTTTATACAGGACTGCTGCTCTTCCAGGAATGAGCCTGATGAGATTGGCTGGACGACGAATGAAGAACTGCATCTGTACCTTCAGCCAACCCCACAGTTAGCCAAACAAAACACAGCTTTTACAAACAAATGGATTTCAAGAAGACTTTCCCTTCACCCTCAGTGGATCATTAGTTTCGTGTTACAAAAATGTATGGACAAAATCAACAGGGAAAAAGGAGAACTTGATAAGAATCGCAGGAACCAAACGAAACCAGCGAGCAAGAAACCTGGAAGCCTTGAAGCTCCTTGGGTCAGCAAACAAGCTTCCCTAAGAACTTTGGAAAATATTCGTTTTGTGGGAACCATACTGCAAAGCAATAAAAATGGTACTTAATTAATGACCCCTATGGGCTCTCAGCTTCAAAATGGAGCATTTAGAGACTTTCTAGGAAAAATACCACTCAAAATTGCTCTCGTGATTTATGGCACTAAAAGACTGGCTCTGTTATTCTATCCCACCGTGGGGGGGACCAAGAAAACACAAAACGTGACAAACTCACCAATACTTGGAAGAGGTTTGCCAGGAAAATAAGAGCACTTCTTGCTCTTTAAAAGGTGATCTTCTGTGTGAGTCAGCGCCGAGCAAATACTGTAGCCAAATTCTGTATGTGGTCCTGGTTTTTATATATCTTCATGGCAAAAAAATTAGCGTGAAAAATAGCATAGTGCTAAAAATGTATTAATAGTGTCTCCATTTCCTTATGCAGGAGCTTTAAAGCATTTCAGCAACTAAACCTCAGAAAAATCCTGGCAAAAAAAAGGGAAATTCATCTTCTCCCAGAGCAGAGAACGCAGAGCAGCCGCACACGTCCATCGGAGCCACTTCCCTGGGCTGGGGGGGGATCTAGTTTTTGGGCACGGCTCCCTGGGCAGCATGCAGTGCTGCACGGGGGCTCGGGGAACCACCACGAAGGTGCTGGAAAGCCTCCAGCAGCAGCACGCCTCGGTCAGCGATGCTGACTGCAAAGCCAAGCGGGAGGTACGAGAAGGACAGGAAGGGCTGACCCGCACAGCGCCAGCCTCGGCAGCGCTGCGCAGCCTTTGGACAAGAACAGCGCTTTTTGATGTTCCGTGTTTAATCTACTGCTTGTGATACCACCTTTTTGGGTCAGTTAAAATTTCCATTGGTTTCTGTAGACACAACAGCCCCTGTTATGGTAAAGTGGCTTCTTTTTAGAAAGCATTGCGTTTCTGACAGGCACGGGTCTACAGCTGTGGCTTCCGTGCACTTCTTGAGCAAGTTTTTCTTTCTGTGACCGTGGTGCTTAGGTAACGAGCTTACAGAATCAGGTACTGGCAGTCCACCTGAAGTAAGGGTTACTAGAGTCTAGAATAATAATAATAAAAACCACCATAAACATCATCATGCGGGGAGCCACTTCTATTAGATGACACTTCTGCAAGCCCTGGGACTGCGGGTTTGCATTTTGAATGTTCTCCAGATGCAATCTCACCCAGAACTGCCTCGTGCACGCTTTGGCTGGGAGCCGTGGGGGAACGGGGCAGCAGCAGCACTGCCCGTGCACCTCTGCCAGGAGCTGCCGCAAATTCTGAGTATTTCAAAAAGCAGGTATTTCTTTTTCATGTGAATCTCACACTGATTGTTCACAGCTTCTGGCAGCTGAGGAAAGGGAACAC
Source organism: Heteronetta atricapilla (assembly GCA_011075105.1). Taxonomy (NCBI): domain Eukaryota; kingdom Metazoa; phylum Chordata; class Aves; order Anseriformes; family Anatidae; genus Heteronetta; species Heteronetta atricapilla. Next base: position 7,783,131 of record CM021751.1, read on the forward strand.
AAAAAGCCCTAAAAAGTTCTGAGCAAAGCCATGGCTGAATATTTAAAGTTTCCTGATTTTACACTGTTCAAAGTTATCCACAGCTACTGGAATTCAGGCACTGAACACACGTAGTAAGGCACACACTGAGCACCATCCAACTGCATCCAAGGTGCTAGACTTGCTTAAGAGAAATGAATTACAGACACTGTTGGGACAATAACTTTGAATTTCCTGGCTTAAGTGGGCTTAAATTTTCCGTTATGCTACGCTAATGAACTTTTACTGGTGAGCTCTGTTTCGGAGCTCTTCTGTGATTAACAAAAGTGGTTCCAAGTACCTAATCAAAACAAAGTCTGGATATGAAACAATGAAGTATTTGCATACCTTACTTAGAGCAGATGATTGGACATCACTGGTGTGCTCTGCATACAAATTTCAGCTGATAAAAAATTCATGCTTATTAACCTCCTCTAGAAAAGCATTTATTTTGTCCTGTTTGACTTAATTATAGTATCTTAAAATAGCTTTCTGAACGCAAAAGGGATCAGTAAGTGCCTGCATTAGCTGCACCATACACACCCAATCTGAAACCTTGCCTGTTCTCAACCCTTCCACACTTCTAATGGGGTAAATCACTTAGCGTGAAGTAATGGGAAAAAGGTCTCAGCACCATTCAAACATTTGTTATCACTGGGATCTTCTCTCACGGGAAATGCCTGGAAAGAAGTTCAATCAGCTCTGCACATAACCAGCCCTCTGCTCTCTGCCTTTCCAGCTGGAGTCAACAAATCATCAGATCACTCTCTGGCAGAAAAAGGCTTACTGCCGTCGAGCCCTGCAGCCCTCGCTGCACAAACAGCCAGCCGGGAGCTGCTCGAGCACGGCGCCACGCTGCTGCTTGCCCCTGATGGGGACCAGGAGGAGAAAGCAGGTGACCCACAGCTAATGGTGATGCTTCATGTGATAAAGGATTTGATTGAACTGGGGAAATGGCCAAAAGCCGCAGCTATTCCATTTGTCGCTGAGGGGAGCTCTGCGGCCCAGGCTCTTGTTTCATCTGGGTGATCCCCGTTCCTCGGCTGATCCTCCCTGGCTCAGCTGTAACCTCAGCCTTACACCACGTGCAATGGGTGCCTCAGGACCAGCCTGTGCCTTTTCCTCAGCACCGGACAGTCAGCAGAAAAGCTATCCTGACACAGGGTGTGTGTGGGGGGGTAAGATTTCAGCCCAGGAACAATTGTTTCACAAAAAAAGACCAGCAAAAACTGGTTTCTGACATTAAACAGGGAAGAGCTTGGACAAAGAGGAAACTGCGCCTCAGCCAGAGTCTGACCCAAAGCCCACCCAACACATGCAGAACTTTACTGATATTTATGGTCTTTATGTCGGGCCCCCGGGCAGCAGACAATAACCTCCAATAAAACATTGTCAACTTCCAAGGCCTGTGCCAAACTGTAGAGTTCAGCTTCTTTTTCTCCAGCTGTTCACAGACATTTAAGCTGAGCAGCTCGTGGCTTAGCACCATCTCCCCCTGGAAGATCCCTTCTTTTGGGAGGTTACCTATGAAACAAATGGCAGCTACACCAAGCTGGTCGCTGGGAAGAGGGCAGCAGCTGCCACGTGCCTCCTTTCCATCTCCAACACCATGGGGAGGCCAAGGAGACCTCATCTCCTCCTGCTGCAGGTGTGGAAGAGTTGGCCAAATTAGAGAAATCATTTCCTGATAACACAGCCACTTTCAGACCCAGCAGTTAACATCGAGGTGGACTCATGTTCACATCAGGACTGCTTGCCCACAAGTCTGAGAGTGCTCTCTTGGCCCTGAGTCAAAAAGGACTAGGACAGACCTGGATTTCCACTCAGTTTAATTGTCAGACATCACACGTGGACTTCATGGGTGAAGCAGGATACAGAGGCTTGGAAGGGGTCAGAAACTCAAAGGTATGTGACAAGAATTTTTGAAGAGAGTTATGAATTATGGAAAATACCAGTTTGGGATATTTATGCTTTTTCCTATATCAGAAAAATTCCTTTTATTTTCCTTTTATCTTTCCCTGTTTGAGGCTGAACACACAGAGCACAAATCTGGAAGTTCTCTGATAAACGCCCTGAGCTACAGTAATTCTGGTTACTCTGAAACAAGACTGCTAAAGCAGAAAGACTTTAGTATGGACAGCAATGCCATTTAAGCCATATAATCAATCACATGCATGATATGGATGTTCCTCAGGTGCACAAGACACTAATGGAAACACTGCATCTCTCTCAGACATACTGACTCCTTCAGAAAGCTTTCACCAGCTTTAAGAACTACTGCTGATACAAAAGCAGGGGAGGGGAACTTGTAGCAGCATCGCAGCTCTACATTGTACAAGCCACAGGCTGATAAAAGTGACCAAACAGAAAAAAAAAAAAATCATTGAAGAACATGGACAACTAAAGAAAAGACCATCCAGGTGAGTGAGGCAGTTGGTGGTGTGGGTGGAAGACTCAGGAATTGGCTCTAACAGACAGCAAAGCGAAGCAGACATCACCGGGAGAGGGCTACACGGCCACTTCGTTACCTGAGGTGGAGTCGGTGTGGAAGTGGGTCTCATGATGGGGGGCGTTGGGTTCCTGCTGCCCCCTCCGGACATTATTTCTTCTGTTATATCCTTGCCCCCCTGGTTTGGATCCCGGATCCGGATCTATGGAATTGAATATAGAAATATTTCAGACAAGTCCTCCCGTTGTCCTTGGGGCTCGTGGAGGGGACGCACGGACAGAACATATTTCCATTACACCCGGTATGAGATGCCCTGGACTGAGCTGATGCTCTGCAGAACACTGCAACGTGGTTTGTTTCAGCAACTTGAAATGCATGGTATGTCATCCCTTAATCTTAAAACCTAATTTAATCAAAACGCTCATCAACTGTACCAGTCAGTTCTAAATATGTGCACCTCTTCAAATTCTCTCAGATCTAAAGCAACTGTGGAACAATTTTTAATACGTGCCTTGCAGGACGTGACCCTTTAGTTCAGAGCGTGGTCTCTACTTTTGGAAAGTAAGTTTAGTGAAACTTGTTGAATGTAGTGGACGGTTTAGCTATAGAAGTAAGCTTGCCAGTTAGTGGAAAGTGCAGGATAAAAATGAAAAAAAAACAAAACAAAAGCATACTGCCCTGATACAAAATTCAGTGACCCTGCCAACCCAGCTGTTGGTATTGAGAGAAAGCAAATCAGCTCTTCATCTTCACCTTCCACGCTGAGAAAAACCACGCCAGCCAAACAGAAAACAAACAGAACTACAGAGTCAGAGAAAGGAAAGTGCAAGAACAAATGGAAGGCCTATGACACGCATCAACGTTTAGGAAACAAGTTCATTATCTGAGCATCTTCATAGTCCCAAAAAGGGAAGGAAAAATGTAATCCAGAATAAAACACTTAGAACATGCTCGTTTGAACCCTAGACAAACACTTGAACCGCTATGTGACCGAGCATGGGAATCAGTCAACCTGTGTGGGTTATTTGGAACAGAGTTTTAGTGGAAGTCATCTTTAATATAAAAACTGCAGATTTCCATAAACTTGAGGACAGCGCTATCACTCGTGCCTGTTAACCTCAGAACCTCTGGGGTGAGCGCTCCATAAAACGCAGGCACAAGTCCCTGTTGTACCAAGCAGAACACACTAACCACAGGTAAACCTGGAGGCAAAATCCTTCCGAGAGCAGGAATGGCACTGGAAGCTGGGGTGACTTTATTCCACTGGCAACTCTTTGGGTTGGGAAGACAGATGAGTACACACACAGTACTGAGGGTGTTGACAAGGTGTGGTCACCTCTTACTTTTGACAGAGTAAGAAGAGACTTGTGTTCTTCCACTAAAACATCCAGGTGATCACAGCAATGAGGACTTAAGAGCTGGCAGGAATTCCTACCCTCTTTTCCTCTTGTCAATGTCATTATAACATGCTTTCCCTCCCTGACAGTTCGTAGTACTCAGCTAACCACGCATGCAGATGTGTGTACATCGACATGCTTCATTTTCCTTTAATTTCTCTCTTATTTTTTCAGTTGTAACCTATTAGCAAACTGAAAAAGTACATCCAGACAAAAGCATTTTTAAAGGCATTTTTAAAAGCCTTGGCTTTCCTGCTTCAAAGAACTTCGCTTTCTGGGCATTAAACTGTCTTAACCACAGCTGAGTGTTTCTGAACATCTCTGCACTTCAAATGGTATCAATGATCCGGCCGTGTCATGTTTTGGATGCTGAAAAGAGACTCCTCAGGACTGAAGAGGACGGTGAAGAGGTAGCAAATAGTTGCATCACCCTTTGATGACAGCAGCTACAAGAAAGGCTTCTCTTGAAAGCCCAGCTACCACATTGTTCAGCTTTTCCAGCTTTCCAGATCAAGCATCATCTCAGCTCATCTTCAAAAATCAAGATACAAGCATTCTGTTTTTTAAAACAGGTACAAATTCTCCCCACTTTTTTTTTTGGGGGGGGGGGGGGGGGAGGAAACAGTTCTTTAGATGTCTTCAATCCACTGTAACACACACACTGACATAAAATTAATAAATGAATTCCCTTTCCCTCATTCAGAATCAACTATTCATTCCCAAGTTTAAGTCCTCCCCTATTTTTTTTCTGCTTAAACATTACATTCACCCACTATGTCTTCACTATTCCCTACCATCGTCCACCTACAAGCAGGTTTACGTTCCATTAGTCTGTCTCATGAATTCTGACCAGTGAACTAGGAAGGGAGGAAATGTGGTCTCCAAATCTCTGCCCACCTTCATAGCATCACATATTCAGGTGCCTTCAAGCTCTGTAAATCCGTCCCCAGCTTGCTAGTGCTGCTTTTCTACATTTTCCAAGGCACAATACTGAACAGTTTCCTTTTTGTCAGTTTGAACCAATTCCCAACAGTCTCGCAAACTGATCTGAGTTTGTTCTTTGCCACTTGGCTCTTTGGTAAAACGGCAGCACAAGCAGATGAGGATCCTCTGCTGCTGCTTTCATTTGTGTTTGTTACAAAACCAGCAAAAGTATTTTCATTTCTGACTGGCTGAGACATTACAAAACACAGAGCAGCAAGTTCCCTTAGAAAATGGAAAGTAAAGACATCGCTGCAGCATTGTGCAATGTCTAATAAAACTTAGGAGTGAAAGGTAAGAGCCTCTCTGTGAAGACAAAGCCCACTTTTAAGCTAAAATTTTCGTTAATTACAACCAGGACAATTCTCAGAGAGGACTTATCGTTCAGTGAAGATCCCTTACCGTTTTTTTCTCTCTTTTAGCTGGTGGAGGCTGCTGCTGCTGTGTAGGCACTATGATGGGTGCTGACTGATAAACTGGCTGACTTGGGTAGAAAGGTGTTCCTGGGAAAGAACAACACAGAAACAAGAGAAATCCGGTTAGTCTGTTAAGGAAAGAAAACCAGGCATGAGAGTAAAACTGTCCACCTACTCCTCCCTCCCTTCTTTAAAAAAATAGAACTTTTAGCTTCCAACTGGAAGCCTGGCTGTGTCTTGCTCTTCCTCACTTCCACTTAAGCAGAGCTGCTGCTTCCAGCAAGACAAGTGATTAAGGCACTATTTCATTTTTTCCTCATCACGTGCATCAGTTTCTGAGAGGCTGTTGAAATCACAAAGACATGAAAAGAGAAGTTGTCCATCCTTGGACTGACAAACAGGTAAGTTGTTTTTTTCCCCTTTGTAGAGAAATTAAGTCAAACCATTACAAAGAATTTGCAAGGTCAACGGCAACTTATTTTAAAGCATAGCGAGAAAATGTAATTAGAAGCAATGTTCTTCTCATGCTGCAACACAAAAAAGCATGACCGTGGTTATTATTGCAAAATTACGCTGCATTGTTGATTACATTCATAATATCCAACAGTTTCGTTTTCTTTTCTTTATGGAGAAAGACAGGCTCAAAATGACTGAGTTCTTTCAAGATGTGCCAGACATAAATAGAAGTGGCACAGAGGAGCTGTCTCTTGTCTACGTCGTACTAGATAGAGGCAAGCTTGTAGTGCTTTTTTTTTCTTGTAAGCACGGATGCTAGATGGACTGCCTGCTTTCACTCGCCTCTCAAGTAATCTGATTTATTTTTCAGCTGAACTAACCTTTTAATTGGGAATGAAAATCTGTATCGTGCTGACGTCTTTGGGAACATTATAACCAAAAGAGGTTACCACTATCTCAAGCAAATGGTGACATCCAAGAAAGCAAACGAACCCAGCGCAGCACAATCTGACTCGCACTCCTCAAGCTGTCAGCTGGAAAGCACGAGCTCAGAGCAGGCTCCCTCACTCCCTGCCCAGAACAAGAACTTTTCTGCCCTGAAACAGCAGGCAGGTAGCCGAAAGCAGGACGGCCTGGACGGCACTGACACTGCACTGCTGAAAGCTCGGCGCGCCGCATTACTGCACTGCCAGACACCACAACCAAGGTAGCCTCAACGACTCGATCATCTTCTCATTCTGAACTTCGTGGCAAGCAGCGTGACTTCAGATCTGCTTGGCCTCAGGGTGCAAAACCTCCGTCAGCATCCCCGCTCTCTCCTGAAAAAGAGCTGTGCAGCCTCAAACTCTTCCGACTAACGCTTTGGCCAAGCTGGCCAGGTGGACAACACGAGTTTGGGTAACGTGAGAGGCCACGAGCAAGCCTGGGAGCCCTGCATATGTTAATTTTCCTCATTTCTAGTTTCCTAGAAACCAGATCTGACAAGACAGCTGCAACACGATCCATGTGAGAGGGAGACCAACAGCGTAACTCAGGGAAGAACTCTTCGTTTGTGAGAAGTACTTTGAAAAAGCAAACCCCAAAAAGGAAGAGTAACTTCTGGGAAGAAGCACAGCTTCTGTGGCAACAAGTCAAGAGCATTTTTCAGTGCAACATTCTTTGCTCTCTGCCCCACATACTGATCCTTTTCAGGTCGGTGTTCATTTCACACGATCATTTCATCCATCATTTCAAGGTCTTCCCAATGTACCACAGAAGCTCACTGATACATGAGAGAACAATAAATTACAAAACTGAGATATGGTTTAGGAAAAATAAGTACTTTTCATCTTGCTATGTTTTGTCTTCTGCAGTATTTTTCCTTACCACTTCCTTTACAGCCTGTCACACTGCAGTGAGTTCGAGGCCCACTCTGTACCATGCTGTGCTACACGCTAGCTGCAAAGTCCCGAGGTGTAAGGGAAAGGCCGCTGCCAGCGGCACGTCCACGCCAGGACTCTGCCTTTAGTTGTCTCCCAGTGCTGTGAGCAGCACCACGCTCAGGCACCTGGTGAGACACAGAATATTTCCAGCCCTATATAAATAGCAAGGGAGCAACAGGAGTAAAGGTGGATGAGTGCAAGCAGACCTGCGATCACCCTCTCTTCCTTGGCTAAACCTTCCCTGCCTGGAGAACACCCTGTGTGAGGCAGGGCTGCAATCCTGACACCAAACCCAGCCTCCAGCTTCGCCCACTGACGCTCTGCAGACACAGCGACCTGGAAGCAGGCTGGGGCTAAAAGATCAGAAGCTGCTGTGCAAGAAACCAGGCAGCTCCAGGAGCAGAAAGGAACCAGCAGGGAACCTTTTCCAAATTACAGAAGTGAAGACAGACAAACTGCACTAAGCGAGCAGAAAGTAAGAAAGCAGATCTGGAACGGAAGAAAAACTTTAAATGACAAATATGTAGGCAATTTCCTCATTCAGTGGATCAGATTTAAAGAGCCATTGCAATATTTCTTCCCTTTATTTGTCTAGGTAAGCAAACAGGAACTAACTGCCTCGTAATTGCTGTCTCCCCATTTGTTCAGAAACTGGAAGACTTCATGAATATCTCTCAAAGCAGTCCCACCAGCTCTATACATTCCACATTCAAAAATAAAATAAAAAGACTCATGACCTTTCAAAGTAAGTAGGGAGGCAACTGCAGCTCTTCTCCCCTTTAAAATAAATCTGAATTTGTGAAGAGCAAACATGCAATTCTGCCAGCTGTACGCAGTCGTCGTTCAGCCCGGAAGGCCATCATTCACTTCTAATGCTCAGAAATACCAACTGCTAAAGCTGCACGGAAAGTTGGTAACACGTCGACCCCAACAGATTTCAGAACTGGTGTGGGCAGCCAGCAATCCGACTGAACAAATAGCTCAAGTTTGGTATTGAGAAGTGAAAACCCTTTAAAAAAAAGTACAGGGGGGTGACTACTAGAATCATCCTGGGGTTTTTTCAAATGTTCCCATACATGAGCAAGGCAAGACTAATTAAAAAAAAGTGACCACATTACTGCAAGATACCTGTTTCTGCAGCTCACTGAAACAGAGCTTACAGGAGCTGATTTATCTTAAATGACAACTGAAGGACAGATGCCACAGAAAACCTTATTAGGGGACTGTGATGTAGGTATGATACGTATCGTACACGGCAGCACGAGGGACGTAACGAAGGGCTTAATTACTTCTACATAAAAGACGTCTGCCAAGAGAAGAGGTGTCACGGGGACACCGAAGGAGCATCTCCCACTGACACACGGGGGCTCCCACTGGCAAGACGCAGATGGAAGGGATGCTCAACACTGGACACATCACCCCTCAATTTTTAGGGGTGGCTTTGAACCTGAGTACCCGAGGAAGGGAGTCAAATATATTGAATATAGCGTAACAAACAACCACACACACAGCTATTGTGGGCAGCCACTGTCAGTAAAGCTCTTTGCTTGAGGAGAGATGAAACTAGGAACTGTGTCTTCGAAGGGCAAACATCAGCCTGCGTACGGGTTATAAACTCTTTCACTGGACTAACTTGTTCTTTGCAGCATGAGAGCAGTGAGTTAAGCCAGATGGTTTGTTCTTTTCCCTTCCTAAATGTCAAACAGGGAACACAGGAACAAGAAATGTTAAATGCTCTGTTGCTGTGCACATACTGAGGGAAACCAGTGGAAACCAGGGCTGCCAGTTGTATTCACAATACCTTAATAAATAATTATGATTTAGCAGGGAATAATAAATAGCCACTATTCTTATTCACATGTGATTATGGGTAGCTCTACAAGTTACAGCCTTTCCGTGAGCATTCACACAAACGAAACTCCGTTACTGTGAATTTTTCAGGAGTGAATAACAGGGGCTGGGACAACCAAATCAAGCAGCTATTTGTTCAAACAAATGCTAATCCAGTTTGGTATTACAAATCTTCAACTTGACAAGAGAAAACCACGCCCAGGAAATACTTACAGGAAATCTCCAACCAGAACTTACCGTAGGCATTGGGAAATTCTCCAGGACCTGGTCCTGGATAAAAGGGGCCTGGCCCTGGTGGCTGAACAGGATACTGCTGTGGGGGCCCAACGTACGGAGGGCCACTGTGACGATACTAGGAAGAAAAAAATAACCATCAGTTTACGAAGAGTTGAGCAATGACATGCTGTTACACACAGAAACTGAAATTGAGCCCTCAAAAATCAATAAAGATCAGATTATCAAACTTCTTAGCAATGACAATTACTTTCAGTAATATCATGCTTTTATAAGGTCAAAGGGCCAAGTCAATTTAAATACATTCATAGCATTTTCCAGGAGCTTAGTTTCACGCTGTTTCTGAGCAGATGCCAAGACCAACAGGTACTTCATAAAGAAGCACAGAATTGAGATGTGCAACTACCAGTTTTATCTCCCCCTCTCCCAGTGCTGCAGCAGGTCTTGAGAAAATCCACACGAAGCACGGGTTGCTTTTCAGTCTAAGTGCCTGGAAAACGTGTTTTTACCTGTGGTATACAGTACTGGGGGCCCTGAGGCATAGGATACGGCATTGGCAGATGATTAACCATCATGATGTGTTGGTTGGTTTGATACACTGCAGTCGGTGTTTGTGCACCAGGACGGATGGAAGGGCTGCTGTTCTGGATGGTGGCTCTCGGAGGCTGTATCTGAGGCCTCTGAAAAAACTAGGGCAGGAAAGGGACAGAGGAAGGAGAGAGGAGAGAAAACAAAGGATCGGTCAAACTTCCTGGAGAAAAATTACAGTATCATTACAAAGGCAGACGGTATGTTATAGTTATAGCACTACTTCCAAAGGGTTGCCACACATTCAGAAAACTGCAGGATAATTGCTGTCTGTCTGTAAATAGTAAGTTCATGCTATAACCTTCAATTTTTTCCAGGTAGTAAAAGGTAAGAGCAAATGTGAAACTTTGAGGTCTATCTATTGGTTTGTATCTACTCAATTATACACCCCAACTTTCAGAGCGACCGTCAGGAAGATTATTCCTGTAAAATATGCTTTTATAAGGTGGGTTAACTGCCAAAAAGCCACCTTTATTAATACACCAGGGACATAAAACATCAAGGCAACTGTTTCGGTGTAACTTGAGAACAGCTAAATCCAGGTTTCACGAAGAGATGCCTCATGCCTGCTCTTTGTACAAACTGAGACATGGGACTTCTCTCGTGCTCTGTTTCCAAAAGGGTGGCAACCTCTTCCAGGGCGGCACCAAGATCTTCTACCATGTCTGCATGAAGTGATGCCCCACGCGAGTGGACCAGCTCCAGGAAACCAAGCAACCCAGTGGCACGTGGTCAGGTCTCAGCTCGTAAGTGCTGGGAAAGGCATCAGCGTCCACAGCATGGAGCGCTCGTGGCACTGGAGCCCTTGCTCTAGTTACCCGAGTCTTGGCAATAATCTTTAAACTCAGTTGCTAAGGTGTGCATCAGACATTAATGCATTCACTAACGGAATAATGATACAAGTGGTAAAGAGACACTTATGCCATGCAGAACCAGGAGTTAAAATTACCTGTATAGGTCTGAATCCTCCCTTCAATAACGAAGCAAGAAAGCAGCAGGAAACAGAAAGAAAGCCAATGGAACAGCTTACAGATCAATAGGAAGGAATAGGATACAACATGCACCCTACTGCACACAATTCCACTCATCTTTCTACTCTGCTTTGACTGGCCTCTTACTGGACCAGCACGACACTGAACTGGTGCAGGGACTCTTCTACCAGAATCCCAGGTCAGGGGTCAGAAACTCTTCTAGAAACGTTTGATACGGAAATATAAAAGTTTTTAAAAATAATCTGTAATTAACCGTAGAAAACATGATACTACAGAAAGACTTTATGCTTACTCTGTTCCTAAATCAAACATTTTTCCTTTCTGGTCTCTTTCAGTAACACAAAGATAGCAGATAAAGCAGTAACTCATGCTCAAATCATGGATTTGGTCTCCACTCCTGCACCCAGACTGGAAGGATAAGAAATGCCATGTATTTAATTGCTAAGCAAAAAATAAAAATACAAAAATTAGGTCATCATACATCACACTGAAGACTGGTGAGTGATGAAGTGCATCAGTGCACATAGCCTGTGAGTAACCACATCGTGAGCGGTGAGGGGAGAAAAGGAGGGCCGTCACTGCACGATGAAGGAAGGAGCTGGGCTTGTTTGTCCTGGCGTTTGGAAAGGATGAGGTAGGGCAGAAGGAAGCTGTGACGCCTCCATACCTGACGTGACAATGAAATTAAAATGGTGGTTCTGGTGTTTCTGAAGACCACGATACCTACGTTGTTCCCATACCAAATCATTTCTCCAGAAAAGCCAATGATGACTCCCTGGCGCAGAGATCCAGACACAGTTAGAGTGACCACAATGCTCTGACGTCCAGCCCTGTTAATCCGGATGAAGAACTGGCACTGGCACACTGCACAAGGTAACCTGAATTAGGAGAAGGCATCTGTTCTGGGGGGAAAAATCTGCAAGTGAGGATGCAGAAAGAGAACCAGAAGAGCAACGTGCTGCCGTACTCCTGTGCCAACAAACGTGTGGCTGCCTAGATGCAGGGGAACTACATGAGTGTTACATGGAATAAGGACAGATGCTGAATTTATGATGAGATTAACTACAGCTTGCGATTCTTCAATACCCACAGACACCAAAAAGAAATTTAAATTATTTTCTCTCATTACTGCTTCTCTTCATCAGTTTCAGAGCCACTTACACAACTACAGAGTCAGCAGCAAGTCTGCCATGAAAGGGACCGTGCCCAGGGCCTGGGAGTGAATGAGATCAGGCCCTTCCTCCTTTCACCACTAACTGCTGCACAACGACCACTTCTGATCTGTTAGCGGGATACAGCAGCTCTGGGAGACCCGAAGCGCGATAGAGGAAGAAAAAGAAAACATTCAACAGCCACCACAGCTCTGTATCTATCCGGAGCGAAGAGGGGCTGCAGGCTGCCCCGAGAGCAGCCCCGGGACCTCCCTCGGCAGCGTGGCACAGGAGAGCCTCGGCCGCAGGGGCCGGGAGCCCTGCAGCAGCGCGAGCCCGACGAGAAGCCTGCCTTCCTCCAGCCAGGCACCGCGGCACCTAGGGAACCTGCTGACACCCCAAAACACGACTGAGGAAAGTCTTACAGCAATGGAAACTCCTGGCTTAAGACAGCTTTTTGCTTCTGCCACTGGGAACCGCTGCCTAAAAGGCTGTGAAGCACGATGTGTGGGTGACACGCTGAACACACCCCGTGTCATGAAACGCAAGCCAGCTCTCCTTCATCTGCAGCAGAAGGAACGGAAGCGCGCTGTGTACGCCAGCACGGGTGCTGTTACCCAGCCGTGCTCTTACATCAAGGAAGAAATAACACCGGGGTAGCGCTAAGCTGTTCTACAGCAGAAAGAGAACCTCCAACAAGGAAACTCTGGGCTAACGCACCCACACAGCCACCACCTCTCCAAAACCGCTCCGTACTGCCCAGGCCGCTGCAGAGGCAGCTCACGTCCAGAGATGAAGACAAAAAAAAAAAGAAGAAAAACAAAGACGATCTCATTGCTTCTAGGAAGGACACAGCAAGAAGAAAAGCAGATCCATCACTCCAAGCACCAAGACATCCAAAGCTTTTGAAGGGCCAAGCAGAGGGGTCTCCAGCGAAGTTTGAATTACTTTTAGTTATTCCAGTTCCTGTAAGTTAAATTACAATTCTCAAGAAAATCAGGTACCAGAGCACTGTGCCTCTGATTTATATATGGGTTTTACGATTCAAAACCAACATCATCTCATCGTCAGGCTTTTTTTATGCTATATCCCTGATCCCGTCCCTCCCAAGCTAAGCTAACAATGCTCAAAGTCATTCGTAGAAACGTTTCACTGCTCTGACTTGATTTGCTAAAAGATTCATCTTGCAAGGTCAAACGGGTGCCCGCACAGCCAACCTTTTCAAGTTAAGCTAATGATGCCCAGAGGATAATACCAGGAGATTAAAAACAGAGATATTTGGCCTCTATTTCTTCCCCAAAGTGCAGGATTCAGCACGGAGCATACAGAGTTCCCACGCAGGGCCATGAAAGTACCCTGGGCCACAGCAAGGCTTCTGATAGGAAACTGCAATACTTGACTGCTTCCTTCAAAGATTAAGTCCTGCTACATAGCCAGGATGGTCAAATTAGTGCAAAATATGCTAAAAAGATTCCAAAAATCGTTTTGGTAAAATAAACATAAAAAAAGAATTGCACACATGCTCCGGACAGGGTTTGCCAGTAGCTGTTCACCCAGCAGTGGTAAGTCCCCATCCCAACTGGAAATCACTTTTCTCGTTCATCTCCAGAGTGCGTGGCACAGGGGGTCCCAGCTGGCGATACCCCACTTAACAAAACCTCTTCCCTGGCACTGAAGCGTAAGGGCTTGTGCTCTGCACAGCGGAATTACGCCTTGCTTCCAGCACGCTTCTCCTTGTGCAGCTTCCCTTTGCTAACTGAATTTTCTAGCTTCCCAGTCATTAAGTGTGCTGCAGACACATACCTGCTATTTGTGCCAGGGTAATTAACAGAATTATTAAGGAAATACGCCACTAACCTGCTGCCTACCCTCTCAGCACTGCCCTGCCACTTACTGTTTAATCAGTCCTTATATCCATCCCAATATCCTCTTATTAAGCATCTTCTCCCACTTGATTTTCTTCCCCCACGACCCTGTGTCCCAGGGCTGCTGAAGGCCGGCCAGTCAGAGGCGTCACGTTTGTCATCCAGGAAGATCAATGATCAAAGGGAGTGCCAGCCTCCTGATAAACCTCCGCTGCATTGTAATTGATTTTCTATTTACTCCGGACTTTTAAGTCACCGCTTCCAGGGAAGTGCCTGTGAAGCGCTCGCTGTGCGCTCTGAAGGCGCTGCGCACCAATGCTCTCTGCTAAGAGCACCGGAGACGGATCGAGGCTAACCCCGATGGGTCCACCAAGCCCTGCCAAGAGTTAGGGAGAAGGGCAGCAAACGGGAAGCCCAACCAGATGTCGTCAGTGTGGTCAAATCAAACGGCACGGCCGAGTGCCCGGCCTCGGTCCATGCGGTGGCACCCCCGACAGCTCTGCTGTTCACCTGCAGACCTCTTGGTCCAAGCCCGGCCTGGGAGAGGGAGGAGGCGGCGGCGGCACAGGCAGCGCAGCAGGAGCGACGTCTCCTTGCAGACGGCAGGAGCCGTGCCCGGTCAGTCCGAAGGACCAGAGACAACTTCTGCTTTCCCTGCGGCAGAGCCGGGCCGAGGAGCTGCGGCCCCAGCAGCAGGAGCCGCAGCAGGAAGCCCACCGCGCGCCTCGGCTCCCCGGCAGCTCAGCAACGGCCCTTGGGGCACAAAGCAAGACTGCGTCCTTCCCCCACCTCAGGTTTTCCCCATCTTATTATTTACAGAACGATAAATAAAAAATGGGGGAAGGAAACACCTTTTTTGTGTCAACCGTGGGATTTAAACTGGTAGCTTCTTGCCATATTTGTGGATGAAGACAGAGAAGTGATTCTGGCAACCTTTTCTGACTGCTTTCTAATGCAAGGTACTTCAAGGAGCTACACAATGGTTAGAACTGAGCAGCCAAATGTACTCAGGGAGTAAATTTCTGACCTCTCCAAGCCATGAGGCTTTGTAACAACAGTGCGCGGGCGAACCCCGCCTGCTGTTACACAAGCCACACTCAGAACTCGAGTAACCCCAAGCTAAAACTGGAACAAACTACAACTGCAACCTCAAACTAAATTAGTCTGCCATAGCTAGTAAACTAATCTCAAATACAATTATAAGTCAGAAAGAGAAAAACGACATTTGAGTTTCTATTTGTTCTTATTGCTGTTTTTAATTACACTGGCCTCTTCCAGCATCCATTTTAAAGTCTCTCATTCTCCTGAAGTCGTTTCTTCAACTAAAGGCTATTCTACACTTCAGACTTCAGCTTAAAAGAAAATTGCTATTTTCATTTGTGTTTCATGAGGATCAGAAGCAACAAAGTGACCCAAAGCTTCGCTTACAAAGAAATAACGAGACAGGGATGCACAAATGGGGAATGGAGTGCCAAGCCCAGGCAGGACAGTTGCTCAGCCTTGTAGCTAAACCCGTGGGCCGTGCATAACGCCTGGCATTTAAAGGAAACCCGAGGTGAGAGTATTTCAACAGACTGCTGCAAGCACTCTAACGCCCATTTGCTTTCTCCTAGAAAGTGAGACTTCCCAGTGGTTTCTGCGACAGCTGCTTCACTGGGATCAAGGATTAGTTATACACATTTAACTTTTAATCAGAACCACTGCAGCGATTTTCATTAGGCTTCAGCCACTATTTACTCAGCATAGCATCCTAAATCTCATCTTAGCATCCTAAATCTCATTTTCATATTTTCTGTCACACAGACTTTCATTACACCTTCTGCAGCATCTACTGGCTTGAAACTGTCAGGGCAAGCGTTTCCATCCAAAAATAAATTGCTTATGAAGTTGCCAGTCAACTTCAGGTGCTTAAATCATGCTAATTTGAGTACTTTAGACATCTAATAATTACAGGAAATAACATTAAAGAATAATCCATTAGTTGACTGAGAAAGACACAGAATCAATAAGAAGCCTACGTTAACAGCATCACGCAGAGATCGTTGCAAACCTCATCTTGCTGCCGCTTTCCTAGAAGGACACGTTCTGTCCCGGTAGCAAATACCAGTAGCGCTACGGTCGATGGACCTGCTTTGGATGTTTTAGGTTACAAAACCTCAGCCTGGAAGCCTGCTGCTTGCGGCACACAGCCTTTTGCTATTCCAGCACGTTAAAGCTGCTCGGTTGGTGTGATCACTTACTTCAGACTCACGAATCCTCTACGTGCTGGGCCTGCAATGAATTTGCTTCAACAGCCACGACCCTTCTGCAGGGGTGGGCGGCAAAAGCCCCGGCTCCGTCCCCAGAACGACGGGCACAGGCTGAGCCGCAAAGAGCCAAGGAGCTCATCTGAAGCCCAGGTTTCGCCGTGCCTGTCCCGTTCCGCTGCGTGGCAGATGTACCACTGGGATACAGCCCGAAGGGTTTTTCTAAGTGACAGCTTCTCTCAGATAATTGTAAGCACACCTCAAATGTCACGGAGTCCAAATCTAACTGCAACGCAGCTCAATAGGTAGTGTTACGTTCAGGAAAACTGGGAAATCACAGATTTTAACCTCCGGGAGGGCCACAGCTGGGTCCAAAAGTGTTAAAGCAAGCCGTGACAGGTGGGTGGCAGAGCCCTACCAGTAAGGCCACCAGCCTCTGAAATCATTTCTTGCAAGGCTGAGCTGCCTCCAGATTGGAGCCTCTTGTTCCACATTGTGCCTGCGATGAATTGGGTAATTTTTATGCGACTATTGAACAGCTCACACTGCACGCGTACTTTGTCTGGAAACAACCTATGAAAGAGCTAATGAGTTTCTGAACAGCAATGCATCTTCGGTATCACGTAATATAAACACAGACCTCAAGTTAAGGTCAAGAACAAAAGTATCTAAACAAGATACTAATTCTGTCATCCCGTGCCCTGCGCTGTAATCCTGCGGACATTCCTCCGCCGCCGCCTGCCCGTGCGATCCCTTGCCAGGCCCAAAAATCAGTTCTCTCTCTCTCACGTGATGTTTGCCTGCGAGCAAACAAGTGCAGCAAATGCCTCATTCTACTTTTTAAGCCTTTTTTTTGGAAGGGTGCCTGCCTGCAGGCTGCTCGCTGAGGTGGAAAGCTGGGGGGCGGCGGCAGCGTGTGCCCAACACACTTACCTGCTGTCCTGGGGCAGCACCTTGCCCAAGGCGCACACCTCCACAGCATCCAGCAGCTCAGCCTAACAGCAACGGCGTGAGAACAGCGCGGTTCTCCTGGAACAAGCCTTCCAGGACTTCAGCCCCTGTCCCAACATCACTGGAGTTAATGGGATTGTTTTCCCTCCCATTAACTTGGTGAAAACAGACTCTTTCTTTCCAAGCAAAGAGAAAGAAGAACGACACAGGAGCAACCAGATCTGGGAGACCTCTCCTGCCACTGCCATGCCTCTCCTCCACTCTCCCGCGTACCCACGCTCAGGCGACCTCTGCCCCCTCCGAAGCTGCAAGAGGAAGCAAAATCAGTCCCCAGCTGAACTCTGAAAAAGGGCCTTGGCAAATCGAACGTCAGAGGAGATGGAAAGGACAGCTCTGGGCACCATGAATAGGCCAGAACGGACCCGTGCATCCGTCCTGCCGCACAGCAGATCCTTTGGGTATTTCAGCCTCCCTAATACAAGCGCTACCCTGGCTTTCATGAGGCAGAGCTATTCCTTATTTTCATTGCTCTGAGTTCAGTGATTCCTTACAACGTCCAAGTCACGAGGCAGGAATACCTGAAGATTCCTAACGTCTGGCTTTCATACGGTAAAAGAAAACATCAAGCAATGTAATGACAGCAGATCACCAGGCATATCACACAAGAAATGTATGAATTGGAAAATCATTTGCCTTGCCCTGAGTTTGAAAAGTAGGATTTTCTTAGGGACCCGAGCACCCAGTTCTTGTCGAAGTCTTCAGCTCAGGCAACGTAATAACGTAACGCGCTGGCTGCTTTGGGAAGTATTAGGCAAAGTTTCTTGTGACTTGAACAGACAAGCAAATCTCACACATACCTGGAAATAATTAATACATGTTCTCCTTTCCTACGGAAATAGCGTGAGGTGGTTAATGAGTGCAGTGACACCAACCAGGAATTAAGTGTTACTCTGCGTTGCAGGCAGCTTGTTAGCGAGGTTATGCAGGCGCTAGGATCTACTAACGAGGCTGGTTTCCAAAGCGAGCCTTCATTCTGAGTTAGTGGGTGAACAACCTCCGACCACCCGCCTCCCCCAGCAAATTAGTTTAGGATGGTAATGAAGGGGCAGGGTACTGTACCTGGTGATGGGCAGGTCGAGGCCCCGCTGCAAACTGAGGAAAGGCGGGAGAAACAAACACAAAAGGAAAGGCACAAAGAGTCAGAAACACCACAACGAAACCAAAATGTCACACTCTATGCAAAATAAACCCACAAGAAAAACCACAAACAGTCAAAGCTTTGCTGCAGGACAGTGACAGACAGGTACTGAGATATAACGAGTGAACACCGCTACGGGGAAGTGTGCTGCTCGAGAGCTGGCGGATAAACGGCCAAAGCTGCCGCTCATCTGAAAGGCGCTCTAGGCATGAATGCAGGCATTCTTTACCCTGCCTGGGAAAAAAAAATTAAAACAAGCAGCGGTGAAGATTTTAAACTGTTTAAGGGGGAGGTAAATGGTTGAAGCAGCTGGACTCAGAGCCGTTCCAAAAATTTGGTGGGAGCAGAGAGTGGAGGCTGGTGCCTGGCCGGCAGGTAAGAGCCAGGTGGGCTCTGGGGGCTGCGGGCTCTCTGCTGGGCAAACCGGCAGCGCTTTACATGTACACCGTGTGGTTTGTCTTTTTTTTTCCTTTCTGCAAAGGATCGGGATAGAATCCTCCAACCCCTCTCTTAAGGAGTCGGATTTGTCACCCCCCTCTGAAACCGAAGGCGACAGGTTAACCCGCGATGCCCCTGGCAGCCCGATGCAGCAGGGCAGGGCTTGCCTGGAGAACAGGAGCTCCTGGTTCCCAGCCCCGAGCTCAGGCCACTAAATCACCTCCCACCCACCTGGGTTACATACGGAGGAAAGTATTCAGAATTTAACATGCTCGGTAAACATTAAAAGCATTTTCCAACAAGTAACTGATTGTTAAAATAGAAATAAAAATGAATGCAAGAAATGGAAAATAGAAATAAAGATGACAAGGTATCCTCGTTCAGAAGGCAAGTTAGGTATTTAAGCTCTTAATTCTCAGTGTACTCAGCGGAGCTCCACGATGAGAGCAGATAAACCTATCGCTAATAGCTCCAATAATTAAATGGAGCAAGCCAAACTGGATCCCGCTGTGACTTCCCGCCCGGCGTGCCTCTGCCTGCCCCTGCGGGCACTGCTCGGGGCCGCGGGGCACGTGGGGCACGCAGCACGCGATGCCAGCCCGCCCCTGCTCGTGCGTGTACGTGCTGGGACTCAAGACGCTTTACTTGCTGCCTGAGGGCTACCAGATGTTCCAACGTAGAAAAGTACTAACGAGAAGGGTGATCAAAACTGTCTACTAATTATTGATTTTCTTAATAAGAGTTTTTTTGTTGGGAAGAAAAAGTGGAGTGGGGTTTGCTCACAGCCCTACTTCCCAGCTGTTTTAATCCCTTCAGCATGAGAAGCAAAGTATAAATATTCACTGGTCCGGCTGATTTTCTCCCTTATCAACATTTTAATCACCTACATGCAACATTTCCACGTAGCCTACTAACAGCAGTGGTGCTCAGGTGTTCCTTCTACCTTCACCTCATTGTGACATTTGGATGAAAAGTCATAAAAAACCTTCAGAAACAGGAAAACGTGCGCAAAGCCTGCTACTGACGGAGGAGTTTGGAGTCACCTGCACTGATTCAACAAGCGGTTTCCCCACCCCTAGCAGACACCCTCGAAAACTTTCCCTCAGCCTTCCATTTAAGAGAAAATGCAAAGGATTATCAACTCTTAAGACTAAAGACCTGAAGTTTCCAGTTCAGTAGCAACCACAGGACAGAAGCGCTCAAAGACTCCTGGCCTTCTCCCAAACCTCCTGGTGAGAAGAGGACGGAGGCTCTGCTGATCAGTGCTGCGATGAGAACTGCTAACCTGGAGCAGGAGCCTACGGAGGGGGATGCGCTTCAAGTCCTTTTTTTTCTCAGGAAGAACTCCTCCAAAACACTTTCAATGTCACGCGTTTGAGAGTAACGCTTACGCTGGAAGGGGTGGCAAAAGCCTTCCTGGTGGGGCCACACGCACGTTATACAGCGATGCAAAATAAAGCACTAAAAAGAATCACGGGGTGCAAAAACCTTGCTTAATTTGAAGGCCAAAGAACCTCTCTTATCACTGTTCTGCAGAAGAGATTAATTCTCCCTGTGTTTAAAACAAGAGCTGGAAGCTTACATCTTAAGAAGCTGAGGTATATTCCGTTGTGGAGAAAAAAAAGTAATGTGTTACAAGAAAAAAATAAAAACAAAACCTCAAAGTTAGTGAAAAACACCCTCATCTATTTTGTACTGGTCACCATTGGCTATTGATTTTTTCTCTTTTAATTTTTTCTTTTCTTTTTTTTTTTTTTAAATTGAGGTTGACAGGATTTATTCCTATCAGTAGCTGTAAGCAACAGAACAAACTGTAGTCACTGCTGGCTCGGATTAAAACAGACACTTTGTTCTTCTGTCAGATGAAGGTAGTAGATAAAAGGAAAACTTCATGAAGACTGGGTCCAACGTTCCTGCCACCCACTCTCCTTACGGTGCTGCTCACTGCTCCGTGCACAGCTGGAGACAGGGCACGGCCTCTGCCTGCTGGCGTTGGTCTGGCACACGCAAGCCTAGCAGAAAACCACCACTTCTGGGTCAACTCCCTTGCCGACCGTGGTTTTTGGCAGGCCTCCTGCAACTGGGGGGTTGGTGTTAAAATCACCTAACGGGGAATTTGGAGTAGGGCTGAACAATTCTGTTTCCTCGCCCGCTGCTGGAGCTGCACTTCGACGTTCCCGGTATCAGAGCGGCACTGGGAAGCTAACAGGGACGACCCATGGAGCCAGCTGGATGGCAAAGGCCCAGGGAGGAACAGAGAAGCCCGGGCCGTGCAATTGCCAATGGCCCTCTGGCACAGAAACTGCACGGAGCAAGCCCTGGCTGCTCTACAAGTGCCACCTCCTTACTGCCACAGCCCCTGCACCGCTGCACCGGCGGCGTGACGGATGGCACCACGCTACGGAGCCTACGCGTGGCAAAGGCGTCCCGCTGCCTTCCTCGGCCCCTCTTCACCCTCCCCTCGCCACCAAAAAAGAAGGTTAAAAATAAATTTAAAAAATAAAAATAAAAGAGGTAAAAAGAGCCCAGAACAAAATGCAAGAGCAGTTCAGGAGCAGCTCGTCTTGCATTTGTTTTGGGGTGGGGAGGTGGAATGAGATGTTATGTGTGCGCCTTTTAGTAATGGGGGTGGAAATGGTCGCTAGCAGAGCAGATGGCAAAAACTGCATACAGGAGAGTTTAAAAAAATGGAAAGTAGTTCATGACCACAGAAAAATGGCTGACAACTGCAGACAAATCCTTCTCGACACCTCCTCGATAACAGGGCTAAACCCCTACAATTTGACACATTTTCAGCCAAATCTCCTGAAAACAATCCGTTGAGCGGAAAACCCGAAGTCATCCTGGTCTCTGTCCTACCAGGTCAGACCCTCCCGACTGCCAGTCAACTTTGGACGTTCTGTTGCCACTTAATCTGGCAGAAAGTGCCATGGTAGCTCATGCTTTTAGCAAAGAAGCAAATCAGTGCATTTCTGTAGATCAGCCAACAAAAAGATGTGGTAAAAAAAAATAAAGAAATAAAGAAATAAAATAGTGCCATCGGCACAATTGCCTGCAAGAAGGAGTACAGTTTGTTATATTGCTTACAATGCAGTATTTTATCCAGCCTCTTCCAGCCAGGGACCTGTAAACCGGACTCTGTTCCAAAACCTTCCTCCTCTTCCAGTTGTCTGTGCAATGTATTGGCACTGTTCTGCTGGGCTGTCAAAAAAACTGGTTTAGAGATGCAGCTCTTCAGTCAGGTTTTGCTCCAGTTCTAACCATATAAATTTATTTTTGCTTTTCAACAATAAAAGATACAGAAGCTGGACATACTTACTGAGAAAAGATTTTTACCGTCAGTATCCCACATTACTGATTAGAACAGGGACTAAAGAAGCGGTGGGATCCAGTTACAAATTCACAGCTGTCCACATCACAGAAACATCATCAAAACTGGCATTAATTGGCTTGCTCATCAGCTCTGAGGTCAACAGGCCTCGGAACTAACCCTCCTGCAAATCCCCCGGAGGTGAAATCTCCAGAAGCGGGGCCAGCACATCGGTGCAGCTGCCCATAGGGGAAGCTTGCCCTGTACTATACCTGTTAAGAGGACAAACTGAAGACTTCTGTCTCGGAGGCTTTCAGTTGCCATGCTTCAGCAGCATTCATCTTACTCTAAAAAGAGAAGAGTGCTGGGAATGGTGCAGTGGTTTTATACGTAACCTGAAGCGTTACGACGCAGATGTGGATTCACAAGAGACGCAGCGACTGCTGCTCCCTTGGCTAACAGGCTTCAGACATCGTGTCGGCACGGCATCGTGCCTGCAGAAGCAGGGCTAAGCACGCGGTGCCACAGGAGCATCTCCTAGCATCGTGTGGAACTGCGCTACGAGCAGAGATTTCCCAACAAGAGCCTGCTTTGGGGAACCAAAGGCCTACGGTAGCAGAGCAGCATTACAACACACACCAAAAGATCATGGAGGACAACCAAACCTCTACTTGGATGAAAAAGGGCTTACCACAAAAAGATCTGGGTGCACAGAAGCTCTACTTTAAATGTGTGAGCACCTACACGGTGCCAGGCAGCAAGTGGTTAGAACTGATCCAGTGGCACTGACTTGGAAGTGAAGCCCAGGGGCCACTGGAGACTGCGTGCTGCAGCAGAGAGGCGCTGTCATTTACTGATCTTTGTTCTACCACTTCACCAAATACTTCCTTTACGAAAAAAAAAATGAAGCAGAGAAAGATTCTAGTAACGAATCTAAATTCTAATGTGAAGTGAACCTGAAAGCAACTGTTCTAAAAATAAATCACGTTATCTGAACATAGATGAGAATCCCTCCGTTGCTTCTTTTCTGATAAGCCACTTCAAAATGAAAATTCTCCTCCCACGATAACATTTGAAAATGCAATCAAGATTTGCCATTTGGAAGGTGCTTCCAGTTCAGGAAAACAGACTGTCCAGGGAACTGGCAAGTGTTACAGACACACACACACAAACACACAAACAAGGAGGAAAGAACGTAAGATGATGCAAACATGGGCTCCCTTACCGGCGAGCGGGTCTGAGGCTGGGTGTTCATTGTTTGAGGGGCTTGAGGGTACACCAACGTGGTTGGAGCTGCATTCTGTCCTGAGGGGTACGGAGCCTGGCAGGGAACACAAAAAAAAGTGAATAAAAAATCAGCATATCAAGTGATTCACCCCAAAAGATGGAAAGCGAACACGTTATCAGACGGACTGTTGATTACCACTAAGATAACACAGAGAGATCGGGCAATTATAAGGGAGAACGCCTTCTCTGTTGAGAACCCAACTGTTCATCAACACCACCCTGAACTCCAGAAGCACCACAGTGGAGAACATCAGCGCAGCTCCGTGTCACTGAGGCTGCCTGACCCTGCCCTAAACGTGTGCCCAGGGAGAGCTGGAACCAGAGCTGTTGCTGGCAGATCCTCTGAAGGACGACAAATGGCAAGCAGTAAGCCTGAATGCGTTTAATGCAAGCTACTGCTGCTTTAAAGCATTTGCAACACAACGAAACTGCCTGAAATTGTTACAGATGTAAGACAGACCATTGGTTGTGTAAATTTTCATAGTTCCATTGATTGCAATGGGCTATAACAATTTATACTCCCAGATGCTCTCTCCCATGTTATGTGCCCAAAGTAACAATAAACTGGAGCTGGAGTTATGCTGATTACACATTTTAACAAGACATTCCTCCTTTCAGAGGACTTCCCCCCCTTTTATTTTTAACCAAAAAGCTTACCTTTTCTTTAAATGTATTATTGCATTGGCCCAAAACCCAGCCTCCAGCCTGACAGCCTTCGCTTCCAAGAGGAATCCCCCCAGGCTCTGCGTGCGGCCCTGTGGCTCCTGCACAAACCTCCTCTGCTCCCCGGCTCCTGCCGCTGGCTGCTCTGACAGCAACGTCTGCACATCCCCTTTCTCTGCTTCTTTCCTCCTCTTTCAGCTAAGCCTGCTCCGCTGTGCTGATGTTCATCAACTCTCTCAGCCCTCAGAGAGGAACACTTTCCAGCTATGCCACGCATTAGGCGGGAAGGAATAAGTTAACCAAAGAAAGACGTGGAAGAAACGAAGCTCAGCTAATCCGAGTCCTACAGCGAAGCCACAGAGCCCACTGCAGCTCAGACTCCTCAGCCCTTCCAAAACGAGCTTGTGTCAAGGAAATGTGGACGGGTTTTGGAGCAAGCGTATGCCTTTTATTGGAGGAGCATCTTGGCACATCTGGCCACTGAAAGACGTTACCTCAGCATGTCCCAGCGCACCGTAACTGCCCCGTGCCAGGCAGACAGCCTAACAGAGGCTTGGGGGCTTGGCCTTACTCCTTTTCTGTTCTGATTCATTCCTGGACATAAAATCCCCAATTAATGTCCCGCTGATCAACACGTAATGCGAGGTAAACGTAAACACAGCCTAGAGGCAACCTGACCAAGGAATTTTCCGGCTTGGGATAAAGAACTGAAGCACGGCGTGCAGAGGATGAGGGCACTGAGCGTGACCCTGCAGCAGTCTCACCCCAAACGCCAACCGCTGCAGCACCTCCTGATCGCTGCCGGGCAGAACTGCAGCACACACACAGCCACTTCCCAGCGGTCCTTCTACACAGGCTGCCTCAGGAGGATGTTCTGTTATTTCCTACCTGATTTCCAGCATTGCTTTTTGGGTCAAAGAGATGACAAAAATCTCTGTCTCCAAGTACACCATTAGATCTGTGCTGTGAGTTAGGACGCCAAAGCACGGTCGGTAGAATATTTAGCTGAGAAGTGCAGTTCTGCAGCAGTTTGTATCAACACCACAGAACAGCCTGGTTCAAGAGCAATTCCATGTTATCATCAGCTACTGCTATGGAGGCAGCAACCCCTGGCAGGCGAGCAGGGCAGGTTTTCTGCTGCCCTCCTCTTCAGGAGCCTCTGTGGCCCAATCCTCTTGTCTTACCGCTGGCAAAATCTCTAACGCATGTTAACAACTAATTTGCAAGAAGCCTTCTAGTTTTTGAGATGTCAGATGCAGCATCAAATATTTTCCCCTTTTATTTGACAAGTGTGATTCTGCTTGAGCTGTTCATGTCAATGCTGAGTAATAAACAGTATGTGCCACATCTCACAGCGGCACCCGCACCACAGCAACGGGATCTCACCGCGGCGCAGAATAATCAAGCACTAACGAGACGTGGGGAACGCGGCCGTCCTTCTGTCCGTGAGGTCCTTCTGCTTCCTGTGACCTTGCTCCCGACCTCCTGCCCAAGCTGACATTCGGGTGGCTTCTCCCCTCGGCAGCAGCTCGCAGGGCAGGCGGTGCGGGGGCAGCAGCACACAGAGGGGCCAGCTGACCGCGGCTCCTCGCGCCTCCTGCTCCGTACCTCGGGAGCAGAGACCTTGCCCCGACGGCTCGAGCTGCGCCTCCCCTCAGCAAGAAGGGAGGAGATCAGCCGCCCTTCCCCTTCTTCAGGGCCAGGAAAACCAGGTTTTCTTGAGGCTTAACTTGCACACAACAGGACAGAGCCCGAGTTAGATAAAACTTCAGTGCTACTACCGACATCCCTACCCACCTCCGAAACACAGCCCTCTTCTCATCAGCCAAGCAGAGGAATGCACAAGGAAGGAAGCGCAGCTACGGCTAAGCCTAAAAAAACCGAGCTTTATCAGAATGACTGTAAAGCAGGCATTTATAAATACAGTGCCAAATTTAAGTACAGCCACCTCATTGATAACAGATGTCATTTCTGACACTTGCCGGGCTGGGAGGCAAATGCAAGATGACGCAGCAGAGCATTCAGTTTGTGGAAGTATTGAAACCCCAGGGTCAGTACAGCCCGGAGTCATACAAAAAAACCACAACAACATCACATGAAGGCTTCAATAGCAGGCACGGAAGGGTTTCTCCTGCTATTATTGTCATCAAAAACAGGTCATGTTTTGGGCAGCTGGGGCTGTTCCCAACCCAGACGACAGCTCTGAGTGCAAGGTTCGCAACTGCAGCCTTGAGAAGTGCAAGACAAATCTGGCTGAAGACAACAAACATCTAAATAAACATGTTTCACAATCCTTAGACAACAACAAACACTTCTGCCTGGCATGCTTCAAACCAGCCGGAGGTGTGCCTCCCCTGGTATTTGTGTCAAACACCCTAACAGGGAAAGAAAAAGAGTGCTTTGTGGACATCTGCAGTCCCCGGTAGCCTACAAAAACCCCACCAAAACAACCAACGGAGCGAATCACAGCAATCCACCGCTTTTCAGACAAGTAGGCTGATTGGGAGCATCGCACATCTTCATCTGTCAAAAGGACTTCTTCCGTGCCAAGCACCCAAGGAGGTACGCGAGGTGATCACAATCACAGTCACGCTGGAAACGCGCGGCTTCTGTGCGCCGCGGCTGAAACACCGAGGATGAGGGGGAACAAATGGAGAGATCAGCAAGGAAACGCTCCCAAAATTCCCTAAGCAAACTGCCACAGGGGGGAACGCGGGGAAGCAAATACTGCTCAGTGTACAAATTTTGGTCCAGAAGCATCTGAACGCTGACACTGAAATCCCCCAGGTTCCAGCACTGCAGCACCCTGAGCTGGAACAGGAGGACGGCTGCTGAGCTGCTCCACTTCTGAGGCAGAGCGATTTGCTTTCCTTAAGCTCTCCTCTTAGCGATTTTATGTTTCAGACGTGGCTGCCCGCGGGGGGAAGGCAGTAATATTTGTGTTTACGGATTCCTGCAACTTGCTGGGGAAAACCCTTTCTGCCTGCTTTCTGTGCAGAGCTCCCACCTCGGGCTGCAAGCTGCGCTAAGCAAAAATAAATAAATAAATAAATCACTACCAACAAAACAAATGAAAAAAGTTATTCTTAGATCAGTTCCCGAGCTGGTTAATAAACACTGCGCCTGCTGCGTAACATGACTCCCTCAGTACTGCCTGTACTGGGAATAAACAGGCAAAGTACACACATCGGCTTCAGAAAAAGCTGAGTCACGCAGCTCCCTGCCTCCCGCAGCCAGTGGAAATTTTTCCTCTTGGAACAAAACTCTTAAATCCCCGTGCAGAGAGGTGCTGCTCCTGAGCCTCTGCCTCCAGCAGCCCGGCGAGATTTGGCACGGGCAGGGGTTAAGCCCCAGCGCTGCTTCTCGAGTCCTCCCCCGGCCCACAGAGGTTTGGTGGCTCTGTATTTACTGGAGTTGCATAGCGGGAGGAGAAATGGCCTTGCGATTTCAACGCGTGACCGTGACTCAGGAGCCTGCCGCTCTATCGCTGATCCCCGCTGTGACCTTGGGTGCGAAAGCCTTTGGACTTTCGGTTACTCACCAGTAACAAAGGCAGCAGCCGCGCTCCTATCCGCAGCGAGCTGAAACTCAGCTGAATGCCAGCAAAAGGCTTTAATCTCGCTGGGAGGAACGCGGCAGCGTAAGCAAAACATTTTATAACAATAGGCAGCACGCTGGGCCCAGGGCAGCTATCCCGGAGCAACCCCAAGGGCCGTTTTTCCTGCATGGACACAAGATGGGAACGCGACTCTGCGGTGAGACAAACGCCACCTGCTTGGTGTCTCGGGGCACATCCTGCCACTGCAGCCACGAACCGAGGGCACCCGGCGAAGGGTGTGCTGGAGGCGTCACCGCACGGACTTTCAAAATGATTTTGAATCGCTTTGTGCCAACAGCAAGTACAGGAAGCATCAGCTGGAAACAGGATACAACTGATGCAAGAGCCATCCCTGCCCCCAGGAGACCCCCGAACAAAACCCGACTCCTGCTTATGCCCCTGATGTCCCGGTGTCCCCGCAGGACAGCAGTCTCGTAACGGGGCGCTCCCCGACCCAGCTGCACACCGAACAGCGACCGAAGCCACACCAGGTGGGCACATAGAGTCACACTCCCTCGGGACACCTCACCCTGAGGGCTCCTGCCCCCAGATTACAAATTCTTATGTATACCACTACAACCCACAGGAGGCACACGATGTGCACATTTTCCCTTCCGGGGCTGACTTAACGAACTCCGGCAGCTTCACGCCAAGGGCTGAAGGGCTCCTGGTCCTGGCAGTGCCCCCGGCTGTTCTCCCAGGGATGGGGATGACCGAAGGAGAAGTGAAGCAACTGTTGACCTAACTGGTGCATTGGCAACAGCCAAAGTAAAACCTCTTAACTCTGGGTTCCCGAGCTCCCAACCTACCCAGGGAATCAGCAACCTACGGGACAAGTTCAGGTAGCAAAGAATCAGATGTTTTAACCCACATGAACTCAGAAATCAACACCCTAAGAAGCCACAGCAGCCACACGAGACCATCTCAGTGTCCTTCTGCCCCTCTGGTTTTGGCACTGCTCTTGGCTATGTATCAACCACACGAATGAGCTGGAAATGCCCCCGTTGGTGACAAACACACAACAAAACCAAAGCACCTCAATTCTTTCAGGAGCCCTCCCAGCGAGCACGCACAGGAATAAAGTCCTGTGGAAGAAGGGAGGTAAGTGCCCAAACAGCTCAGAGACATCCCGCGGGAGCGAGCCGTGTCAGTGCTCGACACGTTCCCTCGGCCACGCACCAACGTCCCTACAACACCTGGAAACCTGCAGCCACCGCAGGTTAGGTCCTGTGCCTGAGCACAAACCACGTGGCTCCTGCCCGCTGTTTTTTCCAAACATCGTTCATTGTTATTACTGTTTTGTAACTAGATAATCCCAATCCCATTGCTTTTTTCCTGGCGTGCCCTGCAGGCAGAACGAAGCTGATGCCTGCAGTGACTTCTACAACGTGAGTTAGGGGAAGGTCTGTGTGGCCGCAATGACCGTACGTACCACGCCGAACCAGCTCGTCTGCAAACGTCGCAGCGATGGAGAAGCCCGAACTATTCCATGTAGTCATTTCCCAGGCTGCTACACACATTGCCCTCTCAAAGAATGCGTAAAAACATATTCTCACACTACTCCCGTAAAGTATCTCAGCTTTAAAAGGCGGCTGAACCATCCCGAATTTAAAAATAGCACAATTCAAGCAATACAGGCGGGCAGTTCCCCTCTCCATGCTCGTGCTTTGACTTTCGTTATTTCCAGTGACACTTCAACTGCAGGCCATCAGACACCGTCAGGCCATTCTGCTCCAACAGAACCCCCCTCACAGCGACGTGTTCAAATACGCAATTCTTTGGCATATATCACATCGAGACTTTCAATTTTAATTGAAATTTTAATCAGCTCATTTGCAAATTATCCAGCATCACTGAAGTCAGCTTGTCCTCATCACGGCACCTCCGTAAAATAGAAGTGATGCATGCAGCTCTGCTCTGGCAGCTCTCCACCAGGACGCACCGGTAACCTGAAGACATCTTTCCCTGCGTGTTACTGTCACCTGGAATATTCCAAGTCCCATTAACACCACCGAGGCAAGCAGGACAGCTCTCTGGGACACCGCCTTCAGGAGAAATCCCCGTGTTGGGAAATAAAAAACTCAGCCTTTAGAAGGATGAGAATACCCTGACCCAGGAAGAATTACTCCTCTGGCAAACGTGGCTCAACCTTTGTTATCTTTACTCCTCTGCAGCAGTTTGTCTCAGGGTCTCTCATCTGTGTCATTACCATCCCTGCTAAATTTTTAACAACCTTTTTATGGCTTCACATGATTTAGCATCACACTTTCAAGCAGGGAAATGCAGCAAGCTGAGCAGGGAAACAGGGCAGCCACAGAACTACAGGCATCTTTCCTACTCTAACATCAAAAATCACATTCCCACCGAGGGAAGAAGGCAAAGGAAATGTGGTTTCCTGTTCCCTGGACAAAGAGGGTTTGTGCCGAGGGCACACAGACACAAGATACACACTCTTTTCCTTCCTGCTTAAGACACTGCGGTTACTATTCTTGTAGGGACGTCACAAAGGAGGAGGGCGAAAGGGAAAAGCAAGACAAAAAGTGTCCCTGTTGGACGCGCTGCCTCCCAGGAGTTCCGGCTCGCCCCGTGTTTCTAAGCCCCGGCACAGTCCTGGTGGCTGCTGGCAGCAGCCGCGCCGCTGGACGCGAGCACCCCTCGGCACAGCGCTGCGAGCGAAGGCAAGCACAGCCCGGCCTTGGCAAGGGCAAACAATCCCTGGGCTTTTAATTTATGTATTCATGTTAACAACACGACGTCGAAGCTGATAACCAGGAGCCTACGTTCAGAGCCCAGCGCTGTGGTCACCTACAGATGCAGAGTGAAGTACTTAAACTAGGGTGACACTCGGTGACGTCGGGGCGGCCAGGCGGCCTGCGGGCGGCTGCCTTCCTCCCAGGCAGCTGCTCCTTGCGGCCAGCACAACCCAGCACCAGGAACCTTATCTGCCTAGGTTCAAACTGTTGCTAACGAAGGCGCGAGGGCAAGGATAAAGCCACAGCAGATTATCATTTCATAACACCTGTAAATGCCAGCATGGATTTAGTTGGCGTCTTAGAGGGACTGAAATGCCAGTCCCTGCCTGGACTGCAGCACGTGGCTCGGAGCCCGGGGGCGGTCTGCTAACGACCATTGCATAATTAAGTGAACTGGTACTTTCCATAACGAAGGTACTCAAAAATATTGTCTGTGTGTGCATGCGTGTTGGGGGCAGAAGTTCCAACACCTCCACTGTTGGAAGCAGACCTCTGAATCTCAGCAGGAGCTCCCAAGTTACAAAGTGCTCTTCACTCGTCTTGTCAAATTTTGCCCCAGTTTAACTGGAACATGAACTCTGAGGATGAACACTTCTGCCTGGGAAGGCAACCTGCAGTCTACTGCGAGCCCAAGTCCAAACCTTTCCTCCTGGTTTTCTCCGAGACCCAACAAAAACCTAGAGCCGTTCTTACGAGCGCTACGTGGCGTAGGGACGTCAGGACAGAAAGGACACGAGCCACAAATTCAGCGTCGGCCCCTCTGGGTAACCAGTGCCACCAGTTCTGGCAGCTGCAGCTGCGCCCGTCGGTGCTGCAGCGGTACTGGTTCCTCGGGAAAGCACTGCCAGCAGGTCGAGGGAAAGATCCTTCCTCTGCTCGGTGAGACCCCGCTGGGGCAGGTCTGAGCTCCCCTGTACAAAAGGGACCTGGACACGCGAGCCCAGCGACCTGACGTCCCCCAGGGTGCGAAGAGGTGAGGTCGGGATTAAGTTACATTCCTTCTTCCAGTCCAACTCATAAATAAATGTAACTTCATTAAAAGCACCTAAAATCTGAATCGGGCAATGAACGATGGGAGGGAACAGTGAATAAACGTTACGGTTACAACAGAATTCCAGCTCCTGTAGAAAGAATCCAAGGTAATAAAAAAGGGGCTTGGGGACTGCCCATAAACATGCCACAGATGGCACACAGACACGCTTCCTGGCACAGATCCCCAGACCTTAAGGTACTAAGGAATGTCTCGCTGCTATTACAAACACTAATTTAGCTATGGTGACATTTTTGAGGACCAGAATGAGACCACGAAACTCTTTTCACTTAAGGCAAAGAACCAGATGGTAACAAGTTTCAGCTAGTACAATCTGTTTCGGATTTAAATCAGCCACCTAAAAGTCAAGGTCTCTGTACACCAGGATCCTGAGAATTCAGCTCTCTTGCGCTTTTGTTTGCTATGGGTGTATCTTGGCATTGTTAGAAACAGATAAGGGATTACTAAACACAGCTGCCAATAACCACAACAGCCTCAGAGGAATCTCGTTAGATGCCACAGGGTCTTCTGCTTCTGGTTGCTCGATCATTTCAGCCTAACAGGTAGCCGTGGGCACAAAGCACTGATCTGCTCAGCGCACGGCGTGATCACACGGAGACCTAGAGCTTTCACTGATTACAGAGGAAATTCCTGGTGCTTTGTTCCAAGAGTTGCCGGTCAGCGCTTACAAACTGTAGTCCCAGACTAAAGGAATCCGCCAGCACATGCATCGGAGCCCACACTTTAAAAGCTAAGGCAGAGAAAGCCAAGAGTCTTTTGGAACAGCATTTCTGAACCATTCTCCTCCTGTGCTGCTTCATCTCACGTGCCAGAATCCACTACG
Source organism: Heteronetta atricapilla (assembly GCA_011075105.1). Lineage (NCBI taxonomy): Eukaryota > Metazoa > Chordata > Aves > Anseriformes > Anatidae > Heteronetta > Heteronetta atricapilla. The sequence goes on from CM021751.1 coordinate 7,815,268, forward strand.
CTTGTTCCCCAGGATCCTTCAAAACACTCCTAGGTCTTGGGGATGAAGATGGAAGTGTCTTCTCCTGATGTCCCGAGCTCTGCACGCTGCCTGCTGCCTTCTCCTCCTGCTCACACTACGACTGGAAGAGCTCCTTCCTCTTCCTCTTTTGATCACTCCATGGACGGGGGGAAGCATTTTTCTGTGGTCTCCTTCCAAGTCGCAGCCTGGTTGCTTTGGACGGGCTCTCCATTATCGTTACTCCCTTCTTAAGGCACGACTACACACGAATTACTGTAACGTGAAGCCAGAGCGGGGGGCAGATGTACGGCTTCTCAGCCGCTTTGTGTTTGAGGCCGTGTGAATGCTCTTAGCCTGCGCTGCTCGCACCGGGCTCCTCGCAGCCACCGCAGGGTGAGAGCTCCGGCGAGCAGCAACCCTGCAGTGCCCCGCGTTCTGCAGCCCCGGGAGCTCCCCTCCCTGATCTCATCGTAACTGTACATGGCTCCGGTAGCCGTGCCCAGGGAGAAACTTATCTGCTCCTCTGTACTGATTGCTCCTCTTCTCTGCATGCTGAGAAAGGGAATTGTCTCGAGTCCCTCCTGCGGGCCCAGAGAGGAGGCGGAGATGTGCCGCTCCTCTCCAGCCTGCACGGGGGGCCCTCTGTGCAAGAACAGAAATGTGAAATTCTGTGTACGTGGGGCCACATCTGGCCTAACATCACTGCGGCAACATGTGCTGTGCATTCCCAAACGCCAGCGGAGTCCAAGGCATTCCAGAGAGCAGCATGATTTCAAGGCCCTGGAATCTGGGAAGGCCGAGGGAAGCAGAAATGCTGCGGAGACGGGGGTGGGACTGCGCCTCGTCGCTGACGAGCTCTTCTAGTTTGGCTACAGAAACTCATTCCGAAAGGCAGCAAAGTGCCAGAGGCTGATCATTATGGAAGGCTTCAGAGGAAGCCTAACAGCCAGGCTCTCTCCTGCTTGGGTATGTCAAATGGAAAAGGTAAAAGAATGAGTGAGAAGAACGCCAAAGCACGCAGCGCCGCGCAAGGCATCTGTTTCTGTTTATTTCGGTAAGGTTAAAGGAAAGTCAGCTACAAAGGTACAACATACATTTGCACCTGACTTTTCTTCCCACACGACACCAAATATCCGTACGTCCTCCTGCTCTGTCTCATCCTAGCTGCGGGTCCCAAAGGCTCCCGCAGAGCGCCCAGCTCCACGCTGGAACCCCTGTGGGCCAGGCTGTGCAGCAGCCCCGGGGAGCGGTCCCGCTGCCTCGACGCCTGGGTTTTTTGTACAGGCCAGCAGCTCCTGGCACCACTTACCAGTGTTTTAGGGCACTGCCCATCTCCCACTGCCCAGACTTACTGGAACAGCCTTACAGCCATCAAAACAGCAAGGGGACCGCTCCTCACGGCTGGAACAGAAGGTACCCACGTCCTGCTGCCTGCCACCCCTCAATCCCAGCCACCTGCCTAGTATTTCAAGCCACGAAGCTGAAGGGAGGATGGAGGTTCAAACGTATGCCATGGGTAGAAATGTGTGGAAATGCAGCATTTATTAACCTTCTGTTCCCCTCCACGTTACTGCTTCTGGAAGATCCCCCCTTGAAGAAGGCTCCGCGCCCCCAGAGGGGGGATGCTGAGGTACCCGACGCGATCGAGGGGCTGATCTCTTTGCAGAGCTCTGCACTGACAGTCAGCAGTCAGAGCGATGTGCGGCCACACGAGTAACACGCGTGCTATCACTCTGGCAAAATGGTTTTTAGACCGTAGTAATATCTGAAGCCCAAACCATATGTATATATTTTCATTCACTGCTGACTAAACACCAGCCCCTACCTTGAAAAGACTCGGTTTTAAGAATATCCAGTGAGTCATGGTTCTGTGAGTCATGGTTCTGGGGAGAATACGATGCCCCTTAATCAGACTCCTTATCTTTTTAGTTACTCTCCCAAATCAGGAACACACACATTAGGCACAACTGGACAAACGCAGACGACCTTTGCTCAGTGCTCCATCGTGAACACCGATGGGTCGTTACGATACGCAGTGCTTCGAAATGCCAGCCTGCTGCTACACACCAGTCATAACCCACTCGGAGCACGTCAGCGCTGGTCCCTTTATATCAAAAGGGAAACAGGATTCGAGGGAGCCACACAGATGAAAAGAACAATTATAGCATGGAAAAAACTCACGTGATGAGAGATTCAAAGGACTTTGATTGTTTATCCAAATGAAAACAAATGAATGAAGTCGCTGTAGAATTTCCCCAAGAAGTGGTCTGTGGAAACAGGAGACTCTTGCACTCACCTCATTTCTTATGGCAAGCACGAGGGCATTCAGTGAAACCCACAGGAGAAAAATGACAGATGCAATAAAATGCTAACACTTGCATCTACCACCCTGCTGAACTGGAGAATCTGTTACCACGGCATAATATTGGGACCCAGCATTTGACAGGGGTCCACGTGAGGTAAGGTACAGGTAAAAATATTCAGAATTCTAGGGTTAAAAGCAGATCAAAAGGAAACGAGAAACCCCACCCAACAACAACAACACTAACAGCACAACCTTAGGTTAACCCAAACCTCTAACAGTTCAAGGGTACAGAAAGCTTCCTCTGGGAGCAGGTTACGCTTTAACTGCTTGTTTCAAGAGACTCAAACCCCTGGGAAGCCTTACTGGCGGAGCCGCCCCCGGCACAGGGCCTTCAATTTTCATTCTTTACCATCACTTCCAGCTGCAAATGTGATGGGAACCCATAACAGTGAAAACTGAGGCGATCCCGTTCTGCAAATGAGCAGATACCACTATTTTTCCTATTTTGCTACTGAATCCCAGCTTTGTAGCTGTAGCTAGTTTCCCCTGTCGCTTAAGGAAAAAAAACGTCCAGACCTCAGGCAACTGAACCCAAATACCTCGCTCCTCCGGAGTCCCTGCAGAACGCCATGACTGCCAGGGCTGGATTTAACTTGGATTTTGCTTTTCCTCCCTCTCGCTCAGCACGCAGGGCCTGCCCCATACTGCCAGAGGACAAGTAACCCCCCACAGCCCCCGAGGATCCTCAGCTGACACGGAGGACGTAAGGTCAAACTGCTCCTACCAGCAACGCCGGAGTGACACAATCTGACGCTCATTTCCAAGACGATAAGAGCCAGCAGAACAGGAAACGAGCGTTTTCCCGGCTGGCTGGAGTGGTGATTTGGCACAGAGCCCGCTGTCTACGTACGCACTGACTCAACAGGAAAATATTAAGGGAAGAAAAAAACCTTGATTAGAATTTTCTTTCTAAGAGGCTGCCTAGAACGTTCTCTTTCTTCCCCTCTTATCTACCACATGATTAGCTTCCCTCTGTTGACAAGGTCTACCAGGAACGAGTTTCTTAATGCATGACACAAGCCAGACAACAGACGAGGGTTTGCTCTGCAACGCCGCTGATCCTCCCTCTGCTAGGTGAGGCTCAAAACAGACTGTATCAGCGACAGCCATGCAGCGAGAGCGCAAGAGCTGCTCAGAGACCACTGAGGAGTGCCTGCGAGCTACTCGTGGTCCGGGATAGATACTCCCACCTCTCATTCCTCACTTCATAAAGGATGAGCATTTGCACGTTTTCAAACACGACCACAGGTTTCCAGTTCTCCCACTGCGCGCCATCAAGCACGCATCGCTAAGCTTTATCTACAGCGCGTGGCATCAAGGTGAAGCGCTCCTTACGTGACCTCATTTGTTTTCACACATCTCACGGCCTAAAAGGTCAGTTAGAGTTTAATATTTCACCCAAATTAAAGAGGCTGGCAGAAGAACAGAAAGCTTGCTCTCTCCCAGGGCTGCAGCGTGCCCGAAGCCGTTGCCACCACCTTGCTGGGCCCCTGCTGACTCCTTGCTGGGACCAGAGCTGAGCAGAGCTGCATTTCTGAGCAGCCCACCTGCCGCCTCTGCTGCATTTTCTCAAACAGGTATAAATTAAATGAGCACAAGTGAAACACAGGCCTTTCCTCCACCTCAAACGTTAACACTTTTACACATCCCACTTTCCACAGTCCCTTATCTTTCATCTCCCCTCTCTTTCCGTGCCCCCACTACCTGCCTTTTTCGCCCCTTCCTTTTCAAGTAAGCTTTTCCACTCTCGCTTCAACCCTACAGAATATTCATCTAATAAAGACTACAAAGAGACCAATTATTTCACATATCTTACTAAACACGATTTCTCCCTTTTTATTGTAATTTCTATTTATTGCTTCCTCCGTACATTTTGTAATCAGTCTCATTTCTTTTATCAGCATTCATTTTTGCAATTCATTTTACTGTTCTGCTTCCTAGCAAATTACAAAATCGTGGCGACCCGCACAGAAGGTTTGCAATGGAAAACCCCTAACCCCGAAGGCATCCGGTGCTGCTATGGAGTTAAAGCTGTCAGTCGGGCCGTGCCCCAAAGCAGCCAGACCCCCCAGTGATGCACATTCCTCATCGATGATTATTTCCTATCATTTCTCAAGTCGCTTCTACTTTCTGCTGAAGAACCAACAACGAACTGAGGGCTAATAAACCTGACTGCTACCCAGGTCACTGTGAGGTTCGAGCCACACAAAGATGTCATCAGTCAAGCTTCACGTACTGGTCACAGGCAGCACACATCTGCATTTGAGCAGCAAAGCTGAGAATCAGACAAGAGGAAAAGGGCGGCTGGGAACATTCTGCTCCGATGCCAGCTCTTACCTGTGAAAGCCCTGGGGACGATGCATGTCCCGGTGGCGTTGCAGCAAGATTTGGGTGTCCCTTATTTATTTCATGTGCAGTGTAAGGGGATGGGGCAGGAGGACCCGGCTGTCTTGCTACTTGTGTTACCTGTGTGGAGATAAACTGTTAGTAAAACATAACATTAGTAATCCAATCTTTGACACTGTCATCTTTTTAAGAAAGCAGCTAGCAACATTATTATTTTATTATTAAGTGAAACGCTGTCCAAGTTAGTTAACTCTATATACGAGTCAGGAAGGATCAAAAACCAAGAGCACCAGCTAGGGTCACTGGGGAAGATGTGGAGGGACTGCATGAGCTTCACTGCTGGGGCCTGGCTTTGCAACACCCCTTCGACTCCAGGCCTGCAATTTTCTGAAGATCTGTTACTGAACAACGCTGCTTTTGCAGAGGGATACACATCTCCAGTGACCCACAAGACACAATAAGGGAAAAACCCACATACTTCCCCCCAACAGGTTAAAAAGGACTGCCCAGAGGCCTCGTCATCCGAAGGGTGTGCTGCCAGCAAAGAATGAAATACCAAAGCAATTCTTGCGTACACGGATCTGCTACCCTGACCCAACCACCACCTGGAACTCGCGGCAGATGTACCAGGCAAGGAAGGGAAGTGCTGCCTCCATCCTGCTGAGCCTTCGCACCGAGCTCCACGGCAGCACAGCACGAGTGCCCAAGTCCCAGAGCTCAACTGAATGCTTTTCCAAGCCATGTTATATTCCAAATATCAGTGCCTTTTTTATTTTTTAACATTACCTAAAACACTAAAACAGCTGCACCACCACCAGGAATGGTAACGTGCAATTTCTCGAGGCTCGGAGGCGGTCCAGAAGCGTTCAGTGGGGAGATTTACAGCAGCCCTGCGCCATCAGGGAAAAGGGCGGGTCGAGGAACAGCACCTCATCCTCCGAGCCCGGCTGGATCCTTCCCTTCCCCGGAGAGGAATCGTCTCAGTTTTGGCTGACACGGCCTGGCAGGTGCGTGAGCAACAGCCTCAGTCAGCTGAATCAAAACCAGCGCTACAGGGAGCATCACAAAACCATCCACGCTCGGTCCCCAGGAAAACCAAAACCCCTTACGTGACACCTAGGGCAGCCTTGAAGGACTCGTCACCACAACAGAGCCCAAGTCAGTGCTTAGAAGCGACTACATAACGCGACGGATATTGGAAAAATGCCGTTCAGGGCGGGATGTGGAAGCAAAGGCAGCGCAGAGCACAAGGAAATCGCTCCCGCGAGGAGCCCCACCGGTAGCTCCAGCCCGGCCCCAGGACGTCTCCTCGGCCCCCGCTGTGCACTTGTGAAGAAGCAGAGCTCGCGGTGTGACGGCTGCGGTGCCTCCAGCGCCCTGAGGTCTCATCTCCCGGCGCTTACGAGCGCTCACGCTACCGCACCTAAGGCCGGAGGCACCCGAAATCCTCCGGCCTCCAGCAGCACGCGCACCCGGCCCCTCGTCACAGAGGGGTGCCTGACGAGGGGACGGGGGCACCGGTAGGTAAACGTCGGGGACAGTGTGAGCGTTCTGCAGCCCTCCTCGGATATTAAAGCAGCTGCATGCAAATTACCGAGGTTGGAGGTTAATTAAAGTCTGCAGGAACGCTCTTCTGAACTGAGCATGAGACTTGGAAGCCAAACCCAAAAGAAAGCCGTGCAGCTGCGTGAGCGATGGGCCGCGAAACCCCCTCGAGTCACCAGGCAGCGGACAGGTAGCAGATACGCTACAGGCTCGGGTCTGGCCCTATGAAGATCGCTTGGAAGCATAATTACGGCAACAAAACCATCAAAAGCCATGCCATTATGATCCTTGGACAACACCACCCTGGGACAGCGTCTGACGGGAGGCTACCACCGACCTGTGAGCACTTCCCACCCTCCCCAGGCCCGGCGTCGCGCACCCCCAGAGGTGGTGGGCTGCCCTTCCAGTGCGGGCAGCAGCGAGGGAGCTGTAGGAAACGTGAAACGTGAAAAGAGGAGCCGGGGCAAACGGCCCCTGGAAGCGCTGTCGGCACCCAAGGAACCGAGCATCCCTCTGCCGCGGCTGGGCAGGGAGCGGGGCGGCCGCCTGGCCCAGGTCGGCACACGGAGGCTGGAGCAGCTCATCCTCTGTAATCTCTCTTCTATGGGATCCTCTCCTGCGCAGGAATATCCCTTTAAAGGACACGGGGCCAAACACAGCACCTCTGCGGGGTGTGAAGTTAGCAGCGGGCACCAGCGGGCTCCCGGGGCAGACAGGCAACCAAAGGGGCCTCCGAACGAGGGAGGCGAGCCTTTCCTAGCACCTGATGTCAGCCTCCTTCACGTATTTTGGGGGATATTACTGGGGCATACGGTGAGAAAGCCTTGGGATTTTCCATTCCCATTTTTTGGCAAGCAGCACAATTTTGGAAAAAAGAGCTCACGAATGGGAGTGAGGTCCTGGTACTACAAGGGAAACGTACATAGGCACGGAAGGGCTCACTGAATCACTTTTCATTTTTATCTGCCTAAAAATAGCAGTTCCGTCTGTGGGCTGCCCTTATCTTCAAGGCCTCGTCCTCCCACCCCACGCACGCTACACGGAGCGGGCCAGGAGAGCACCGGGTCCGCCCGGAGTCACCGCGCGGCAGCCGGCACCAGACGGGCTCCGATGGGTGCACCAAGTCCCGCGCCGAGAGCCACGTGTGGTGACCGAGCCAACAAAACCTGGCAGTGAAAAGCGTCTCTGGGTATGGCAGGTGCTGCCCGTGCACCCCTCCGCGTTACACGCTACCTACATGCATAAATTCAACTGGAAATAACCGATGTTGCAAGCCCAGGCTTGAGAGTCACGCCAGCGTTACTCACGAAACCAAGCGGAGAGCTGTGATGAATGAGTTTCTTGAACACCTCTGACCATGTGCCTCCTCCAGCCTAATTCAGCTTTTCTAGGACTTACTCGAGATTTGCAGCCTGCCAAGGGCTGCGAATAAAAGCTTGAACGGAAGCGAGCTGTGAAATTTCTCTCCTCTCCCTAAAACAGGGACTTTTCTTTCAAACTTGTGTTTTCTTCAAGCATAAACCAAGATATTCCCAGCCCCGGCTTCTATTCTTGTGACATACAAGGAGTGATATTCCTCCACGCCGAAAAGCTATTTTAGGTCATTCTTCACAGCTACTTTTATATTTTACATCAATTTAAATTTTTACTGTCATATTTTCCCACGGGCAACCGAATTATATCTTCGCAGAGGAAAGAACTGAAAAAATAAATCTTTTTTCCCCGAAATGGGATTCAGGTATTTTTAAAGTGGTTTTTAAGCGTTGTGTGGGGTATATGGAGGATAACAGGGAGCGATTTATAACAGCGCTTGCACATTTATGGCCGTTTGACACACGTTCCGCACACGCAGGCGGGTTTGGTGCTGGTAACGAGCACGGGGCGCCCGCGAGGCGCTGGCGGAGACCAACAAGCAGTCGGGGCTCGAGCCTGCGGAGAGGCCACGGAGCGCGGATCCGGGCACCCTCCTGCGAGCCGCAGCCGACCTCTCCTGCGGGGAAACGGCTGCTGAGCGGCCCCGGGCCCCCCGGGACACGGCGGGCGGCAGAGGCCAGCGCCGAGCTCGTCCCCGCAGCCCCAGGAGGAGAGGGCCGCAGGTCCTCGCGGAGGACCCGGGGCCGGGAACCCCTCGCTGCTCACTGAGGACGAGGGGAAGGAGAAGGCCCTTGTGCGGCAGCGTTTTGTTTTTCTGGAAGCAGCTCACGCTAACCGCACGGAACACGGGGAGTTGCTCGCATCTACAGCTTTTCTTCCTGTTTTCCAAATCGTTAAAAGAGCAGCGTAAAAGTGGGTTTTGGCATTAAAAATATTTGCAGTATCCCACCAGAAAAGCAAAACATTACTTTCCCATGGCTGTGCTGATTTAGCAGAGCTTATAAATAACACCGGGCTTCCAGCTATTACCATTTGGAAAAAAAAGAAATGAATAAAAGGAAAATGGTATCATATGCTCACAAATAAACATCACCACATTTCCAAGCTAGATTTCCTCGAGAATCAAGCTTTATAAACAATCAGGTCGGACAGGGAGCCAAAAGCACCTATCCCAGATATTCAGTCTACGATCACAACATTCCTTTCTCTGTAACGTTAAATGGAACATTTCACATGAAAAACAAATCTCTTCTTGATCGTTTTGCTGCTAAGATGCTCGTAGAAACGTGCAGCCGCTACCACGCTCCGACAGGGCAGAGCTCAAGGAGCAGCAGGCAGAGAAGCCGGAGCCAACAGGCTGAGAAGGCACCCAGGAACGTTTTCAGTCAAGTGCAACCTCACCCTCGGATCTGCTGAATAAAAGTGGACACTTCACAGAAAGGAGTGGGCCCCAGAATCCTAAAGATAATTTATTTTCCTACCTGTCCTCGTCCACCATCACTTATTTTGGGAGGTGAAAAACGTGCATTTTTTTTTTAATACATGTAATTCCCTCGTGTTTGGGAAGCGCGCTGCCGACCAAAGGGACAGGAGGCGGACAGGAGCCGCGCAGATACTCACAGTGCTGTACACAGCGGAGACGGTCGGAGTGAAGATCCGATCCTCGAGGGGCTGCTGAACAGGACCTCGGGGGATTCTGCAACACAGCGGGTTAAGGAAGGCAACAGCGGAGGAGGGGGCGCGTTTCGGGATGCGCACACAGGGAACCCACGGTCTCTCACGGCAGCGGGCACCTTCCGCACGCGGGCAGGCGGCCGAACCCCCGGCACCCCCCCGCAGCCGGGCAGCCACGAGCCCCCAGCCCGGCCCGGAGGGGACGGGTGTCCCCCGACAGATGTCACCGACACCCAGAGCCAGAGGCGCCGCAAGCAAACGAGCCGTCGAGCCATCTACAAAGCCTTGGGCCCGTCGAGAGAATCCCCCAGCGCCGGGTGGCTGGGGTTTGGTTTTTCGGTTTGGTTTTTGTTGTTGGTTTTTTCTTGCCTTTTTTGAAAGAGAGGGAAAAACACCCAGAGCCGCCAACCCTCCGCATTCAGCGAGACGAGCCCTGCTGACCAGCACGGCACTGACAAAGGCTCAGCCTGTTCTGCTAACCGCGCTGGAATTGTGTTGTAATTGTTTCCTTGTTCGCCTCCCTTCCACCAGCAACTCCTTTCCTCATCCACCCACCAAAACTGCTTCTAAAAAGGGTTTCCAAGTAGATTTTGAGTTTTGATGCTATGTAAAGGCAAATTGGAGTCGTTTTCTCAAACTGGAAAGGTATTGTGGGAATCCAGGAGAAACAATAAGGGAAAACAACCATTTCACAAACAAAAAAGCTAGAATCCACTTTAATTGTGGAATAAAGCAAATAAGGGGATGCAAGAATATAAAAATCCTCCTAACCTGGCTAACCCCTTGAGGCCTTCGCTCCAGCAGCCGTCTCAATACCAGCCGCTCGCTGTCACAAGGAAGCCCCGCTCAGCTCCCCAACAAGTGTTCCAGTAAAAGCCGTACCAGATCCCACTTTCTCCTGTTTACATTTTATACACCAAGTCTCCTGGAAAACGCCAACAGCCTGCTTGAACAGCCCTCCTGTACACACGGCAACGTAACGGCGATGCTCAAGCCTTCCAGCCCTTACGTGTCCCACTTCTTTCTTTCTCAAAGGGGAAGAAAAAACAAAAACACCACAATTGTTGAGCTTAGATACAACGAGAAAAAGTGGAAATTAGATTTTCAAGCTAACCTTCCAGGTCGTCTTGCAAGAGTCCTCCCCGCGTGCATTGAGCTTGAGCTCCGCACAAACCCCGCTGCCCAAACCCCTGCAGGGACCAAGAGCGCAGCAGCGACGCTGCCAGCGCTGACGAGGCTCGATGGTGAGCGAGGCGTGGAAATGCCCCTGCTCGCCTCCTCAAAACGCACAAAATGTGACGGCCGAAGGCCGGGCTGCTCGGATGCGACCCGCTCCGCAGCTTCAGGCGCTTGCAGCACTCCCCAGCCACGTCTCCTCCTCTCAGACCAGAGCTAAGGCAGCGCGGGACCGGCCACCGCAACGCCGCTGCCGCACACCTCTCCATACAGACCAGCCCTCACCAAGCAGGCTGACAAGTTTGGTTTTAAAGACATCCCAATTTTGTTACACGTTAATTTAACGCTCCAAGGACAGGTGAGATGAAAGGCCTGCGTTATAGGATTACGCACAAAAAGCCTCTGACCTCCACAGCCCCTCGGCGCGTTACGTAGTGTCCCCGGTACAGCCCGGCAGGTCTCACACAGCACGCCCACGGCCAGCACCGGACAGAGAGAACAAGAGAGAAGAACCTGGCACCGCTGCTTCCCAAGGCAGTGCTCAGCCTACAGCTCTTTTTTTTTAATGAGTGCAAGAATTTATTTGCAGTGTCTGAGGCTTCTCTTCAATTTGCAGACTTGCCAACTCACGCATAAATGGTACCATTTGATGAAATAAAGAGGTTTTATCAAGTAGATTCGGCGTCTGTCTCCTGGCTTTGCATCCCAGATGCTTTGGCTTTGTGCAAACCATGAACCACAGCCACGCCGGGAGAGAACTGCCATTCGTCCTCCCTGCAGCTCCTGGGCATCTGGGGCACGGGAGGGCAAGAGCAGCCACTAGCTGGCACCCCGCTATGCCTAGGAAAAGCTATTAAAGTAGCAGTTGGAAATACAAACCCTGTTAGTCACTGAAGTGTCCTGTGCCAGGCTGAGCGTCTTTCTAGAGTGACACTGGAAAGGAGGAAGAGCCGCGCAGCTCCTGCCGAAAGCTCCAGGCGTCCCGCTGCGGGTGCAGACAGAAACCCACAACTCCTCCCCGCACCAGCCGTGGCCGTGCCCTGCACGCCTGCGAGCCACCTCCTGAGAAAGGCAGGGGCACGGCTTTAAACCGCTGCCCTTTTGTCACAGCTGAGACTTCCCACCTGGAGGCCGTCCTGACAACCAACTGAGCAACGTCCACTTCGAAAGGGATCACTCCCGAGTCTGGAAAACCTGTTTCATCCTCAAGAAGGCTGGGATTTATTTTCTTATTTTAGAACTTATATAAGCCAGGGGAAAATAATCTTCTTTGAGCAGAGTAACCTCGCTTTTTGCACCCGGGAAGAGAGCTGCCCTGCGGAGTGAGCAAGTCAGATGAATTCTCAGAGCCTGGGGAGCCATTTAAGATCACTTCTGGAAGGTGCTGATCCTCAACAGATTGAAAAAACACCTCTCAGCCCTGCTGGTAAAGGACTCGACCTGGACACGAGACCGACAGACAAAATGCCTTAAGCCTTCACGAGATACGATGGGTGGAGAGAGCGATTATTTCCAGCACCTAACTTGGGCACCCACAGACACACTCTGCAACCAGCTGGGCCACAGCAGCTTCCCTGCAAGCCCCCGGAACCGCGCTTCGGCCCCTGGGCAGCCACGGCCTCCTCCCCTGCCCTGACGGGGCTGCTCCGTCCAGTTACCGTCCTGCAGCCTCTTCAGGAGAAACCAGCCAGAGGAGCTGTGCCGATGACGAGCAGATTTGTGCTAATGAGGCTGGGTTTTGATGTTGTTTTTTTTTCTTCCCAGAGAAGTGGGTTAAGAGGGACAGCACGGGAGCCTCCGCCACGGGACGTGAATGGGTCGCAGCGGGCAGGTGGGAAGCGAAGCCTCATCCAGCAGCAGTCACATCCACGCCTACGTGAGCTTCAGAGGCAGGGAATCATCTCTGGAGACACCTTTCTTCTTTCACTGCCTGGAGAATTCAGCCCAGAGCCCCCCAGCCTGCTGCGCAGCACAGCCCACGTGGACGCTGTCCCCCTGCTGCCCCCATCAAGGGGCACGGCGAGGCGTTGCGGTATCACCCAGCCTGGCTCCTTACTGCAGAGCTTAAATAACCACGGCACAAATAAAACAGGGATACGCTGAATAATTCAGGCAGCTCTTCATGTTACTATTCTGGCACGGTTATATCCGATTCAGGAGGATCCTGCGCCTGCCCTCCTCCTCTTCCCCCCCCCAGATCCTTGCCACCCACGTCACCCTCTTCAGCTGCTCGATTCAACTGTTTGTGCAGCCGTGCTCATCGCCGCATCTCCGAAACGATCTGCCTCACACCGGGAGGGTGGGACGGGGGTGGCGGAACAGCAAAGCTAAACCCAAGCCTCACGCCGCTGTCACGGATCCTTCCGTTACCGCAGGGAGCAAAGACGAGGCTGGCGACGAAGCCGGCGAGCAGGAGTGCTGAAAGCAGGCGGAGGGGAAGGGGGAACCTCTTCAGCGGGCAGGTGAGTGCAGAAGCACAGCCTCTGCTTCTTGTGCCTTCGCCGGGCTGAGCAACCCTCTGCAGCTCTCCCTCCTCCGTCAGCACCGCGCCAGAAGCAGCAGGGCGCCAGGCAGCAGTTAGCTCCGGCTGCATTCTCTTCGTGGCTGGATCGGGCTCCTTACCTCATGAAATACATCTGTGAAAATCCACGCAAGTCAGATACTTCTGGCACACTAACGAAGGCAGGCGCAGATGCAGTGGGAGTCCCACCTAGTCCCCATCTGCCTGCAGCAGCGATTACAAGCTGGGGAATTTCAGGAGCTATTAAAGACCCAGCGGGAGAAGGCAGGCAAAAAGATTGTGATGCCATTTGGAAACGAAGCCGGATTTTTCTTGAAACCAAAAGTCTCCTGAAAGGAGGATGGTGTCTTTTAATTAGCCAGAACCGCGCGCTGAGGACCGTGAGAACGCGCGGCTCCTCCGTAAGGCGATTACAAGCCCCCAGCAGCGCCCATCAGCTGCAGCGTTGGGAGGCACCGACAAACACACAGCACTTAGCAAGAGTCAGCAGGAAATTCTTGCAGAAATCTCCCCCTTGTCTTGCTCTAATAATGCCACAAACCGAAATACTGCAAGATTTTGTGCACTGCTACGTTTAGGCAACGAACAGCTGGGAGCAGGTAACGCGGCACAGAACAGGCTTTCACCAGCTTCTCTGCTCCGTTGCTCTTCCCAGGACCAAGAGGGGGGGGAGTGAACACTATTGTGGTTGTTCTCCAAAATACATTCATTTTCCCCCAAACGGTGCTCCTCACCCAAACTCCTTTTCAGCAGCCAGGAGCCATTTTATCCTTCGCATTCACTGACACCCTCTTCCCTCACTTCCAGCTTGCTGCTAGGAGCACCCAGCTTCTCACGTGAATAAAAATATCTGCAAGGGCCCAAGGGCACGTATGCAAACACGTACACAGAAACATTCCAGAACTAATGACTTTTATCCTCAAGGCTTCCACCCGCTCCCCCGGGGTTACACAACCCCGATGCGTGTTCCCGCCTGCACCAAAACCCCGCGCTGAGCGACTGAAAAAGCCAAGATAAAGCTATCGAGCGACATTACGGAAGGGCAGGAAACCACATCAAATTCAAGCCTTCAGCACTTCTTTCAGCATTTTGGTACAAGGAATTTGTAAAAAAAAATCCTTCACCCAGGGAGAATTCGGACAGCACGGAGCTGGTAAAGGGGCGCAGCTCTCTCCTGTCGCCCCTTCTCTATGTAAGGCTCACTTAAAAGGCTGGAGGGAACACGCCAGCAGATGCACCCAGCTCCGCGGGTTCAGCAACTGCGTGCCTGACTTAAAAGGTGAAAAGGGAGCGCAGCAGCTGGCCGGCACACCCTCAGCATCCCCTCCTTGGCCCCCTGCCTCCCCCCGGCACAGGGGGGGCTTCTGGGGGCCGCACTCCCCCTTACCTGCTGTGAGCTCGGCTCGGGGCTGCCTCCCGCCGGCACGGCCCCGCTGCAGGGGTCCCTCCGCCCCGGCACCGCACGCTCCGGAGACGAGCAGGAGCCAGCCGTGCTCTGCTCAGCACGCTCACACAGCGCAAAATCAAAGCGGGCTGGCGTCTGCAGAAAGCGAGTGCAAGCTGGAGAGAGAAACTCACCTACCGCGCGCTGCGTGCAGGAACCCCGCGGCCCCGCGATGTTCTGGGACTGCAGGGCTGGGAACCCTTCGATGCTCCCTGTCGGATGGAGAATTAAATCACAGCACAAGCTCCTCAGTTAAGAGATTTTGCAAATCATTTCCCTCTGCTTTCTGCTCCGAAGTAACCGCTTGCTCCACCCAAACGCAGCAACAGGCACCACCACGAGCACGTCTGTTTAGCGAGTACTTCATGAATCAATTTTCCCCTCAAAATAAACTCCCCTCCTGACAGGCTGCCTTTCAGAAGGCAAGGACAGGAAACCCGGAGCCACCGCAGCCTTTGCAAACAACGAGCCCTGCCAAGTGACGTGCCACATGGCAAGCACAGGGCACAAGATGCTGACCAAAGCGGTGCCACCCGGCCTCTCTGCGACAAAACGCTTATCACAAACTTCATCCAAGGAACAGTCACGTTGCAACCCAAACCATTCTGAACCTCGGAAAAGCCAGGGTCACTGCTGCCCGTGCAACCCCAAGTCAATCCCCTGGGTGTGTGCAGGACCAGGCCCTTAATTCCCCAAGCAACGCCGGTTTCGCCTGCTGTCCCTGCCCTCCTCACTCCTCTCTTACAGAAATCTAGCACCTTGTACACGTCACAGCCACGCAGCCTTACTAATAAACGCCAGACAGTATCACAAAAACCAAAGCCAGCCGCGGCTCAGCTACCCTGGGAAATGTTTAAAGGCCGCTCGGCCTCCCGCAACCCTTCCCCTGCTCGCATCCAGTGGCGCTTCCAGCCCTGAGAACCGCACGCTGCCGGGCGTGCAACAGCCCCTGCCTTGCGCAGTCTTGTTCTGGGGTGGCTGTGGGCTTTGTTCGCCTGCCTGGGAGCTTTTTGTTGGCGCGTTCCTGCTGGGGGGGCCGTGCCCACCAGCCAAAGCCCAGAAGAGCAGTGTTGGTGGTAAAGCCGTGGCTGTACTCTGGTTTCTCAGAGGGCTTCAGCTGGTCCTGAGCAATGCGATTAGACGTCAGAATGCAGTGGGACGCAGAGCGCCGGGTGTATCGCAGGTCAAACAGGAACGGGGGGTCGCTGTTCAGTGTTTTGTGTTTACGGTTCTTTTAGTGGGGAAAAACGTAACTTTTTTTCTGGCATGAGCACCCAGAAATACGGTCAGAAGTTAAGAGATGCCGGTGAAGGATTCCTTACAAAGCCTTGTCATCTTTACACCAATCCTTAATTCCAACATCAAGAACGTATTACTGACTCGTTAAATGCTTTAAAAAAATAAAAACACATTAAAAGATGTTTGTAAAATGGCAGCAGCAGGGTTGATGGTGGGGAAACTGCCTAAAATTACTGAGCTCTGTAACGGAACATCATTACGGCCCTATTTTGTAAATAGATGCAAACCATACTGCAGGATTTGCCGCCTTCTGTAATTACTTATAGCCAGAAGGATTTTAAGGCAAAAGCCATTATTAAGCTTGTTTCAACATTTTATGGCCTAATATAAAGATCCTTACTGCAACATGTGGAGTCGATGTTCACAACTGAATTGCCATTTGTCAAACACATAAATTTTAAGTGGATCAATGAAGTGTTTGTGTAAACTACCTTTTTAATCCATCCTGTTATTTATTGTATTAAACAGCAATAGCAGCATCGCTTTAAGTTTTCGTTTATGAACTATTTTACGCTTGCAATAAATGCCCTAAGTAAGCACGTCTTTTCCTTTGGTAACAGAAACGCACTTACACGAATACTGCTTCCGCGTCGCACAGTCTCACCGGTCCTTAGGAGCTGCAGCTGCCTCCCCTGACACGCCTGCAGGACTCTCCTCAATCCCCGGCTGCTATCTGACGGTACCGGGAAGCGATAAGGCTCCTCCGTCCCTCTTCAGAGCATCACCTCCCCAGCTGCGTCCAGAGCCAACGCTGCAAGCCATGAGGCCGTTGTTCCTTACCCCAGATTACGCCCAGTGAACACTCTCCTTGTAGCAGAACTTTTCTTGAAATTCATCCTAAGCTTTTTGCTTAATTACGTATCGTTAATCTCAGTACTTGCTTTCAAATAATCCCAGACACGTCCCCTCCCTTCTGTCTGCCACGTTACCGACCTGGGCTCACACTGCACTGAATACAACAGGGCAGCAGAGGGGGGATTTGGAAGGAAAGGGGCGCACAGATCCCCAGGAACTGTGACGGCCCCTGAAGATGAGCTTCCCAAGGCTCCTCCGAAAATTACAGCTTGAAAAGGAAACGTGACCTTCAACGGCCTCCTGAGAGGCGCCATCTCCCCTTCCTTCTGGCGGTGCCACCGCTCCTCAAGCTATTTGGACTCCTCCTCTGCTTCCTCGGGTTAACGCCGAACGCTGCCCCTCTGGCGGCCACGGACCGACCACACGCGAGGGTGGCACGCGAGGGTGACACGTGAGGGTGGCACGCAAGGGAGGCACGCAATGCCCCGAAGGCTTCCTGCTGCCCAGCCGTGCTGCAGTGGCACCCCAGCAGCCCCATTAGTGCACGCGGTCTGTTTATACCCGGGCACATCTCTGCGTCCTCCAACTTGAGCACTTTTAAATACCCGTTCCACAAAATCTCTCTTCCCGAGTTCTTTCCTCCCACGCACACCCGTGCCGCGCCGTGCCTCTCACTCACCTCCCTGCCACTTGCAGGCACCACGTCGCGCTGCATTTTTTGCGCTAGCAATGCCTTCGCAACCCTTTTAATACCAAGGCAGGACTCTGAGATCCTGCTTCCCGTCTGGCTAATCATTAATGGTGATGAATTACATCGAGCCTTTCGTCAATCTACGACGCAGCCCCACCAACACCGCCGTGTCCCACAGCACCTGGCTGCTTAGCACCACCATTCCTGGCAGCCCTCGGTCCGCGCGGGATGTGTCTCACACCAAGCCCAACAGCAACGCTCGAGTGAGGCTGGGGGTAAGAGACCAGAGAGGAAAACAAACCTTTGTTGCAAATTAACTGTTTCCAGGATCTCATTCACTCCACGATGCTTTCAAATAAAAATTGGCAATATTAAGAGCACCAGCTGTAGGCAGCTGCAGTAGTTACACCTGCAGACAAGCACCTAATTAGCTGGAGCTCATTACTTTCAGGCTCAGTTTTGCATCTCTAAATTAAAAAGAAACGGAGACAGCTCACCAGCACGTACATCACCCGCAGCCCTCACCTCACCCCGACGCATTTCATTCAGCCTGCGAGCTGTCAGGAGGGTTCTCCGGGGAGCTGTCAGCCCCTGCACCAGATCAGCGCGGACGCGACAAAACCCCCATCAATTGCTTTGCCCAATACAAGCGCGTTTCTAAGGGCGACTTGCTTTTATTTCATCTCCAACTTTTTCAACTGCAACCCAAGTGCTGAAGTAAATCGCTTGGTTTTGACCTGGGCAGCACGTTTGGGGTGGAAAAAACCCCCTCTAAGCCCTGTTAATCCTGCCGGGCCTTCCCGTAAGCGTGCTGTTTGTGGGGACGGGGCTGGCAGCGGTGGCTGACGCGAGCAGCGTGCCTTTGTGTAACCACAAACTTTGTCCTGTGCCCATTCTTACTGAAGCACCTGCAAGATGATTTTTCAGAGCCCTGAATAAGGCTACATCCAGGTTCGGACCAAACTACAAAACACTGGTTTAAAAGCGGTGCCACAAAGCCACCCTGCGCCAGGTCAGGCGACACGAGGAGCAGAGGGCCAGGAAGCGGCTCGTGCTCACGCATTCTCCAGCTGCCTTGCTCTGACGTGCTCGTGTAACGGCACGCTTCCCTCCATAGAGCAGCAGCCACTGCCGTTTTTTTCTTAATTCGTATTTTATTCTTACAACATATGGACCCTTCTAAGGGACGGAAAAGTCGATAGATTTCATCAGCCCCTTTCAGCTGGAAGTCATGGCATTGCCTCTCCGGAGAGGCAACGGCATCGTGGGGAAAGTGCCGATGCAGCCTTAAAATTCCATTTCATTTTCGGAGTGTTATTTATGATTGTGCATGGCCACGTTAATTATAACTGCAGAAAACGGGCTACGCTCAGGAACACGGCACGGCCCCACTGGTCTTAGCGGTCCTACCCCGCTCGGCCCGCGCCCCTGTGGCTCAGAGCTGCTCCGGGGCCTCCCGCTGCAATCCCAGCCGAGTCTCACACAGAAACCAAAACGTAGCGGCAGGAGAAACGCTCCACAGGGAGCTCGGTGACAAGCATGAAACTGGCTGAGCTCCGGAGGCTCTTCCGTACGGTGCAGAGGACAACCAAGGGCCACTGTCCCCAGGAGAGAGGCGTGGTGGAGCCTGTACTCCAAAACACACCCACAAAACCGAAGGGGAGACGTGTTACGGCCAGGCAGCTCTGGCAGCAGAGCACCCAAACCCAGGCGTAGCCATCCCAGCCAGGCAATGCCAGGAAGCCCGCGCCTTGCGACCTGGGCTCTGCCACTCAGTACTACATGGAACTGCTACAGAGCTCATTTGCCAGGCGTGCGGGGCTGTGCGGCTCCACGCAATTAATATGAAGCCTCCTGGTGCTTCCTGCTCAGTTACAGACGCTCTTCACTCCTGCATGCTAACGGCAAACCTGGATTTTTGCTCGTCATCCAAAGAGGCCATGCACTAAGACATCACTTCCTTATTTCTTACATCGTTTACGAACTGATAGATCCACGCAGCCACAACAGCGAGCACGTTGATGAGCATCCTACAGCGTGACCACGCACCTTTACAGACGCTTCATACGGATACGAAACCGCGAGGAGCGCCCACTCCCCCCAGCGCTGCTCTGGCAGGAACGGCACGCCACCAGCTACCGACCACGTGGCTGGTGGAAAATCACACCAAATCCTATGAGGATCACAGGAGCTGGGGCAAACGTGCATCACCCTGCTACCAGCAGTGGGGTGACATGCCCAGGGAACCCATTCCCAGCTGGCCAACTGCAAAAAGTCAGGCCAAGAAACCAGAGCGAAAACGCTCAAAGACCTCTGAGGTCAGCAGAAGACAACGAAGACAAGGAAATCCCAGCTTTGGGCTGTCCTCTGCATGACACGGCAGTTCCTATCTGAACTCTCAATACTCACTTCCTAACGCTCCCAGACTCTGTCTTTTGAAATCCAAATGCAGCCCTAGGTTCCTTTCAGGGAAGGAATCGATCCCAAAAAGCAGCAGCTCAGGTGGCTGGATGCAGTCAGAGCTATTTCAAGCCAGCTGCCACCCTGAAAGAGAGGACGGACAAGACTCTGCTCGAGGCTCCCTGGGGGAAAGGAAGTCGCAGATAGCATCTACCAGAAGTCGGGTGGCATCAAAGGAAACGAGCGTGCAATCTAAATAGCGTGTGCCTGCGGGCAGAAGGACGCCAGGCCACGGGAGGTAGCCCTGCGCCGCCGTCCGGCAGCAGCGCTGCCCTAAACGTGCTCCTGGCCTCCGTCCTGCCCTCGCTGCCGCTTGCCCGGTGCCAGCGCGAGCACGTTCGCAGTGAAATGAGCCTTTTCTTCCCAACTTCATGCACCACCTGGCCGCGCTGGGTGCCAGCATAACCGAATGGGCTACGGGACGGGGCCAGGCAGGAAGCCAGAGACGGGCAGGTCGCACCACAGAACGCTTCTGCTGCGGCTTCCCTCGGTGCATCCCTAGCAGACGATGTGCGCCGTGGGGACGTGTCCGCTCTGGGGGGAGCTGCTGGGGCTGACGTGAACATAACACAGTGACCCTCACCGTTATGACGACTCTAGGCCTCCGTATAAAACTTTTCTCCAGATGTTTTTTTCCCCTTCGCTCCCAAATGAGAATGCAAGCGGATCCCCTGAAAGAAATCATTTTCCTATAGAAATGGTAATACTTTAAGCTTTCAGTAACCAAATTCACAGCACGACAGAGTTTTACAGATCATAAAAGCCTTGGAAGCTTTATTCAAACAATGGAGGTTCAGGGGGCTGGAAGAGAAAGAGAAACAAGGTGAAGTACTGCTGAGTTACACCGCTTGTAACACTGACTTCAGGTCACGAGAGAGCTCCACTGAGACATCAGCCAGAGACAACGAAGATGCTGCAGGCGTTGCGAACGCAGCTCACGGGGCGCTGAGACGGGGGGCGCTGAGCTGGGGGGCGCTGAGCTGGGGGGCGCTGAGCTCCGGCTGCCGCTGAGCTGCGAGGTGACCGCAGGTAAACAGCCAAGGCAATCCTGTGGGTTGGCAAGTGGGTGCTCGGGGCTGAAGCCGTTGTAGCGTCAGCTCACTCGGTTTGGAGCGCTAGGAACGAAGAGATCGCAGTAACCTAACGGTAATAACGAAGAGCTTAATGACTTTCCTGCCCCACTACAGAAAAGCCACCTCTCATCTGCACTCATCGCCTTAGGAGGCCGTCCGTGCTAACCGGCAGCACCGACCACATCAACTAACAACCTGGAAGCTATAATAGAGACATTAAAAAAATCACCAAAATTAGGTAAGTAATAGGCATTTTGTTGACCAGAGGCAGTCATCTTTCTCCCCAAAGTCTTCTGGCAGTTCAGCAGCATCTACTACATCACCTCCTGTGCTCCACGATGGTCCAAACGTCTGCACCTTCTCAGCCACCTCCTACCCCGGTGCTGCAGGGTCAGCAGTTCATGGATTAGCTACTCCGAATCCAGTTCCTGGGACGTGTTAGTGTCCAAGCAGGAGAAACCTTGGAGATTTCTGATCAAGAGGCTCTTCCAGACGTCCTCACACTGAAGTGATTAGCATTTTAGTGGCAGTTCACAAGTCAAAGTAGCCCAGCTGCTTCTTCTAATTAGAAGATTTTATGCAGCTATTACACCCCGGCTATTCTCAGAAACGAGGCACGGCTCCGAAGTCTCTGTCACCCAAACACTGATTTCTGTGGCTCTGACACAAAGCCGCGGTTGGTGTCGGCCTGCGGGCTGCCTGCCACTCACCTCTGGAAACGCTCCAGAACAAGACCACTTAAGGCAGCCCTTCTCGTTATTACAACGAAACAGAAAACAAAACACAAACAACGCCAAGCTCAAGTAAAACATCGGCTTCTGCTGACGATAAGGAAGCTCAGGGTAGCAAGAAGATTTACTGCACAAGCGACTGAAGTTCGTGGCTCTTGCTGTTCCACGTGGCTCTTGCAGCGCACATCCTGCACCTCCACCACGTCGCTGGCTGGGTCCTGCCCCCAGCCCGACACCAAGTCCTGGTCCTACATCCCGCGGTTTCTCCACCAGCTCTTGTGGGGTGCACAGGGAGGGGAGAAAAAGAGAAAAAAAGACTTCAAAGAGCCTCGAGATTACAGTTTGCAAGGCGATTTACCCCTGCCTCGCCACCTCCACCGGGGCGTCACTTGGAAACCTTCTGGCAGCACTGCTGGCTGGAGGGGCAAAAGGAAACAGCTCCAGGTCACGGAGTACACGCGGCGCCCCTCGGAGAAACGAGGGCACCTGGCACCACGAGGACGGGGCCGCGTGCCGCAGGATGCCCAGCCCCGCCGCGCCTCTGCCGCCTCCCAACAGGGCCAACGGTCACGGCCTGGTGACCCAGCTCTGCCCCGAAGTGCTACACAAAGTGGGTTTTTGTTTGTTTGGTTGGTTGGTTTTTGTTTGTTTGTTTGTTTTTGGCTGGCAAGGATAATTAGTCAATTTAAATTGTGAGCCCTGATTTATACACAGGGCACACTTCTAATGGACAGGACAACTAAAAGGCAACAGTCCAAGGGGAAAAATAAAATCAAGGTATCCGCTACTGAAACCTAGGGGACTGGTTTTCAGACCACACATCCGCCATTCCCAGCTGGCGCAAGGAGCCACAGGGCACGGGGCTCTACGCAGGCTGTTGCCTCCAGTCATCGGAGGACTTCAAAGCAGAGGGAGGGGAGAGGAGGAGACGGCCAGCTGCGCCCGGCTGAATCAAGCACTGGCACACGGGCTGAGAGCTGCCACAACCACTTCTGCTCCAAACACTCCGATGCATGAGCCGAGCAAACCCCAGGTCGGGCCGTACCTGCACGGACACGGCCCTTCTTCTTGCAGTGAGGAACAGCTGGCTGCGCGCTGAATCAGAAAGCACCATAAAGCAGATACATTTCAAGTGCATTTATGCTGCCTGCTACCAGCAAGTTAACTTTTAATCTCCCCAGATACCTCTGAAATAAATTCCTTACATACTGTAACAGAAGCAGCATGCAGGAGCGTCCGTGAGCTTCGCACCCACTTGGACCACGTCCTTCCCAGACACTTGCAACACCCAGAGTAAAGCGATGAGTTTGACTTCTCCAAAAATCAAAATGTTTCTTCTAAAACACACAAAAAGAAAATGCCACCACCACCTGCGGCACTTGGGTACTAAATCTGCCAGCAGTTTTGCCAACCGTACCCTGCCCGTTTAACATCAGCTGCACTGGGCACAGGGGAGGGGCAGAGCCGCATGCACAGCCCCAACGCTTCCCAGTCCAAATTCATCGCCTGAGCATCAGCAGCACACGATCAGCGGGGAAAAGAAGCTACCTTGAAGGTAGGTAAATCTTCCATTTAATCTAAAGCACTTTGGTTAATTCCATGTTTCCAAAAATAACTTCTAAGGATCAGCAGACCAGAGTGTAGCAGATTTTAAGATTTTGCAGAGAAAGCTGAGTTTTTCCTATGCAAAAGACAGAGTGCATTTTGTACAAGGGGAAGGCGTTCAGATACAGCTTAACCAACAAACCTCGGCAGAGACCACTTCAGCTAATTAAGGCTTACGGATGTCCAAGCTGAGCTGAGCTATTCACAACTTTTCACACGCAGTCACTAAATGGATTAATTGAAAATAGATACCCTAGAGGTGGGATAATTTGCAGGGAAAACAAAACAAAACAACAAAAAACCACTATTTCAAGAGTTACTGAATTATTTCTACCTCTGAATGCTTCTACAACACGGCTGCCACCTGTTGATTCGGTACCGGGATCCTCAGGCAGCCAGCACTGGGTCAGTTTGGTGGACAGGCTGCTTCTGCACTTCAGTGAAATATTAAGTGTGATCTCTCTTCACATTTTATACAGAATCAGAAGTGATTGTGTATACATCCTGTGAGGTTTTCCTCCAAATTCTGAGAGTGTATTGCCAAGACGAGGTATTTATTTAGCAAGGTCAGCTATTTCACCAGTCATCTCTCCTTTTTCCTAACGTCGGCTTTCCTCCATTTGACACCACGTATTAATCTTTGCCCACATACCAATCACAGCCAACAGCTCTCTTTAAGGGGAAACCCGGCTGGAAATCCCCGTCAGGATCCGCGGACCTTGAATTCTGATTCATTTAATCAAACTTGCTGCAGCCTGAAGTACTCGGCCTTTTTACATAAAAAGGCTTTTTGCTGCTGTTTAAATGGACACTCACATTTAGCTGACTTACACCAAACGTGCTCAGAGATACTTCTTCGTACGTCCAGATGAACCAACAGGCCTTTTAATCTACTGCAACAGGACGCATCCCAAGAGAAGACCGTACCACCAGAACTAAATCACATTTAAAAACTATCAAGACAAAAAAAAACAACAAAAAACCCTTCTGCGAGGCCCAGTGAGGATCTGTGAGGAACAGAGAAGGCTGTTTTCCACGAAATGTGGTTGCTCAGCTGGGGGGCATCACGCAGTGTTTACGGCTCTGCTGGAGCAGCCTCTGCCCGGTGCTCGCAGAGCCCAAGGCTCCTCACCGCCTCCAGCGCCGCCTGGCTCGGGGGCAGCTGCTGCTCCTTCGGAAGGACACCAGGTACAGCCAGCGGCTGCCATCTACGAGCGCGAATCCTCGAGGCTGCCATTTCACACCGATCCGTGACGGGAGGCTGTTTCTCTCCCATTTTGCGAGCCAATAAGTTCTAGATACTGCTCAGAAAACAGCCCTGGGAAGAAAGATCCTTTAGGACTCCTATTCTTTGTTGAAGAGACCGGTGCAGCCAAGCTTTGTTTCTCCCTGGGAAGGGCAAACACAAACGACGGCAGACACGGAAGCCGCTCTGCCCCTGAGGAAAGCCCCCTCCTGCTCAAACAGCCCGCGGGGCGCCCCTGCCTTGCGCCTCCAGAACTGGAAAGCCCACGAGGGGAAGAAAGAAGTCAGCAAAGCTCTTCGGGCACGCAGGGAGGCAGGCGCTCTTGAAAGGAAAAATATGAGCAGTCTTTAGGACCCTCCAAGCAGCGCCGGGAATTTGAGATGTGCTGAGATATGGAAACACGCACAGCAAGGCCGTTTACTTCACGACAGGCACAGGAACAGGGCCATCAGCCAAGAGGAAAAAGAAGCATTAAGGGCGCAGAGCAGAGCTCAGGCCAAAGGAGTTAACGTTTCACCATGCAGCCTCTATTAAAAATTACTGCAAGGCAGTAGTTTTGTTATGGGTGCAGTCTGGTTCCCCCTCAGACTGCTTTAATTTCACCTTATTTTGCCTTGCATTTGCCTGATCTGCTACATTTTAAAAGTTACCAAAACACACGCTGAATGACCAGCGTTGGCAAGTTTTTGCCACTACTGGCTATATCATCGTCCTGCAGAAGGAGAGGCTTTGATATTCACTGAAGTTCAAAGTAATAATCACATTTTTTCCTTCCGTGGCGTTAGTCCCCTCGCTGTGGATGACACCAGAGCAGCGCTTTTTTCTAGAACCGTTTCTGTTCCGTGACGTCTTAAGCACACAGAAACCGGTGCAGGTGCTCAGGGCAGCAGGCCTGGCACTGGGTTCCCGTGTCTGTCGCTGGCCCAGATGATTCACAGGGGAGCTGAGGTCTCACCTGGGGCTTCAGCCGGAGGAAATCACTTTCTCTGCTTCCAGCCAGACCCGGAGCGCGGTGGCTGCCAGCATCCCCCAGCCTCGCTTTCTCAAGTGCGGCTGAGCTGGGGGCACATCTCGGCAGCCTCCAGGACACGAGGCGGGAGGAAGAAGGCGTTTCTCAACTTCCTAAAGCTGTCACAGCAAGAGCCATGCGAGGAGGTTACAGTGACGTGCTGAGCGAGCACTGAAGCTTGTTCCGTTTAGGTTTTGGCTTTCTCTGCCTTTGCCCTGCACCGAGCAGGGCACGCTCGCTGGGCTGCAAGTCGCCGCTTCCTTCAGCTTGCTCCGGTCTTCCCAATGGAAGAGGGCGTCCTCGGGCCGGGCCGCACATCCCACCTGAAGCAGCGCCGCCTGCTTTTGAAGCCCAGCAGCTTCTAACCCCGCTCACCTCTAAGGGTGAAGCGCGCACAAGGACCTGAGCGGAGCGGGAACGCAGAGCCTGGCGCTCGCACAGCTCCGCATTCACCGCAGCGAGCGGGGCCAACGACGTCGCCGCTCAACACGCTGAGTCCAGAGAAAGAGCAATTTGGGGTTCTGATCCTTGGAAAAGCTTTCTAGATCCAACGTTCTTAGCAAAGGGAATAACAGAGCCTCCCAAATCTGAGCTGCGAAGCCTGAGTTTTGGTGTGGGGCCATGCCAAGCTGGCCTGCACAAAGCATCTATTTCCAAGAAGGTTCACAATTTCAAAGGGGATTTCAAAAAATAATGTAAACAGACCTCAAGAGGACAGACATCTGAAACGGAAGAGTTTGCGTGAAAAGCAGTACTCTGAGAATTAGTAAGAGGATGTGAGAAAGCAAGTCGAGATTTACTTCTCAGCAGAAGAGCTGGAGCTGAAAACACAGCGACAGGAGGGGAGACTAAGGAAGAGGACGCGAGGACCTGAAAAAGGAGACTCAATCAAATGATTCTGAATCTATGAAAACCCACGGGGCTACCCGAGCAGTGGTGTGCAAACCTGGCATCTCACGGTACAAGACCCCTGGCGAAACAAAGGCAGCGGTTCATCTTGTCGTGTTCTGACTCACCTCCTGCATTTTGTACTCGAGCCACGTCAGGGAAACAGAAAAGCTTTCTCCGCTATCAGCCCAAATAGGAAGGCAGCTCTTGACCAAGCTTTAGCAGCTGCAGGCATTTTTTATCACCACATAAGTCAAACGCACACATGTCATACCCTGGATTCCTCTGCGCGAGAGGCGCTCCGCGGCTGCTTTTGCCAGTTGAGCGAAGCCAGCGTTAGCATCCTCGCTTGGATTTCGGCTGTCTGGAGCAGGGGAGGCTCAGAGGCACAAAGCCACGGGCTGTGCCCTTCCTTGTCTGAAGGAGCTGTCCCTGGTATAGTTCAGAGGGTCAGGACACCGGGCGATTCGGGTGACGCTCCTTCCTAACTTGCCTACGTGACGGAAGCATCGATGCCCTCGGTCCACCGAAGAGCTGCTCCCCGCCCCAGTCGTTAACGGGCCCATTGGGCAGTCCCGGGCCGATGGCGATGCTTTAAAATCCTCCCCGGCCTCCAACTAATCAAAACCGAGTCCGAGCGCCGGCGATTTAAGGCCGGAAGCGCAGTCGCGTCTGTCTGAAGGCAGCACATGCCTGTGGAAACCACCACAAGTATGCAGCGCTCAGACATCAAAGGCAGGAAAAAGGAGCAGTAAAAGGGGCACCCAAGGTCAAAACGTACGCGAGGGCTTCTAAGCCCGAGATTTTTATTACAACAGCCTTCCAGAAAGGCTTGCCAGGAAGATGGCAGCTTTCCCCCACAAAGGGAGAAGACCAAGTGGCCGACTCACACGGGGCTTTGTTTCCGCGGCGCGGACGAAGCGACCCGGTGGATTTTCACAGCGACTCTCAGCAGCCGCCCCGGCACCCCGGGCACGCTGCGGGTTTTTGGGGCAGAGTGGCTCAGAACGACGTGCCTCACGTGGCTGGGGGCAAATGGACAAAAATCCACCCGACCGGGCCGACCCAAGCTGCCAACCCTCTCCCGCCAAGTTACGCTCGGTGGATCCCGTTTCTACTTCGTTGGGAAAGTTTGGGCATGAATTTTAAAAAAAAAATGTAGAAAGGACAATTTTAGTGCTGTCTCACAATCACATTCCATACTTTAAGCACAGCAAAGGCCCCTAGGCCTTCCAATTCATTTCCCCTTTGATCCGCAAGAGCCTAAATTTATTAGCCTCCTAGACACGCGGCAAGGCTCATCTCTTTGTGCAGGAAATTGGAAGGAATTCAGACAAGGCTTTATTTAACGTTCAGACTCCCCCTATTGGGCTTCACTGCCACACAGTGATTTTACCCCAGGCATTTTCTTACAAAAGCTTTAAAAAAAAAAAAAAAAAAAAAAAAAAAACACCAACTAGAACCAGACCCTCCGACAAGAACAACAGAATGAAAGACAACGTTTACCAGGGCACACGGAGCACTTGCATTGTGTGGCAGACCACTTGTGAAGCTTTCCCTGGCTAGAGGAACCCCTTTCGAGCAATTAATGAAATAGTGGATATTTTTTTTTGGTCGCACGGTAAAGGAAGCCTTCCAAAGGAGAAGCTAAATTTGAGCTGGCTGAGAGCTTCCTCCCCACGAGCAGTGACGCTAACCAGACCTGCGTTTTACCGGATGGCAGAGTATTTCAAAATCCATTTCTTCCCCATTTCACGGCGTGGTGTCGAGGCGCCCACATGCAGGGTACACACTGATTTAGAGAACACCACTCAAATGTTGTAGCAATGCACCACTGAAAAACGCTCAGCAGGGGCAGCCGCGTGCCCCTCGAGACAGGTGGCACAGAGACGCCGACCTAGGCACATTCTGGGACCTTACATCCCTGTACCAATGCATCTGTCTGAAGCTGGTTTGATTATTAAGAGACTGCGGATTTTGAAGCCTTCAGGGCCTTAAAGGAAGGAGTGCACACCCGTGTGCGCTGTCCCACAGGGCAGAGCTAGGCAGCCGCTGCTCCCAACCAGGGAGGCCCGAGCTGGCTGCGGGGGGATGAACGGCCACGTCCAGGGCTCCCCTTCCCAGCCGGTTCAAAACTGTGTGCTCAGTAACCACCTACAAGAAGTTGGAGTCACCCTCCACTAGGAACACGAGTCTTCTCTCGTGACAAGTATTTCTTCTGCCACTTGCTCGAGCTCCTCTGCAGCTCCGAATGCCATTCTCCTTCCTGCCTGTCACACGTCCACCACGGGGAGTTACGTTACACTCTCCTTGAAGAGGTGCAGAAATGCAGTCTCACTGATTTCTCTGAGCTCCAGAATTTATGCTCTAGTTGAGGAGATGCTAGCAGAAGACGACGCAGCTCATCACGCCATTAAACACTGCTTTAGAGTACCGAAAATCCAACTATTTCTGGAAGAAGAGGTGTGCCGAGATGCTCCACAGCCTAAGCCAGCCTTTGTGGTCATCTCTTGATTGCGACAGTACTGCTGGCAGCAGCTCATTTGCACAATCGAATCCATCACTGTCCCGTTCTCCCAGTTAGTCTTATCCAACAGAACACCTGGTTTTGGGGCACACTCCCCCCAAAGAATCATCTGTGCTTCACGACAACCCTCCTGCCTTGATCCTTCCTCTTGGCAGCATTTACATTTATTTTTGCGTGCCTCCTTTACATCAGCCCTTTCAATCAGCTGCTTCCTAACATTTTATTTCCAGGAATTAATTCCCCTACCGATGTTTTGTGACGATTAGAGAGCACCTACCAGTAGCTTTCAGATTTATTAACACAGAAATGGAAAAGTAGCTTTCCTTTCGCTTGCCTCAACCTCTTGGTAGGAGGGAGCGCACCCCCTCCGCTGGGGAAATCAGCGGCACACGAAGTCAGTTTCGGATGATGCTGCATGAATTTACAACTGTGGAACAATACTCTCCAACTGCACGACTGCCACTTAGCAGAAACAGCTGTTTTAATAAGAGCTTGCATCTTTAGCTGGCTAATGCAAGAACAAAATTAAACAGGACAACATGGAGACGGATCCAGCCGGGGGGAAAGCCATTTAGTATTCCCGAGCACTGGAACAAGCCATTCAGTCTCTGCGTGCACGCAGCCCGCACAGGCGTTACCGCTCTACAGCCACGTCCCGCTCAGGCGAGGCTTTGCCAGGATCTGTTTACACGATCCACTTTTCTGTGGCAAGGCCTGACAAAACGCTGCACGGCGAGCTAGGAGATGGCGCCTTCTCTCCCGGCTTTCTGCAACTTTTCCTGCAAACTGAGCAAACAAAATGAATGCAGAAATATCATTGCTGCCCCTGAAATGTATTAACAATGAGAGTGAGGGCTGCTGAAAGAGAAAGGGGGGACTGAAAGTATTAACAAAAGCCCACAGCACACTGGCTGTGGCTAAAGCTAGAGCCTGAAAGACTTCTTTGTCTTTCTGGTCAATGCAAGCCTATTCAACAGCCCGATATATAGCAGAAAGAAGTGAGGGTGGGAGGAAGAAGAGCACTGTCTCTTTAGGGGACGTCTCCTCAGCTGCCAAGCTGCAAGGGGGAGAGAGAGGACTCGCATGAACACAGCGAGCTTTCCAAGCAGCCCGTAACCCGGGCATTGTCTATTAACAAACGTGAACTGAAAGAGCACGCTCTGCCCGCACCGAACCTTCCTCGGCTAAGGGACACACATTCCAGGAACTGGACATCTAGTTCCCGAAGAGCCTCGAAGCGCAACATAAATAGTAAGCTATGGAAAATAAACGCTGATTTCTACAAGTCTGCTTGCTTTGCTGCAATCCCTTCCTCCCAACAATGAGCTATTGTTCCGCTCCTGGTACTGAGGAAATGTTTGCGTTCCTTCTCCGCGTCCTTTACATTTAGAGACCTGCTCCTCATTTCAAGATAATTACCCAACACACTACAAAGCGTGCATGCCTTTCACAGTTAGAAAGGAACTAAATTTAATATTGATTTCACCAAACAAACCCAACAGCTCGCTCCTCGTTTTTTTTTAGCGTGACCATAAACGCTCTGCAGCTAGCCAAAATCCCTCGCAAGCACCGAAGAAGGGTCCAAGCCAGCACGAGCACGCCATTTAACACACGGCTACCAGCTGGGAGCACAGGGCGATGAAGGCGAGCGTTACCTTGAGGGGACGGATGCTCGCTGGGGGGGTTTCTTCCCCCCAGTGTTGAGGCACAGGAAGACCCAGACCCCTCGCCTTGGCTGCATGGCCACAGGAGCCAGGCGCCCGTTGCCATTGACCACAAGGCCGGGCTCCCTGCTTGGCTTACGATGCGGATGTACCTTCAGTGCTGCTGGTGAACGGCGTGCCCCGAGCAGCAGGAACACTCTGCTGCAAAAACCATCCCCGGTGAACACACGCACGCAGGCTCGCTCCTTTCCTCTCCCACACCGGGTGCTCGCCGCGTGCTGGTCCTGGCGGAGGAAAGCGTGCAGTCTGATCTCTCCCTGCTGCTGAGCCCTTGACCACTGCGGAGATTTTGCTGCTGGCAGAACCACGGCAAAGTTTCTTCCGTGGGCTTCATGTATAACCGTACAAAGGAAACAGGCAAACGAAGTCTGCGTTTCCTCCCCTCCACCAACCCTGCACCTAGCCGCAGGAAGCGAGGGGACAGCAGGGAGGCCGCCCCACGAACCTGCTCCAGAAGGAGCTCCTGCACGCCCGCGGGCCTCAAGCACGAGCACAGGATGCAGAGGCTCAAAGGAAACCCGAGCACGGGCTCCATTTCCCTACAGCAGGCGGACCCGAGAGCA
Source organism: Heteronetta atricapilla (assembly GCA_011075105.1). Taxonomy (NCBI): domain Eukaryota; kingdom Metazoa; phylum Chordata; class Aves; order Anseriformes; family Anatidae; genus Heteronetta; species Heteronetta atricapilla. Next base: position 7,846,324 of record CM021751.1, read on the forward strand.
CTACACGAGACACAAAGCTGGCGGCACCCTGCCCTCCCGCAGCACGAAGCGCGCTGACCGGCACCGCTGCTTCCAGGCGCGCACGCTTCGCTCCTGGGGACTCCGCTGCCATGTCTGGAGTTGGCCAAGGGGCAAGAAAATTCTGTATAAAAAGCAGCAAACTGATTTCTTTGCCTTAAAGACAAGGGCTTAATTGCGATCACAGCAATAGCTTCTGCAAGAGCAGCTTGTAAAGATAAAACTTTTTCCCCGTGTCGTAGCTGAACTAAAAGGGAGTAAAACTCTGCGGTTACCAGAGTCTTAATTAAATGTGATGGATAGCCCATTACCTAAGTATGCACAAAGCCACAGTTTGCACAGGGTGCTGTTTCCTTCCAGGTTTTTCAATACACCAAGGACTCCTGTTTTTAACCGTTCAGATAAAGATCTTGTTGGAAGAGCTGACCCGCCGGTTCACTGGCAGGTGCTGGAAGGTCTCAGTACAGCCACTCGGGCAAGGAGTCACGGCCCTTTGGGCATCCCACGTGCGAGCGGGGCACGGATGCCTCCGGAGGGAGGATCCACGGCATGAACCGGACCCACACGGCCCCCAGCTGGGATTTCTGCCTCCTTCCTTTCTCCACAGGTGGAGAAGAACAACTTCGGGAAGCGGGGAAGAGGAACTTAAAAGCAAAACGCTGCAAGCTGCAGAGTACCTGTGGCTGCTGCACCAATGGGATCGTGTACCATGTGCTTATATATATACACATATATATATATATATATTTCCCCTTCTTTTTTTAATGCCAGGCTCTGCAGGCTCTGACCTCCAGCTGTCCAATTACTGAACACCCACAAAGAAGGCAATGGGAACAGAAAAGCAGAAAAAGCAACAAAAGCAAGTCACCCAACCTAAATCCAGGTGATTCTGGGCTCGCTAGAAATGCTAGCAAAGGCAGCAACTGCTACAATATGCAAGCTTGAAGCCAAAGTTTAAAGAAACAGAAATTGAGAAGAAACAAAGAATCACAGCGCCTTAAAACAAAGCAACAGAAAAAAAACCACCCTATTTCTGATTAGCAGTGACTTGGATTTCAATTTGCACGTCTGGCATTACAGCAGAGATGACACATTGATGGGACCTGTACCACCCTAAGCGAAGGGCTGCTGCACCGACGGCTAAGAACAAGATGCAGCGGGTACGTTTTATTTATTTATATTCCTGAACACAGCATGCATCAGGCAGGAGTTAAATAAAGCCGCTTTACTCCAAAGCTTTCACGTTACCACCATAGACCAAGAACATCAATAACGTCTGCATGAAAGTACACTCTGTCTTCAGGTAAATCAAGATGTAAATATTTGTTCCACTTAACTCGGCTTTGTGCAGTCCAGAAGCCCTGATCAAAGATAACATGCTTTCTGAGACGCAGTAATGAAATGCCAGCATCTAGAAATCAAACAATCTATAATAAAAGTTACTCAATAAAGCAGCTGAGAAAAAAAAGCAGAAGAGGTACTCCGTTACACAGCCCCTAAGAGCTACACGATGCCGTGTGTACTTGAATATTCATGTGGAAAAAAAGACAAGACCTAAGAAAAAGGAGACAAAGAGCCTCGTCACGTTTATCAAGGCCAGTAGAAGAGCTACAAGTGCGGCTGCCCCAGACCAGGTATGTTCAGGCCCCAGCCTGGGGGCTCTTTGCTGCTCCCAGGACGAACGCTCCGGCTGCGAGATGTTCTGCATGCGGCCCAGACAAGCCCCAGGTGAATGGGCTTCGAGGGACAAACAGCACGGCTGCAGGAGCTGCCAACCAAGCGGGTCTCTTGGAAGCCCTGTCGGCAGGGGTTTCCTGTTTTCACGTTCCTTGCTTTTACCGAGCCGTAAGCTGTAAGGGAGGCTGCGCACGCTTCTGGTACGGAGATTTTAATCGGTTCATTCATTCCGATTCAGTCACATTTTGCAGCTGCCCGGGTCTGCTCCGAGACTGGGATGTTCTTTCAGAGTAACACACCGTCCGCTGGCAGCACGCAGGAACACCCACCCAGAAACCCTGCCAACACTTCTCCCCATGGCGGGGAAAACAGGAGACCGGCTCCGGGGGCTCGCGCTGCCCCAGCCGGCCGCGCTGGGGGCCCCGTGGGAGCTGTGTTCGGTGGGGTCACAGCGACACAGCCCAGGAAACAAACACAAAGCCAAGCGACCCGTGGACACGGCCAGGAGAAGCCCAGCCTGGGAAGGTGGTGAGTAACGCACAGGAAGTCACAGGTCCAGGGTATGGTTAAAAAGCTCTTGGCTTTACAGCACCGCGCTATTAACCCCAGGCAAACTTTGCCCTTTTTCTGCCCACATCGGCACACAGGTTTCTAAGGGGAAGTTGCTATTACCACCAGACACAGCCAGAGTGACGTTACCGCGCAGTGCTTGCCAGTGCTGCTGACTTTTATTTGTAGGGCAACCACCTTTGAGTCCGTGGAAAGACCATTTTGTTGTGGTTTCCCTGTTCTTAAGGGGAATTTAGCGAATCAGGTGTCCTGGTTCTCTCTGCAGAATCCGAGCACGTCAGTGAAGTAAGGAAGCTCCTTTAAGGCTCATTCACCTCCCACGCAGAAAGCCCCATTTCCTCCACCTGATCCTCTGCAACCGGGTTTTTCGCGAGCCATGGTGAGCAGCAACCAGCCTCAGCAATTCCTCTGTACTGCTTCCCCAGGGAGACCTCGGAGCGAACGGCGACCTGGTGAAAGCCTTCAGCTCGCTGGTCCTGGAGCACCTCGTCACAGACTCCTCGGCAATTCACCAGAAGACTCCTTCAAAAGCTGCCTGGATCCTGGGCTCTCAAATTAAGCATTTCTTCTGCGTCTTTAATTCCTCCATCGCTCCTGGTTCACAGCTATCATTTAGGCCTCAATGCAGATAAAACCTCCTGTCTTCCTAAGCTGGTAATGTAAAGCTACAGCAAAGAAATGGTTCTGTTCTCACGTTTCGGAAAGAGAAAACACACAGCTAAACCCCAGCCGCAACACCCACCCCTTGCGAGATACCAAGGGATGGTTTTCCAGCAGGGAGAGCTGGGATCTCGTTTCACAAATGCCGCTCCCGAGGCACTCGGCTGGAGCCAGCGCATGCAACGAGCTCAGGACCCGGCGACTCACGCTGCAACACTCGCCGTGGCGTTTGGAGAGGAGGCAGGCCTGGGCAGCGTGCTGTCCCAGGGAGATCTTGGGAGAATTTGTCCGTCGAGTTTCTTGTTCTTCAAGAGAGGCCTGACGGTATTTCACACCCACGCTTTTTTCTTTGAAGATATCCAAGAGCTACAATTGCACGTGCGGTGACTCACCGAGCTCCTCCCCAACGCGATTCCAAATGTTTTTTGAATGCAAAAAGACCTCAGGCCCCGCCATCCATACAGGCACGTTGTTTCTACTTGCGTATCTGAGCTGTATTTTGGGCAACAACCCTCAGTGCTCTGCTGGGAATTCCCTTGCTCCGGGTCGCCCAGTTTTGGCGCAGTGCATCTGACGACGCACGCGTTCGGGGGTGAGGCCGCAGTACAGGAGCGGGGAAGCTCCACACTGTCGCACGGCGTTTTGATCAGTCCGCCTTCAGCGCGGCGGTACCACCAGGGGAGGGGCACATACCGATCCCAACCTAAAAATAACTGGATTACAGGAGTGACAGCCAATTGTAACTCCATTAATCAAATCTTGATTTAATCTAACATTGAGTGTATTTCTTAATCAACCTGCCTCCAGTGACTACTTGAAGGCTAATCTCTCAAAGCCTTTATTCAGGGCAGAGAAGATTCTTCTGTAGCTTTAACACACCAAGGAGCAGGTAGAACATGAAAACGATTATCCACAAAGCTTGTTCTTTCTGAAAATATTTGGCAAAGCACTGGATTTTTTTTTGTCTGTTTCATATAAACATGATGTGAAATGAAGTTACAAAAGAGTCTCAGAATGCCCTTCAGCATCTAAGAACGAACCAAGCTTGGAGGGAAGGAAGCATCACGAACAAGGCATTTCTCAGCATGGTGCAGCAAGAAAAACTCTTTTGGATACTGTTACCTGCATTTATTTTTGCAGTTAACTACAACAGAAGGAGAAAAACATTACCTGAAAGAGAGAGATATCCTAACACTGCTTTTCCCAACAAGGCTCTTTCAGACCAGCCTCTGGCTACCAAGCATTTGGGAAGTGTTAAAAAACATCTTTACATGAGGAACGCTAGCAGGGAAATGCTGGCTCCCAGGACCCCCAGGCCTGCACAACAGAGGCGACCGCACACAGCAAACTCCCCTCCAGGGACACGAAGAGGCTGCCAAAACAGGGCTCCAGCTGCCGCTCGCCGAGCCCGTTTCTGCCCCAGCTGATAACCACCAGCGCTAACCACACCCCCGCTTTGTCAGCTTTAAAACCATCGGGTTCCTCCCTGCACAGCTCCAGAGAAGCGATCCCTGCCTGAAACGTTTAAAGATGGAAGCGAATGGAAGGGTTCAGTGGGGAAAATTTTGGCATATCCCCGAACTAATGAGTGCAGTTCTGCAGCTGTCCTCTAGACCTCTGGCTGCAGCAGAAGCCTGCATCCATCTAGCTGGGCAGGAAAAAGGATGTATTTCGCTGAAACGCCCCAGGCAAGGCAGCAGAGCTGAAGCCATAGCCACCATCCACGTCTCACGTTCCGTGCCACAACTGCTGACATAACGTCAGGGCTGGTTATTGTGAAGCACTTCTGTATTTCAGTCTTAATCACTGGGGTTAAACAATTCACACCATATGCAAAACACGCAGTATCTCCTGCAAACCGAAACACACTTCAAAAAAAAAAGAAATCCCCAGTTCAGCATACTTCTGTCCCCCGACCGGCAGCTGAAACAGTTCCTGGCCCGATACCAGCCGCACGCATGCTGGCACTGAGGCTCTGACCTGCTTAGACGCTGTTTGTGAGCTGCTCGAGGTGGCTTCAAGACCAGGCTCCACGTGCTGGGCCGGGCAGCCCGGACCCGCTGTTGGTGTGCTGGGGAGGACGGCTTCCCCGGGGCTGGCAGAGCGGGGCCGCTGCCCCGGCAGCCTCGCCAGCAAGAGATGATTGGGACTGTTTGCTTTGCGCTGTGTTTTTTCCCCTCCTTCAGAACAGTTACTTAACACACAGCTATTTCTAAACTGAGTTAGGACTGCAAACACGTACCTAGTTAAGAACGCCGAAGTCCAAACAGAGAAAGGGAAGAGGGCCAGGTGCCGCGGCTGTGCGACCGGCCGAGGAGGACAGAGCAGGAGGCATCCTGCCTCGCCCCACAAACAGCAACGGTTCTGCTAGCAAGGGCGTCAAGCTGTAGAGAGACACCACGTTTTCCCTTCCCAAGGGGGGATGATTAGATACCCCTGGAGAAAGAAGAAAATTAAAACCAATAACCAGAAAAACGCCGCCCTGGTTTTCTAGAGAGTCTGGAGAAAAGCCTTCCTCTGACCAAGCCGTTTCTCGGCCTGCAACGAACTTCAGCACAGGTACCGCAGTCACTGCACTCAAAGCAAAACCTTTTGTCTCCAGCTTCCCTTTCGCACGGCCATTATCTGCATCTGGGGGCATGTTGTTACAGGAGCAGAAGGGGGAAAAAAGTTCCAGACACAAGAACCGCAGCGCTCACGCATGGCAACTTTCACCTGGGAATCTAAATTTCAGCCGCGTCTTTCAGCACTGTTTTCTGCAGTGTACTGAAGCACGGCTTACTCGGTTTTATGCTGCTGTGCGTTTCACGAGCACAGAGCTGCCCCCAGCCCACTCACCTCCAGCCTCGTACCCTAAAGCACAAACAAGCCACTCCAGCTGACGAGGCTACCACACGTGCTCGCCTCTTTTCTCTACAGGGACGGCCGCTGCTTGCACCCCTGGGGCTCAGGGACCCTCCCACAGCCACCCCGCATCCCCAGCCCCGCGTTCCAGCTGCGTGACGAGCAAGAATGCCGAGCAGCCTCGTGGCACACTGTCTCATTCACTCAGCTGTTTCCTACCGTGTCTCTAATACTTCACGCTGTGACTTCATGGGAAAATTTAATGCTCTGCTGGTCAATCTGTCAGGAAGCATGGCGGTGACAGCGGTGTTGTCACCCAGACTGATTGTCCTTCCGTGATCTGAGCAACAAATTCAAGAAGTGTGCTCCTTGAGAGCAGAAGCGCTCATTTCAACTCCCAATTCTGTAACGCCTCGCGATCTCCCCCCCATCATCTTTATTTCAGCGGTTTATCAAAACGAAATGAAATCATAAGCGCCCTCTTGCCACACGCAGAGCTTATGACTTCTCCCAAGTTAAAATCCCATGTCATACAAAATGAAGTCCTGAAAACACAGGCAGCTAGGGAAGCCAGAGCGATGCATCTTACCCTGCTGCACAAAAGCCATAGTCCAAAGAGTGACGCAGGGTGGGCAGGAGCTCTGGGGCTCTTTGGCCCAATGCTTCACTCCTTCAATTCTTCCACCTAAGGACTCTCAGCCGCATATTTACGCACATCTCTATAGGCTGCTCGACAAAAAGAGCAATAGCAACAATTTATTTATCCCAGCTGAACCTGAAGACGAGCAGTGAATTAGTTTCGGGGCGTTTTTCATTTTAAAAGCTAGTTTTACCGCCCGTAGCTCTGGCTGTTGACTTTGGGCCACAGACGCAGAGGGAAGGCTGCATCCACCGCACGGCTCCAGCACCGTGGGGCGCCGCGAGTTAGAGAAGTGCCCAGAGAAGCCGTGGATGCCCCATGCCTGGAGGTGTTCAAGGCCAGCTTCATCTGGTGGGTGGCATCCCTGCCCACGGCACGGGGCTGGAACCGGGTGAGCTTTGAGGTCCCCTCCAACCCAAGCCGTTCTGTGGTTCTATGATTAGATGAAGGGAAAGCATCAGCCAAACAGAAAAAGGAACTGCCCACACCAGCCACACGCCGGTGACAACTGCAGGGAAGTCCAAAGAGCTGCGGCACACCGCCCCTCCGCCCCAGCAGCGATCCCCAGAGGCTCTGCACCTACTGCCCAGGCTCAGCCGCAGCACAATGTACACGCAAGCAAAGGATGGACAGAGAAACACTGAGATAAGTGGGAGGTCCAACAGAGAACTATGAAAACACGCTGTGTGTGTGTAGCCAGCCACGCTGGTAAAACTGAGGGATCCAACTCGCACACAAGCAGCTCCGTGAGCGGGTTCCTGCAGACAAACACTGCCGGTGGTCTTCAGAATCGCCCCTCAAATTTGTGTTAAACTCGTAATGCGAGGCTCGCCATCCCAGCAGGAACTGAAGCTTTAAGCATCCCTCTTGCTACAGCTAAAGGACACGCTAAGTGCCACGAGCAGCCCTGCTGCCTCAGAGCCCACGTGGGGCACCGCTCGGAGCACCGCGTGTCGTCGGCCGCGGCTCCCACGGGGCCACCGGGACCACGCCGTTGGTCCAGGCGAAGCCACTCAGCTGCGGTGAGCAGCTACCCCTGCTCCCGGGGGCATCTCACGCAGCCCCACGCCGTTCTGGCCCGGCAGCTGCGGATTTTAGGAGATCCCAAACCCAGAAGACGCTCTGGGACTGCAGTACCAGCAGGATGTGGATACGTCCAGTCCAAGCCCACTTACACTTTTCCCTGTGCAAACCAGGGACATTTTTGACCTACCTGCAACAGGCAGGGAAGTTAAAGATCTTTTATGTCCCCTACTCCTAAGCAAAAACACTGTCTTAAGCCCCAAATCATGAAACCAGGGATGGAGCTAGACCACAAAGACAAGCAACCCAAGCCTGGCATGCAAGCTCGTCTCCCCTAACGAAGCATTTTCAGCTTTCTCCTCCTGCGGGGGGAAGCTCAGCAGCCTGCCCTGAGACCTTCAGATCCTGAGCGACCTTTGAGCGCTTCAGTGAGACCAGCGAGCGAGACCAGCGAGCCCTCCAGCTCCCTGGAGCCTGGCAGTTCCCTCGGCTTTCACTGCTCCCCTAACAAAGCGGAGCCAGATCCGCACCGCCAGCAGAGAACAGCTCCCTGCCCGCCTCGGTTCTCCTGCGCTCGCTTGTTTTATTGCGGTGCTCCGGTTCCTTTTTACATGCACTTCCCAGGCTGATTAATACTCATCTTGGATGATCAGATGTCTCGTAAATTCTGGCTTTTACGCCACTCACCACCGTAATTCTCATCAAGGCATACCCACGCTGCTAGAAAGCGGTTGCTGACTATTCCCACTCCTGACATCCAGGCCACTCAGCGAGACATTCTGGACAGAGGTCCGGGCGATAAAATTCACATGTTCTTAGTCTGCCAGGATCGGAATTTGGTGACAGCACAATTCATTCATTTATTTAATGATCTTAACGTCAGCCTAAGTGGATAAAGTGTGCTTTGGCTTCAGCAGGAAGAGATGGGGGCCGTGCCAAGCGCCAGCAACAATTGTTCTGGTGACTGCCTGCAACGCCAGGTACCGCGGCCACAGGCAGCACCACCGGGAGCTCCGTCCCGGGGGGCTGAACGGGAACCGCACCAAGCTGAACTCGGTACGCAAGCCCAGAACCAAGTATTTAAATGTTAAGGAGTTCATTTGTGCAGACTAACTTTTTAATTAAGAAAAGGTGTATGGAAATGTAACCAATACAACTAAGCTGACTGGCTTCAGCTCACAGAACCCCAAAATTTAGTGTGCAATATTTGCATATCAACAAAAATTATATCTCTTTCTTTTGAAGAGCCAGACATAAAAGCACTTTGAAATTGGCTTTAAAGCACCTTTACTGGAGGAAAACAAAGGCTAAGTTACAAACAGGCTGACAGCTGAATTACTTGCATTTTACAAATCCAGGACAACAAACGCAGCGGCCAGAAGAGCGGAGTATTTGAAGAAAGACCATCCAGTAACTAGTGCCTGTATTTGCGTAAGCACTGGGAAGACAGGATGCCACAAACTGAAGCTAACCATATATTCCAGAGCAAGCTGAACTCCTAAGACGTCTCAGCAGCTCACAAAATAGTACGTCCAAAAGAACCTTCCACATGAGCCTCGCCACGCTAAAATTGGGCATGAATCACCAGCGCCTGAACTCGCTGTCCCCGCACACTCCAGAGCTTACGAAGCCCCATGAATTTCACATTAAGAGTCACAACAAACACGCTTTAAGTGCTTTTTGATTTTGGTCCTTGACTTCCGCCCAGATAAATGGTATAGATTATCTACCCTCGGCTGTAGTCCCCTGCCAAGTTCCCTTTCAGATATAACGGGCGTACCGGGCCTGCCCAATTTACCAGCTGAACGCTGCAAGACGAGGAGCCCAGCGTCGAGCCTGGAGCACGACGTGCATCACGAACAAGAATAAAGACTCTCAGAAAGTTTTCAGGTGAGATTTAACCGGAATTTCAGTTCAGGCTTGACAGTTCTGTAGAAGAGCTTACCACAGCCCAAGGCCAGAAGGGCGAGGTCTCAGTGCTGAGGTGGAACACACATTTTTAGACATTTCCTTTCCCGAGGAAGTCAGGAGCCTTTCAAAACCAGTGACTGACTAAGAAAACAAAGCTGCAAGTAGTATCACTAAAAAAAACTCTCTCATTCTTATAGGCAGTCTCCCCTGCTTAGCCTGAAAAGACTGAAGACTTCTGTCATTTTTGCTTTTCAGTGAAAGAACAAAATAAGCTCAGAAAAACACCAGTTTCAAGACGCAGCAACTTCTACGACTCCTTAATAACGCCTAGGAGAGGGAAATCTCTTCTTCAGACCGCCACTGGCGCAGCCACAGCATTAGTTCAAACACATTTTCAAAAGCCACCAGCAACACGGGCACCTCAGGAATTCAGCAACGTGCCCAGAGCCACCCTCATGTGTAAACCAAACTGAACACAAACAAATGCACAATCATTATTTGGCAACCTGACAGAGTCGGTGCAATGTTTATTAGGTTCCAACTGGCAAAGGCTTCCCAAACTCAGGAAAACCTGTATTAGTTAATTAAGATCTTTAACTGCATTAACTCTTCTTTGTTCGGTGCTTTCACAGCCTCAAGGACAGCCAAGGAGCAGCAGCAAGGCGCCTTTTCACAGCATCACAGAACAGTCTAGGTTGGAAGAGACCTCTAAGATCACCGAGTCCAACCTCTTCCTACCCCACGGCCCGGAGCGGGTGCCGGGTGAAGCCCCCTCACCCGCTGAGCGCGGCGGTGGTCCCCACGGTGGCTCTCGCCCAGCTCTTCCCACGAGGACGCTCCTTCTCCACAGCAAGTCTCATTCCTGCCGTGTCCAACCGCGGGGAGAGGAGCAGCTGCACCCAGGCAAGTCCTAACCCATTGCAACACATCCCTGACAGCTCTGGAGCACGCTGCTGGTATCGGTCGAGGATCAAACACGCGCCTTTCTTTCAAGACGCGCAGCCGAGAAGCCGCTCTGCTGTTTGTCAGGCGTGCTCAAAACTCTGGAAGTATTTCAGATCTCATCCAGATAAAGGATACTCAGAGGTGTTACAGCCAACACAGAAAGGTCTTGTTTTTGGTAGCAGGGCTGATTTAAACACGATACAGTCCAGGGAAGCCTTAGAGTTTTCCCTCTGTAGGAAACCAGCCTGTTGCTGCCCATCTCGGGTGACTACACAGCAAGCAGGCAACAACAATTCTTAAGGCACCGTCAGAACAGAGAACGTGTAATTTTCCTTTCAGGAACAGAAAAAGTTCTGTCCCATTAACCTAGTTATGTGCCCAGCAGCAATTTGACTCAAGTCCCATCAGCAACACCCTGCCATCACCTACTATGAAGAGCGCATGCTCTGGGACACCTTCTGAAGGTACATAATAAAACCTAACAACGACACGTACTAGGAGGTTTTGCTAGCCTAAAAGCTTATTCTGCTCTCCTCCCTTTGATCCTTCTCTTTTTTAAGAAACCATTCTATTTTCTTCCAGCTGTTCCCCATCACCCTTCCTTTTCGGGAGGCAAAACAAAGCCCGCAGCCTGGGAAGGAAAGCTGGGTGTGCGAGAAGCTCCCGGAACCACCTCGAAGTGCCCAACGCCGACTGCGGGAGCTCACACCAACTGTGCTCCCTTGAGAACAGAAACTCCAGCCCCTCCAGAGCGGGGCCACGCCACTGCTCCGCCTGCACCTCGTGCCCCAGAGCCTGCGCCTGTTCTCTGCTCCCCACTCATTCCAGGACAGCCTTTGCAATTGCAGACAGGCCTGAAGTCACGGACGGAGGCTCCCGCCGAAGAAAGGCCTGTAAAACAATGGTAGGACCCACCGCTCATTCCCCAGAGTGAGAATTCCAGCAACTTTAGTCGTATCAGACAACTTACACACAGCTGAACTTGACAGGTGACTAGCCCCGAGACTGCTGCAGTAGGGAGAAAAGGAAAACACGGCTCAGCCACAACTTCCAAAGGGAGACCGTCACTGCTAACGCTTCCTACGACACAGCGGAGCCAACGCACTGGCTCGACACAGCCCGCGGCAGCTAGCGACATGGAAGAGCCCTTCAGGCCTCACACGATGACGGCAGAATGCACACACACGGATGAAAATCCTTCTACTTCCCGACACCGAAGAGGGAGGTTAGTTGTCCGAAGGCTCCTAGTACTCAACTTAATCAAGTTACTACCACGGATACAAATACAAACCGTGTTCCGAGATCCGTACTACGTGTTAAGATACAGATCTGTAAGCGACTAAAGAAACCCCTGCAGACTTCTGCCAGAGAACATACACAGTCATGGCTCCAAACATGAGAGGAAAGTGAGTTGTTTCAAATCACGCTTGTGGAAGAATGGTTTTCTCCAAGACATTTTACCATAAAATCTTGCAAAGCCAGTGAAGTGACATATCTGCACTCTAACATGATTAGCTTTTGTCATTAAATAAATTAAAGCTATTTCTGCTCAAAAGAATGCTAAGACGTGCCAAGGCTGGGGATCATCAACAAGGGAGATGGCAGAGAAGTCTAAAAGCACTTATTTTTTGGCAACACGCTCACAGCCTCGTGCCCGTTCCTCCTCTGCAGGACAGCCTCTACCACGGCAGGGACAGAAGCTTTTCTGAAGCTTCTCTCCTGCTGCATCCCCTCCCCAGACATAAGGTCTCCACGGAGTCACACATTTTTCAAACAGAAACGGGAGTCCCTTGTGTCCCTTCACCCAGCTGAGATTGCAGAAGCTCGCCCCTGAGCTCAGGGCTTGTACCTGAAGCGGAAAGCAGGGAACATCTCCGGTCCCAGCCTGGTTCCTTCAGCCTCTCACCACTCCTTCCTTCTCAGGACCGCGGTGCTCCCAGCACCGTTCTTCAAAAGCACCCGTGACTGGCACTGGGAAGGGCTCTTCAGATCCTGCTCCCATTTCGGATCCAGCTCAGCACAGAAGCAGCGTGGGAGCCGGAGCTGATCCGCCGGAGGGGCAGGGAGGCACGGCGCTTCGCACACAGTCACGACCTTCATCGACAACCGGTGTGCCCAAGCAGCTCCCGCTGCCTGCCTAATCCCCACGCCTTGATCTTCAAAGTCCTCAACAGATAAACCCCAGAGAGCGCCCGAAGACATTGCATCACACATCTGGAAAAAAGCCACTCGGGACAGAAGCACGCGGCGAGCGAAGGCGGCGCCGAGCTCCCAGGGGCCGCCGGCGCCCAGCGCCCGCTGTCCCGCAGGGCACGCCGGCGATGCTCTCCCCGGGGAGGTTCTCAGGCCGCTTCTCCTCCCACCCTCCGGCACCTGCTCAACTCTCTGCTCACCAAGCTGTGAGCACGGAAGAGAGAAAAGCCAAGGCAGCCAAGCCCTCGTTAGCAGCCTTAATTTAACTAGATTACCAGCGCAGGCCTACTGCAACGGCACAACCTGGCACGCGTCCGAACACCAGGTGAGCGTTGCCAGAGCCTCACCCCGACTTCACACAGATCTCTGACGCTCCTGAAAGCGATCCTGTATTTCTTGCTGTTCTCCCAGGCTTTGGGGAAGCCGCCGCAGTCCTCCGGTCCCATGCGGAGCGGTGCCACGTACCGCCGGCGTGCCGCCTGCGCGAGGGACTGCAGCTAAAGCACCTCGCAAAAACAAAAGCAGGCGTTCGGTCACCGAAGAAACCCCAGCAAAACCCCAGCGTCCGTGCACGGCAACGTCGAGCTTCACACACACACACTGACGCTGACCCTTCCTCTCCACTTCTCAGAAACAGAAGCAAAGGGGAGGGATGCCGGGCCGCAAGGGACGAGCAAGGCATTTTTAAACACCTGCTGCTTACAAACCCGCCCCGAAGCCGCCGCGATGCCCTGCTGCAATAACCTGAGAAACGCCCGGGCTGAGGGAGAGCCAGGCCCACAGCCAACCCCTACAGCGCTGCGTTACGGTCAGGCTTACCGGTGCCTGCGCGGAGAGCATCAAAAACCAGGAAGCTGAACTCCCTCCAGATGCAAGGAAGTTGGGAAAGAAAACAAAAACCTACAGACACCAGCCCGGAGGCCAAGATGGCTCTGACTTGGCTCCAAGGTGCGCTGTAAGTTAACCCTGAAGGGCCGGCGGGCACGCAACGCTGCCCGAGCTCAGCATAAATCTCTCCGTTTGTCCTGTATAGCGCAGTGTTGGCTGATGGCTAGGCGAGGAAGACACTGGTGACCTGATTGTATCGATCCAAAAAATGTATTCACAGCTTTTTAAAGAACCGCTTCTTACAGCACGCACAGAAGACACCTCAGGAACGGGTAAGTGGCAGCATGCGGGAGCGCAGAGCGGCGCTGCGGGACCTCCCGCACAGAAGCGGCATCAAGTTCAAACCGCCAAGGCCCCCGGAAAGCAGCAGCCCGCAGCGCACCGCCAGCGCCCTGCATTTCGGTGCAAGACGTCCTGCCGCGGCACGATCGGCTCCGTGTGGGTCTGGCTGCTCGGAGGCAGCCTGCAAGGGGCAGGTGTGCCGTTAGCCTCCGTCCCAGCCCCGGCTCCTCACCGCGGCACGCGGACACCCTCGCTGTGCCCCCCGGCACGGTCAGAACGGGGCTGGGAGTTCTGCTCACGCTGACAACTCCGAGCACAACTTCTGCCCGAAATCGGGTTTGGCTGACCACTCACCGCCAAAGCCACAAGGTACCCAGCTTACTTTCACATGGAAAGGTTAATTTCTCGAAGCCGCCGTGACACGGAAATTATTCCAAGCTCTCCTGCCTTACAGCAGCTCCAGTGACTTCCCATTCAGCACGTAACAGAATGAAACTCCCATCAAAACATTCCTGCTCTTCATGTCCATCCCCCTCCAGCTTTGCTTTCCTTCAGAAAATTGATTTTAAATCTCTTCCCCCGAATTTTTCCTTTCCCTCATTATCCCTTCCTCCAAACGCACTTCACGTAAGCAGTCCTCGTTCCTGGCCACTTCCCTCTCACCCAATTCTTCTTTTTCACTCACACATTTAATTTGTGATGTACCACGTACCGAATCCCCGTGTGTCTCCACAGACACGAAGTTCACCCCGTGGAAGCAGCTGCAGTTTAAAAAGCCCCAGTCTGAGCCCCAGCCTACCCACTAACACGCAACGATCATTTGGGTCGACGTTACTTGTGCTGCTGCGAGGAGACTCCGGGACCTTGCCGCGCACTCCGAGTTGCCAGGAGAAACCTGCAGCTAGAGTTTAACGGCTGTGGGGTAATGCTGTCTCAACAGTCGTACCAAAACAGAAAAAAACAAACCGAGCTAAAAATAAGGCTGAACTCGGATGACCCTCCGCACTTCAGTAACGCGCAGATGAACTCTGCTCCCGCAGCCTCGCTTCTGCAGCGCGGCTGACAAAAGGCAACAGCTTTGGTTTGCTGCCTGGAAGCACGCACAGCTTTCGGCGGGGGGAAAGCCAGCCAGGACACCTGAACACAGCTCACTGCAAAGGCACCAAGAACACGGCGTTTGGATGCACTGCACGGAGTGATCGTTTACAAGTTAAGCAGCGGCGCCGGTCAAACACGGTGTTTCCGAAACAGGCACGGCCAGAAGGAAGAACAGCCCCACCACACTGACCTGCCGCATCCCTACCCCCGACTCGCCCTCGCTGCCCGTGCTTGGTTCCTCTCCCCTCCTGCTCTGGGCACCCAGGTGGCTCCAGGCTGCCACACCGCCACCGCTCCTTGGGGGAACGCCCGTTCCCCGCACGCCTCTTCCTGCAGGGCTGCTCTCAGAGGTCAGCCCAGGCTTCTTCCCCCGTGCGCGAGGCGAGGAGTGACAAAACTCACCACAAGGAACAGCTCCTGCCTAGCTGCGACCGCGCCGCCGCGCTGGCAAACCACCACCAAGCTCACCCTCGGTGATGCCGGAGAAGTGTTCGGATCCCTCCATGGTTCTGCTAACGATGACTTGAAAACGAAGTGCTGCAGAACGCCTCGCGCGCTCCCGGGCCCGGGCCCAGGCTAACTTTGGCCATTTAACCGTCAAGGCCACCAGCGCCGCGTCCCGCGCCGACAAGGCTCTTCCCAGACAAACCAGCACCTGGCTGGAACCATCGGCTGAGCACCGACTCCCCGTGTGCACGCCGGCCAGCGTTCCCCCCGTAACGCTTGGCACAAGGCTCCGAGATGAGCAAGTTCCCCCTGAGCAACAGTTTTACTCACCACCACCCCGCTGGCTTGGTAAGGACAGCACCTTCGCGCTGTTTTCCTAAATAAAGCACATGCTGCAATTACAGAGTATCGCGAGCTAGCCAGAAACACCCGGCGCAGGGTATGTCCCTCCGCAGCGCTCTTCATTCTTCAGAGGTTTCACTTGACCCAAACAAATCTGTAACGTCAACAGTCCCATGATTTAGGCAATATTATTTGTGGCCAGGGAAAGAATGATTCTTGCCGGAAGCTCAAGAAAACAATGGACCTAAACCGATCATAAAAGGGCTCGGATTTCCCACCTCAAAACTGAAAGTGAGAGCTGCAAAATGCTTATACACGGGGAACGCGCTTCGTAAAGAACACACATCACACAGCCGAAGCTGCTCTTAACCAAAATAAATAAATAACCCCTACGCTTCCATGTTAAAGCACGAGTCGCTACCACCAACCAACAGCGACGCGCACTCCCGACCGTCCCCGGCACAGCCTGCGACACCGTTCCAGGACAACGCCGCATTTCACCAAGCAGTCGTTTCGCTCCACACCCCCCCAAAAAACTTCAGGGGGAGGGAAGCCAATTGGCCGGGGGATGCTGTCCAACGCTGGAAACAAAACGCAGGCAGGCACGCTCGCCACCCCACTTTCCTGCTGATCCCTGCAGTATTTACCTCCTGACTCGGGGCCTAGTCGCAGGGACCGGAGCCCTCCACAAGCACTCCCCGAGCCTCTCTTTGTAGCGGGTTCTGGCGGAGGGGTTCTGAGCAGAAAGCTTCCCCTGCCCATCGCACACGGCCTCGCGGGGCAAGCTGCTCAGCGCCGCATTCCGCCTTCGGTTTATTTCCACGAGCAAAGTAAACCCCCGTGAAAATCGGCCCCGGCGGGAGAGCCGGGCTTCAAACTCGCCTTAAAAACAACAAAAACCCGGCACTTACCTGGGCAGGACCGGAGGCGAAAGTGACAAAGTGACAGGCGATTTCACGTTAAAAGTTCACCCGGGGGGGGTTGGGGCTTAAGCCCCCACGCAGGAAGCACCCCACGGGGGAGACAGGGACGGGGGGGACGGGGGAGGACAGGGGTCAAGGGGGAAACAAGGGGGAACAAGGGGGGAACAGGGGCCCCCTCCCCGCGCTGCCCCAGCAGGTGCAGCCCCCCCCGCACGGGGGGGCCGCGGGCCCGCCCCCTCCCCACACGCACAAAAAGGGGCCCCGAAGGGCTGCGCCCCAAGCCCCCCCCCTCCGCCCCCCCATCCCCACCGCCCTCCCCGCGGGCGCCCCCCGCCCCGGGGCGCCCCCTCCCGCCCCCCCCC
>CM021751.1:7878146-7889097 GCA_011075105.1 Heteronetta atricapilla
GGGCTGCCCCAACGGCTTCCCACGGGGCCGCGGGGACGGGGCCGCGCTGCCGCCCCCAGCCCCTGCCCCGGCCGGGGGCTGAGCACCCACACGCTCAGCACACGCGTGGGGCCCGGCGGCGCCCCGAAGCCTTCGGGGAGCGCATTTTTGGGCTGAGGCCGCCACCTTCTGGGAAACCACCGAGAGCTCCACGGCCACCCACGGGTCCCCCCCGCGACGTGGCCGCCTCCGTCCCCAGCAGAGGGAAACTGAGGCCGGGGAGGCCGGCAGCCTCCGGAGGCCGAAAGCGGGGCCCCGGGGCCTTGACCCCGAGCCGTGTCCCGGCACGCCGGGGCGCGTGGCCAGGCCTTGGCACGCCGTCCTCGTGCGCCGTTTGCACGTGGAGCCGCGAGCCGGGACGTGTCGGGCTGCAAACAGCCTCCTGTTTATTGTAGGACCTACCGCAAAACCCCGCGGGGGTGCAGGCGGCCGGTGGGGGCACGGAGGTGAGAGCGGGCCCCGAGTCCCTCACCCCGACCCCAAAATGGGAGAGGGTCTGCGGGGACAGAGCGGGGCAGCTGGGGGGGTCTGCTCAAAAGGGGAGGGGGGCGAGGGGAGGCGGAGCCGAGCACAACCCCAAAGCAGACACCAGAGAGTCCACAGCTGGGGGCGGGGGGGAGCACCCCAAAGTATTGCAACACGTCTGCACTCGCTGGCTGGTTGGGGGGGGGGGGAAATAGGCCCCCCCCCCGGCCCAGCTGCCCCCCCCCCCCCCCCCCCCGGGCCCCCCCCCCCCCCGTGCTGGCAGCGGGTGGAGGGTGGAGGAAGGGGAGGAGGAGGAGGAGGCGAAGGCCGGGGCCGGGGGGATTTAAGGGCTCGCTGTCCCCCGCCCGCCTCCGCTCCGCCGGCCGGGAGGGACACGGGCGACAGCGCCCAAGTTTGTGCGGGGACGTCCCCGGGGTGGCGGTAAGGGACCCCCGCGGCCACCCGGAGAGACCCCGGGCAGGGCCGGGGGGCCGGGGGCGTGCGGCGGGGACACGGGGGCGCAACAGGGACGCGGATACGGGGTGGGGACACGGGCGTGCGGAGGGGTCGCGGGGGCACCAGGGGGACGCAGGGACATGGTGGGGACACGGGAGGGCGGTGGGGACGTGGAGGGGCGGCGGGGACACGAATACGCAGCTGGGATGTGGATGTGCGGTGGGGGACACGCAATGGGGACAAAGATGTGCACGGGGATGCAGGCATGCAATGGGACACGGGCACGTGCTGGGGACGTGAGGTGGGGGCACGGGCGTGTGGTGGGGACACACATGCAAAGGGGGACACAGACACGGTGGGGACAGGGACATACGATGGGGTCCCAGTGTGCAGTAGGAACGGACACGTAATGGGACAGGGAGGTGTGATGGGGACAGGGACATGCCTTGGGGACACAGACGGAAGATGGGGACCCCAGCGTGCAATGGGAACACAGACGTGATGGGGATGCAGCCATGCAATGTGGACGGGGACACGCGATGGGGACACAGCCGTGTGCAGGGGACCCCGACATGCCTCGAGCACACCACGTGCAGCGGGGCTGGGGACGTGGACAATGGGGACCGGTGGCGGGGGCAAGGGGGGGGGCGTGCCACCGTCCCCCAACCCGGTTGGTGCCAGCGAGGTGACGCCCTGCGGGAGGGGGCTGACACGGCCCGGTGGGGGCACAGCCGTGACCGCGCAGGGAGGGGACAGTCCCCTCCGTCCTCGCTTGGCTGAGCCCGGGGGCGAAGGTCTGGGTGGGCAGAGCGGGGAAACTGAGGCACGGAGAGGGGAGGGTGCTGAGCCCCCGCAGCTTTCTCCCACCCAGCCCCTGCTGCTGGTGCAAGACAGACAAGCGTCGAAGGGCACGATGAAGGCTTTCCTCCTCACCCTCCTGGTCCAGCTCTGCTCAGCATCTCTGGTCCCCGGTAGGTGGGGTTTTGGGGGGCTGCGCCCCGGCAGCGGGTGCGTTTGGGTGCCGCTGAGCCCCGCTGGTCTCCCTGCGCCCTGGCAGAGAAGGAGAAGGACCCCGAGTACTGGCGGCAGCAGGCGCAGGAGACACTGCGCGACGCCCTGCGGCTCCAGCGCCTCAACCAGAACGTGGCCAAAAACCTCATCCTCTTCCTGGGCGACGGTGAGACGGGGACCCCCCAGCGGGGGGCTACGGGGGGCTGCAAGGATGGGGCAGTGCAACAAAGGGGGTGGTGCAACAAGCAGGGCACTGCGGTGCGCCGGGCGCACGCCGCCACTTGGCGCCTGGCCCGTGGGTGGCGGGGCGGTGACGGGGCGCACACCCCACAGGCATGGGCGTCTCCACCGTCACGGCCGCCCGCATCCTCAAGGGGCAGCTGCAGAACCGCAAGGGCGAGGAGAGCCTGCTGGAGATGGACAAGTTCCCCTACGTCGCCTTGGCCAAGGTGAGCCCCCGGGGCCGGACCCTGGCTCCCGCGGGATGGGGGCCGCACGCCGCAAGGTCGCGGGCAGGCGGCCGTCATCGACCGGAGCCGAAATTAGGTCACGGGCGGGCGAGTGGAGCTGGCTCACGCCCCACGCCCGGCCGCCGTGCCAGGGCTCGGCCCCGTGGGAACGGGGGGGCAGGACGAGGCTGCCCGGCCGTGGGAAGCCAGGACCCCCTCCCCTCCCTTCTCCTGGGGCTATTTTGCTGAAGAAAAGGCTTTTTTTTTATTAAATTGGAAGCCCCGGTTGCCTCCTTTCACCCCATCTCTGCAGGGGATGCTTGTGAGGGTGCAAAAGTTGCTGGCTTTTCTCTCCCTGCCTAAAAATGGGCTGAGAAAGGGCTGAAACCATCAAAACGCAGTGAGGGGATGACACAAACACATCAAGGGCTGCGGGGGGCAAAAGAGGGGGCGCTCGGGCAGGATGCGGCCGAGTAAAGCAGGAGGGAAGCCCCGGGATGGGGCGATGGTGAGGATGATGATGGTGAGGATGATGATAACGACAGAGGGTCGCCTGATTCCCTGCCCCCCCCCCCAGACCTACAACACCAACGCTCAGGTGCCCGACAGCGCGGGCACGGCCACCGCCTACCTCTGCGGCGTCAAAGCCAACGAGGGGACCGTGGGCGTCAGCGCCGGCGTCACCCGCGACCGCTGCAACACCACCAAGGGCCAGGAGGTGACCTCCATCCTCCGCTGGGCCAAGGACGCAGGTGAGCGGCCGGTGGGCACGGGCACGGGGCGGGGGCGCTGGGTTCTGGGGCCGTTGCCACCATCGCCCCATGGTCTCGTGGCGCAGGCAAGGCGGTGGGCATCGTCACCACCACGCGCGTCACCCACGCGACGCCCAGCGCCGCTTACGCCCACTCCGCCAACCGCGACTGGTACTCGGACGGAGAGATGCCCCCGGACGCGCTGGAGGGCGGCTGCAAGGACATCGCGCGGCAGCTGGTGGAGAACATCCCCGACATCGAGGTGGGCGCGGGGCCGGGGCTACCCCCAGGGAAGAGGTGTGGGCCTGGGCACAGGGCTGGGACCCCCGGGAGGTGGGCGAGGATCCCCAGCAGACGCTGGGCTGGGACCACCGATGGGCACAGGGCTGGGGCTCCAGGGGACGAGGGGCTGGGGCCAGCAAAAGGTCCAGAGCCAGGCCTGCGGGTGGATACGGGGCCAGGACCACACCTGAGTGCAGAGTCAGGACCCCCAAGAAGACGTGGGGCCAGCATCCCCAGTAGTTGTTGGGTTGGGACCACCGACAGGCACAAAGGCAGGACCCCCAGCAGATGTGGGGCTGGGACCCCCAGCAGATGGGGGGCTGGGACCCCCAGTGCCCGACCCCAGCTTCCCCCAGCCCGCAGATCCCAGCTGCACCCATGGGCGCAGGGTGCCAGCACCGCAGCCGACATCCCGATCTCACGCTGAGACACAAACCCCTTTCTCATGCTTCCCGTGCCCAAAAAGCTGCATTTTCCCCTCAGTTCTGCCCCTCATTGTGGATTTGCACAGAAATTCAGCCCTGTAAATAAATACGCTTCTGTACTTCAAAATAGCCCCAAAGCAAAACATCTAAGCCTGTTATTTAGCTGTTTAATAGCCTCTTCTTCTGTTTTTTTTCCCTTTAATATAATTTTAACTCTGTCCCAGGCTGGAAATAATTATATAGCGGGGAAGAGATTTTTTTTTTCCCTTTCTCCCTCTTCTTCCCTTAATAATTTTGGTGTTGTTGTTTTGCTGCTTTATAATTCACCTTCTGCGGGGTGGGGTGAGGGGGGGAGAATAAAATAAAAAATAAATCTCTGCCTAGTTATAAATAACGGAAGCCAAATACCTCGGGCTCCAAAGCAAACAGCCGGAGCCGCGGGATGGGGCTCCGTCCCGGCGGGTTCACGCGGGGACCCCGGCGGGGAGCATCCCTGCCCGCCGCCCCCGGCGCGAAGGGGAAGAAAAGCCAAAGCTGCTGCTGGAAATGGTTATTTCTGTCCTCAGCGTAATTAATAGTAAGAGATTCAGAGTTATTTCTAGCGAGGTGAAATTCCTCGGGTGTTTTCTCCTGGCTTTGCGCACCGCCCGGGTTTTCCTGGACATCGTGCTCCAGCAGCCTCCCGGCAGCCCAGCTCCATCTCCTCGGGGTTTGCCTCCTTTGTTATTTTGTAGGGGGAAAAAATAATTTTAAAGAGAGGCTGTGGTTACGTTTCTAAGCCCGGCAGCGGGTTTTCCCCGCAGGTGATCCTGGGCGGCGGGCGGAAATACATGTTCCCCAAAAACGCCAGCGACGTGGAGTACCCGCAGGAGGAGAAGCACCGGGGCACCCGCCTGGACCGCCGGGACCTGGTGCAGGCGTGGCACGACACCAAGCCCCCGGGGAAGGTGACGGGGACGTGGGGGCCGCGCTGGGGTGTCCCCCCCCCAAACCCGCAGAGCCGCCGCTGCTGCTGCTCCTCAGCGGGAAATATTTTGGGGAGGGGGCGAAAGGCGGCCATGGGGCTGGGGACGGAGGCTGGTCCCCCCGGGAGGTGACAAGCCGTGGGGCTCTGTCCCTGTCCCCCCCCACAGGTCGCCAAGTACGTGTGGCACCGGCGGGACCTGCTGGCGCTCAACCTCAGCCGCGTTGATTTCCTCCTGGGTGAGTCCCGGGGTGCCCCCAGGCCCCCAGCGCCATGGGGATGTGGTGGGACCCCCAGGGGTGCAGTGGGGACCCCTCGGGGATGGGATTTCTGCCCCCCCTCGTGCATTTTTCCAGCCCCTCGGGGATGCAGGATTCGGCCGGGTGGGAGGAAGGAAGGGCCGGGAGCATCCCTCGGCTCCTATCTAATCGCAGCCTGGGGAAGGGGATCCGGCACTGGGCAAAACGCTTGAGCCAGCACAAAAAGCGCCCGGCACAGGGTCGGGAAAGGGCGTCCCTCCCCCCAGCATCGCTGTCCCCAGGTCTCTTCGAGCCCGGCGACATGGTGTACGAGCTGGACAGGAACAACGAGACCGACCCGTCCCTCACCGAGATGGTGGCCGTGGCCATCAGGATGCTCCAGAAAAACCCCCGGGGCTTTTTCCTGCTGGTTGAAGGTGGGGGATGGGGGGGAGGGGGGGGAAAGCAGGGTCCAAGGGGGAATGAGGAGGGTGAGGAGGATGCAAAGCAGGGAATAAAGAAATAAAGAGGGCAGTGGGGGTGCAAGGGGTGAAAGGGAGAGCAAAGGGGGGTGCAAAAAGGAGGGTGAGGGAGCACAAGGGGGAGGTGCAGAAATGGGGAATGGGGGATGCAAAGTGGGGGTGTAAAGGGAGGAAGGAGGATGGGGGGTGCAAAAGGGAGGCAAAGGGGGGAGAGATGGGATGGGGCATGCGAAATGGGGGCATAAAGAGGGAGCTGGGGGTGCTGAGCGGGGCCGGGCCGGCCGCAGGCGGCCGCATCGACCACGGGCACCACGAGGGCAAGGCGAAGCAGGCGCTGCACGAGGCCGTGGAGCTGGACCGCGCCATCGGGCTGGCCGCCCGCCTCACCTCGCCCCAGGACACGCTCAGCGTGGTCACCGCCGACCACTCGCACGTCTTCACCTTCGGCGGCTACACCCCCCGCGGGAACCCCATTTTTGGTGAGCCCCCCCCCCCCAGCCCCGGCACGGGGACACCCCGGGGACGTCCCCGCGGCGCTGACGGTGCCCCACCGCCAGGTCTGGCGCCGATGCAGAGCGACGTGGACCGCAAGCCCTTCACCTCTATCCTCTACGGCAACGGCCCCGGCTACAAAATCGTGGGGGGCGAGCGCGAAAACGTCTCGGCCGTGGATTTCGGTACGTGCCCCGGGGGCAAAACAACCAGAAACGGTGGCGGCGGCTCAAGCTGTCGCTGCTTTTTAACTCCTCGTCGCTATTTTCTCTCTTCACCCCTGCCCAGCGCACGCCAACTACCAGGCACAGTCGGCCGTGCCGCTGCGCCAGGAGACCCACGGCGGCGAGGACGTGGCCGTCTTCGCCCGCGGCCCCATGGCCCACCTCCTGCACGGGGTGCACGAGCAGAACTACATCCCCCACGCCATGGCGTACGCCGCCTGCATCGGCCCCAACCGAGCCCACTGCAACGCCGCGGGGCGCAGCGCCGCCAGCCCCCTCCTCCTGCCCTTCCTCACCCTCCTCCTCCTCCTCCTCCTCCTCTGCTAGAGCATCTCTCGCATAACATCGACGGGGAGGATTTTTTTTTTTTTAATCCTCCCTCCCCTTTTTTTTTTTTCTGGGGTAGCGGCGCCCGGGACAAGGCAAACAGAAGGACTCCGCGGAGCAGAAGCGGCCGCCCGCGGTTTCGGCGGCCACCGCGCGCTGGGCTCTGCCCCTGCGAGCGCCCCGCTCCGCCCTGTCATTAGCGCTGCGGCCGGAGCGCTCCTGGAGCCGGGGGGGACGGGGGGGGGACGGGGGGGGGCAGCGGGGCCGGCCCCGAATCGCGCGGTGCCAGCGCGGCTGAGGCCGAACCCGGCACCCGGGAGCGGGCAGCTGGAAAGCAGCCGCGGGCGGGGAGGCGGCACTCACCGGGCGCTCCCTGCCTCGTTTTGCCTCTTTTGTGGCTTTTTTTTTTTTTTCTTCCTTTCTTTTCGGCCTAGGAAAGTCCCTTGGTTTAAGGCCATTTGCTGCCCGGGGGGTCCTCAGCAGCCTGGGGGCTCAGCACTGCACGGAGAGCGGAGCCGAGGAGGATTTAAGGGGCAGCAGCCGGTGCTGCTCGTCCCTCGTTAGCCTCCGGTAATTGGGGAGGGGGCGGCGAGGGAGGGGCTCCGGGAGCGCTTTGGGGGGCGGCTGTCGAGAAGTCGGGGGGTTGAGAAGTAGGGGGAGAACCCAGAGAGCGGCTCTGGGGGTGCAAACGGTGCCCTGCGTGTGCAAGTTGTGGCCGGGGTGAGCAAAGGGTGCTCTGAGTGTGCAAAGGTGCTCTGAGTGTGCACATCGGGCCCGTGCGGCTGCTGCCCTGGGTGAGCAAAGGGGGCCGTGCACATGCAATGAGGCCTTTCGTGTGCAAATGCCTCCTTGCACGTGCAAATGCCGCCCTACGTGTGCAAATGGAGCCTTGGCTGTGCAGATGCAGCCTTGTGCATGCAAATTCCACCCTACGCGTGCAGACGGTGTCCCGGGTGAGCGAAGGGGGCCGTGCACACGCAGGTGGCACCGTGCACGTGCCCCTCGCACGGCCCTTTGCAGCCAGCGGCGCCGTGCAGATGCAGCCCCCGAGCGGGCTGTGGAGCTGAACCCCCCCCCCCGAGCACCCCAGGCTGGGCACCCCCAGCCCCCCAAAACCACGGGCCTCTTGCCAGCCTCTTTATTTATTTACCAGCCTGCCCCCCCTCGCCCCCCCGACCTTTTAAATAAACCTTCGCTTCGTTTTCCGATTAACCCAGCAGCAAACTTTGGAGCGGGCGAAGGCGGTGACCCGAGCAGCATCGGCTGGGGGGGGGGGATGGGGACAAGGGGGGACACCCCAACATGCCAAGGGCTTGGCGTCGCTTCGGCACGAGGCTTGGCTGAGGTTCCCCCCCCCCCGAGCCGCGGCCACCCCCGGCGCTGGGGCTTCCCAGCAGCGGGCGGGCGCCGCGCTATGTTTAACCGGCCCTGGGGTCCGCGCGGTTTTGGGGGTTCGAGGGCCCCGGCCAGGAACCGCCGGCACCGGGGCCAGGGCCAAGGCGCTGCCTCTGCCAAGGCCCCGCCGCAGGGGCTGGAGCTGGAAAAAACAACAACAAAAAAGAAAAAACAGCAAAAAAATATGAAAAAAAAAAAGGATTTGGGGTTTGGGGGGCAGCGGCGAGGTGAAGGTGGGGTTTGGGGGCACAGAATGCACGGGGAGGGGAGTGGGAGGCGGGCAAGGGGAAAAAATCCCCAAATCTGGGGAGAGATTTTGGAAAAAAATCCCCCCGTTTTTTGGGCAGTTGGCCCAAAAAAAATCTCAGCTGGGCCCTGGCTGCCCCCACCCGATCGCTGGCCCTGCTCCGGCAGGAGGAGGGCTGCGGTGGGGACCCAAAAATGGGAGCATTTGGGGTTTTTTGGGTGTTTGTTGCTGTTTTGAACCTTGGGATGGCGCCGCCGTGCGGAGCCTCAGCCCCCCCCACTGCCAGCGGCTGCCTGGGGACCCCAAAATCCCCCCCCCCACCCCGCAGCATCAGCCGTAGCGATAAATAGACCTTTATTTTATACATTGATCACGGGAAACACAAACACGTGGGGTTTGAAAAAAAAAAAAGCCCCCCCCCAAACCCTCTCCCAACCCCTCCCCCAGTGTCCGTCCCGTTCCGGAGCTTTTTTTCCTTAAATAAAAGGGGGGGGGGCGAGGTGGAAGCGGGGGGCTGGCAGCGACACGGAGCCGTGCGGCCCCAGCCCAGTTTTGCCCCAGATTTGAGCCCCCACTTTTTTTTGGGGGCGGGAGAGGACACGGGGGGGGGGGCCATGCTGTGTCTGGCCCCACTCTGCATTTTGGGGGGGTCCCACGCTGCGCTGTGCGTTCACACCGGCTGGGGGGGGGCCTTGGTGGCCCATCCCAGCGCTCGTCACCCCCAGAGGAGGCTTTTGGGGTGACGGAGATTGTCTGGAAGAGGGGGGACACCCCACGGGGGGGCCCTGATCCCGCACCGGGGACGATGGCTTCGGCTCCTGGCACACGAGCGACGGGGGCAAGGGGGGGGCGGAGCCGGCGGGCGGCCCGGGGGGGGGGGGGCGGGGGGGGGACCCCCCCCCCCCCGGGGCCCCCCCCCCCCCCCCCCCCGGCCGGCCCCCCCCGACCAGCCCGCCCGGGGGGGGGGCCGCGGGGCTCCTCCGGCCCGGGGGGGTCGGCGAAGGCGTCGCGCTGGCGGGGGGTCCCCGAGGGCGAGCGGCTGTCCTGCGGGCGCAGGATGGGTGACGGGGTGCTGCCCCCCCCCAACACCCAGCACCCACCAACCTCCCCCTTCCGCCCCCCCCCTTGTCCCCCCCCGTACCCTGCCCGGCTCGGCCTCGGGGTGCTCGTCCGGCTCCTCGGCCACGCTGCCGAAGCTGCTGGCGCTGGAGGACGAGCGGGAGAAGTCCCGCGGAGGCTCCGGCCTCTCCGCCCTGCCAAGGGACACACCTGGCCCCCTGTCACCCCGTCCCTGGGCCACCCTGTCCCTTTGTCACCCTGCCCCTGTGTCACCCCATCCCCGTGTCACCCTTGTCCCCGAGCTGCCCCATCCCTGTGTCACCCCATCCCCATGTCACCCCATCCCTGTGTCACCCCATCCCCATGTCACCCCATCCCCGTGTCACCCCATCCCCACATTGTCACCGCACCACCCTGTCCCCATGCCACCCAGCCCTGTGCCGCCCCGTCACCAGGCCACCCAAGCGCCACGCTGTCCCCACCCCACCACATCCCCAACCTTGTCCCCCTGCCACCCTGTCCCTGTGACATCCAGTCCCTGTGCCACCAGCTGCCAGAGCGGCCCCGTCCCAGTGCCACCCCATCCATCTGCCATCTTGTCCCCGTGCCACCGGCTGCTGGTGTGACCCTGCGTCCCCATGTGCCCACATCCCCATGTCCCCATGTCCCTGTGTCCCCACATCCCCGTGTCCCCATATTTCCATGTCCCCGTATCCCCGTGTCCCTCTGTCCCCATGTTCTTGTGTTGCCGTGTCCCTGTATCCCTGTGTCCCCATGTCCCCACATCCCCATGTCCCCATGTCCCTGTGTCCCCACGTCCCCGTGTCCCCACACCCCCGTGTCCCCGTGTCCCCTCTCCCGGCGCCCCGCACGGGACCTGTCCGGGTGCCGGCGGCTCTCGGGGGAGCTGTGCGCGGAGCCGGCGCCGTCGGTGCTGTTGGCGGGGCCGTCCCTGCGGGACAGCGGCGGGCGGTGAGGGGGCACCGGGGCCGGGGGCAGCCCCGCGCCCGGTCCCGCCGCGCACCTGCCGGGCGGCGCCTCCTGGATGCTCTCGATGCCGATGGCGCTGGAGCGGCGGGAGCCGAGCGGGCCGGGCCGCCGCCGGGACGGGCTCTTCCCGGGCACCAGCAGCGCCTGCGGGAGCACGGTCAGCGGCGGGGCCGGTCCCGGGGGAGGGGCCCGGGGGGGTCCCGGTGGTCCCGGTGCCGGGCACCCACCTCTTCCACCGAGCCCAGCCCGATGGCGCTGCCGCGGCGTCCCCGGCGGCTCCCGGGCACCAGCAGCGACTGCGGGCGGCACCGCGTCACGGGGCACCGGGAGGGGCGGGGCTACCGGGGGCGGGGCTACCGGGAGGGGAGGGGCTACCGGGGAGCTACCGGGAGGGGCGGGGCTGCCTGGGGGGCGTGGCCAGGCTGGGGGTGCCCCGGGGGCGGGGCTTACGCTGCAGCACCGGGTGTGGGCGGGGTCTTGGCCTGCTAGGGGGCGGGGGTTTGGGGGAAATGGGGGCGTGGCCACGCGCGTGGAGCAAAGGGCGGCTCCGGCTGTAGGGGCGGGGGCAACGGGAGGGGGCGTGGTCGGGGGCGGGGCCATCGCGCAGCCGGACCCCGGGGCGCCGTCGGGGGGCGGTGGCGGCCGGGGGGGGG
>CM021751.1:7889197-7927048 GCA_011075105.1 Heteronetta atricapilla
GGCCCCCCCCCCCGGTGCTGCCCCCAACCCCCCCCCCCCCACCTTGAAGGACTCGAAGAAGCCGGGGGCGGCGGAGCCGTTGTCGGGGCGCTCGTCGTCGGGGCCCAGCCCCAGCATGGCCTGGCTGCGGCCCTGCAGCTCCTCGTGCAGCGTCTCCAGCAGCGCCGCCCGCGTCCGCTCCTGCGCACCCACCCGCACGCTGCCCTGGGTGCCCCCCCCAGCACCCACGGGTGCCCCCCACCGCCGGCCCATCCCCCCCCCACCCCCCCAGCGGGGAGCACCCCCGTGCGCAGCACCCGGACGCCGTGGACTTGCCAGCACGGCCCCCCCGTGTGAAACAACCCCGTGCACGGCACCCCCACACCAATAACCCCATGCACAGCACCCCACGTGCAGCACCCCCACACCAACGACCCCACGCGCAGCATCCACAGCCGTGGTCCTGCTGCTGGACCGGCACCCCCGGCACCCCCGCACACAGCACCCCCACGCAGCCCCCCCCACCTCCAGCTTGGCGAACTTCTCCGCCTTGTAGCAGGCGTACTCGGCGTTGATCAGCTTGGTGAGCAGGAACTCCTGGAACTCGGGGCCCTGCGGGGGCGAGGGGCGGCCCTGGGTGGGTGCCGGCCGTGGGATCCCCCCACCCGCCCCGGAGCAGCACCCGTGGGTGCTCACCTTCCTGAAGACGGCGGGGTCGGGCAGCGGCGGGCCGAAGAAGGGCACGTCGTCACGGGCGGTGACCGAGACCTTGTAGAGGGTGCCCTGGGGGCCGCCCTGCTCCAGCTGCACCACCACGAAGGCGTGCAGGAAGTTGGAGGCGATCATGTCGGGCACGAAGGGGGTGTTCTCGTCCTGGAAGACGATGGCCACGATGTCGTTGCCGATGTGGCGCTTCCGCTGCAGCTGTGGGGACACGGGGACGCGGCCGGGGTGTGGGCAGGGGTTGGGCGCTGCCACCCCCCGCCCCCATGGGCACCCCAAAAGACCCCGGGAGGCCCTGCGCCTCCTGGATGCTTCCCCGGCACCCGTGGGTGCCCCCTGAGCTGTCACCACCGCCCCCCAGCACCCATGGGTGCCCCCCAAGCTGTCACCACCGCCCCCCAGCACCCATGGGTGCCCCCCGAGGTGTCACCACCGCCCCCCAGCACCCATGGGTGCCCCCGAGGTGTCACCACCGCCCCCCAGCACCCATGGGTGCCCCACCTGCTGGGCATCACCCTCGGTGTAGGGCAGCTTGGTGGAGACGTGGAACATGATCTCCTTGTCGCGGAAGTGGCAGTACACCGACTCGCTGCCCGTCTGCCCGTGCGTCACGTCCAGCCCCCCCCGAAACCTGCACGGGGCGGGGGGGGGGATGCTGAGGACCGGGGGCACAAAGGGGGACAGGGGCGGGGACACGGGGGTGCCCCCCCAGCACCCCATCACGCACCCCTTGAAGTCGCGCAGCTGCACCCGCTGGCCCAGGACGTCGAGGAACTCGGCGAAGGCCGGGCTCTCCTCCGTGGTGCCGAAGAGCTCCTCCTCGGAGGTCTGCGGTGGGGCAGCCATGGGTGCCCCCCCCAGCACCCCCCCTCCCGCCCACCCTCCGGGCTCCCCTCGTCCCCCCTTTCCCCCCACCCCCCTACCTGCCCCAGCTTTTGGTAGATGACGCCGAATTTGAAGTGGTTGCTGAGCACGTGCTCGTCGAAGGCAAGGATGAGGCGGGACGCCTGCAGGGCCAGGAGGTGCTGGTTGGGTGCGGGGCACCCCGGGGTGCCCCCGCCCGTGGGTGCTCCCCCCACCCATGCACCCCGCTCACCTTGGGGTAGAGCACGGGGTAGAAGCGATCCACGTTGACGTCCTCGCACACCAGCTGCGGGAGGGAGGGGCGGTGCGGCGGGTGCCCCTGGCTGGGGGGGGCACCCATGGGTGCTGCTGGAGAAGGGGGGAGGGAGGTGCACCCACCTTGGCCATCTGCACCACGTTGGGGAACTCGGCCAGGCAGGAGATGGGCACCACATCGTGCAGGGTGCGGGTGCGGGTGCTGCGGGGTGAGGTGGGGGGGTCAGGGTGGTGGCCCACCCCCCAGCCAGCACCCACGGGCCCCCCGGCACCCAGCTCACCGCAGCAGCAGGTGGAGGTGCTCCTGCTCGTCGTACTTGAGGGAGAAGACGAGGTGGCCCAGCGCCGGGTCCAGGGAGTAGTAGTTGAAGTGCTCCTGCGAGGAGGGGCCGAGCGCCCATGAAGGCACCAAGGGGCACCCGTGTCCGGCGGTACCCACGGGGCACCCGCGCATCCGAGCGTCCATGCCCACGGGACGCCCGTGCCCATGGGTACCTCTGCCTGGTGGCACCCATTCCTACAGGGCACCCATGCCCATGGAGCACCCCTGCCCGCCGGGCACCCCTCCTCACGAACACCCACACCTATGGGGCACCCCCACCCATGGGACACTCATACCCATGGGCACACACGCAACGGGACACCCATCTCCAGCCGTCCCCGTGCCGTGAGCACTGACACCCATGAGTGCCCGTGCTCAGGGCCCCCCAGCCACAGCCCCTCATAGGCTCCCCCATGCCCGTGGGCACCCCTCCTTCCAGGGCCCCCATGCCCACAGACACCCCCGCCCATGAGCACCCATGCCATGGGGCACCCACACCTCAGAACACCCAACGCACGGGGCACCCTCATTCCTGAGCACCCCTACACACGGGCACCCATCCTTATGGGCTCCCCATCCCCGTGCACACCCATACCCACGGAGAACCCCACCTGTGAGCACCCACTCCCACGGACACCCATGTCCATGGGCATCTGTACCCACACGCACCCATGGTTATGGGGCCTCTGTGCCCGTGCACACCCATGGGGACCCCACGCCCCTCCCCGACACCCTCCCCACCAGCACCCTTGGGTGCTCACCTTGCCCAGGAAGTGCTTGCGGTAGATCTTGGCCGTGTGGTTGCCCTCCAGCCTGGCCCGGGTGCCGGGTGCCGGGGTCGGGGGGGGCTCGGGTGCCCCGCTCAGCTGGTGGTTGGTGCCCTCGATCCAGTAGCCCCCAAATTGCGGCAGCAGGATGAGGGGGAACGGCCCCTCCCGGCCCAGCACCTGCACCCACAGCCGAGGTGGGTGCCCCAGGCCCCCCCACCCCCCGTGTCCCCCCCCCCAGCTACTCACCCACCCCTGGCACCCTCCCTTGGGGGGGGGGGGGAACACAGCCACGCTACCTCGTGCACGCTGGGATAGGGGATGTAATCCTCTTCTGTCTGCAAGACAATGGGGAGGGGGTGAGGGGCGTGCTGGCACCCATGGGTGCTGCTTGGGCACCCACCCCAGCGATGCCTACCTTGAGCGGGGGGGGCGCGGCGTGGCGCTGCTGGGCCATCCTGCTGCCCTGCGGGAGGCAGGGGCCGTGGGTGCCCCACACCCCTTCCCGGGGGTGGGGATGGGCACCCTTGGGTGCCCCCCCCCGTGTCTCCCCCGTCACGGCCGGGGAGCACCTGTGGGGCCTTACCTCGGGGTGGGGTGGCCGAGGCGGTGGCGGCGCCCGCTGGGGACACGTCTAGGTGGCCCGGGGGTGCCCGGGGGGGCCCATGGCGCTTCCTGGGGGACAGGAGCGGGGGGGTGGGAGGCCGGGAGCCTCCTCTGCTGCGGGGACCCAGGGGGAGGGGGGGCGAGGGAGGGGTGCCGCAGCGGGGAGGGCAGGCCAGGAGCCTGGGAAGGGGGGGGGGCACCGCCTCGCCCCCCCACAGCCCCCCAGAGCCCCCCGCCGCAGCCCCTGCCCGCTCGGCTGGCGGCGTTACCCCTGAAGCCTACTGATGGCAGCAAGCCAAGCGCCGGCTGCTGGGAGCCGGAGGGACGGGAGTGACCGGGGCCGGGTGGGGACACGGGGGGTGCCCGGCCGCTGGGACCCCCCGAACCGCCCTCCCCCCCCAGTGCCCCCCTCCCCTAAGGGCGCCCTCTGCGGGCGGGCGGCGGCGCGGCGCGGGGCAGCACCACGGACAGCGCCGGGCAGCGGGGGACGGCGACAGCGCGACACGGGCGTCGTGCGGGAGCGACCCGGGACACAACGGGACCCGGGGCAGAACGGGACCCGGGGCAGAACGGGACCCTTGTGAAAACGCCACCCCGGTGCAAGCGCAACCCGCTGCAAACGCGACCGGTCCCCGTGCAAACGGCTCCGCGTGCAAACGCCACAGCGTGACCCGTCCCCGTGCAAGCACGGCCCGCGTGCCGGCATCACCTCGGTGCAAACGGCCCCCTCGTGCCCACCCGCCCTGTCCCCGTGCAAGCACGGCCCCCACCCCCCGCACCGTCTTCGTGTCCCCCCCGCCAGCACCCGAGGGGGGGCAGCCCCGCGGTGGGGGCAAGGTGGGGGCAGATCGCAGGGACACGGGGGGGGGGGGGGGCGCGGGGGGGGGGCGCCGGCGGGCCCGAGGGAAGGGGGGGGGGGGGGGGGGCAGGTGCGGGGGGTGAAGGGGGGGCAGATTTGGGGAGGAGGCAGATTTTGGGGTGGACGTGGGGGGCAGGGCGGGGAGGGGGCAATTCGGGGGGTACATTATGGGGGGGCTGGAGGGCACACGGGAGCTGATGCCACCCCCCGGCCCCCCCCGGGCCTGCCCGCCCGCCGGGGTCCCTCCGCCCAGGCCCGGAGCATCCCCCCCGCGCTGCCGGTACCGGCTGAAGGTCACGGGCGCACGGGCCCGCCCCGGCCCCCCCCCTCCCCAGCCTCCTCCCGGTGTCCCCGAGGCCGGCGCAGAACCGGAGGGGGGACCCCGACACGGCGGGGGGGGGGACCCGGAGGGACCCCGGCGGCGGGGCCCCGCGGCGCGGCACTTACCGGGGGGGCGGCGGGGCCGGTACCGGAGCGGAGCCGGGGCCGGGGTCGGTGCCGGGGCCGGGGTCGGTACCGGAGCGGAGCGGAGCCGGTACCGGAGCGCAGCGGAGCGGGGCCCCGCCGCTCGCTGCCGCCGCGCCGCGTCACGTGCGGCGGGGCGGGGCGGGCCCGCACCGGGGGCGGCCGGCACCGGGAACCGGCACCGGAACCGGCACCGGGACCGGCACCGCCACCGGGACCCGACCCCGGCACCGAGAACCGAGAAAACGGCACCGGAGTCGGCGGCTGCTCCAGGACCGGCGCTGCGAGCTGGGATCTGGCACCGGGAACCGGCACCGGGAACCGGGCAGGGCAGCGCCCCCAGGCCGGGGGTTCTCCATCCCCCCCCGGCCCCCCGGGGGTGGCGCGGGCCGCCCCCCCCCCCCCCCCCCCGCATCCCTGGCACCCGGGTCCCCCCCAGCTTCTCCCTGCACCCATCACCGGTGCCCCCGCTCCACCCTGCGGACCCGGGAAGCTCCTAAAGCCCCCCCGGGGAGCCCTCTCCTTCCCGCTGCCCCTCACCGGTACCCAGGTGCCCCCCATCCACCACCAGCATCCCCCCCTCCTCCCCAGCCATGTACTGGTGGGGCTCCCTACATCCATCCCGGTACCCAGTGTACCGCCACAAACCCAGCCCTGAGCACCCCGAGTCCCCCCACCCGTCCGTCTGTCTGTCCATCTGTCCGTCCGTCTGTCCATCCCTGGCACCCAGAGCTCTCCCCCCTCCTCCCCCCCCCCCCCCCACCCCCGGTACCCCGAGAAGCTCCATCCCTCCCTCCTTCCATCCCCCCGCCACCCAAACACCCCAGACCTTCCCCACCAGCCCCCAGCTGAGCCCCCCAGGACCCCTCCAGGGCCAGAGCTGCCCCCCCGGCACCCACCTCCCCATCAGGGCCGTGGGACGGGCACGGTGACTCAGGGTGCTCGAGGAACAGCTGGCACAGGCTCCCTGCCGCCAGCTGCCAGGAGCCACGGGCTGGCACCGAGCCGCAGCCCCGGGGAGCGCTCCTGGGGCCCCGTGCCAGCGTGGGGACGAGGGGGACGTGACCCGCCGGCACGGGGATGGGGACACCGAAGTGCTGGGCCCCGCAGCTGCGTGGGCACCGGCTCCCCGACAGAAACACCTCTGTGCTGCAGCACGAGGCAGCGCCAGCCATCACCGCTTCCGCCGAGGGACCGCTGCCAAGCGCCACAGGGCACAGCCAAGGCGCCGGGAGCCATCGAGGCTTCGCTCAGAGAAAACGCGCCCCGTTGCCAACGCTTGCACCATTCCCACGCTGGCGCAATCCTGCTCGTGCCTCTCGGTGCGTATCTGGAGCTCAGAGCATCTGCACCCCTGTCTGGGGGCTGCAGGGCCCGGAGACGGCCCCCAGCCCTCGCTGCGGCATTAAACCACGAGCGGACAGACACGTGTATGTGCTTTAATAAGGCTTCCACAGCTCAAATGACAACTTTAGTCCAATATGTTTGCAAATACAGACAAAACAGTAAATGCGCCTTCGATCACATCTTGTACCTGCGTCCCCCACCTGGCCTTGGGGAACAGCGATGCTGAGGTGGGGCCGCGCAGCGCCGCAGGGAGCACCGCTACAGCCCCAGCTCCCTGCTTCCAGCCCAGGTTGGAGACTTCATTCTGCAACATTGTAAGCTCAAGGAAGAGACTCTCATAACATAAAAAAAATTAACAGCAGGTTGAAAAAAATATGGAATTTCCAAGGAGTATGTACACAAGCGAGTGCTTCAGTCTGGGAAGAATTAAAACCTCCTGCCTGTTTCCAGAGTGGAGCCGCTTTGGGCATCGGCAAGCGTGACCGAGGGCGCGCTGAATTCTTGCTGACGTCTTTACCTTGGGAAAGATCACACTGCTTTGCCACGCCGCTCCCCCATGCGGGTCCAGCCCCAGCTTACACAAAAAAAATCACTGCGGGGCAGCTCTGCAGTCCCCGTGCCAGCTGCTTTGCCAACTTGCCGTCCAGCCCCTCCGCTGCTGGGGACGAAGGGACGGGGAGGAGGACGCAGCGTGGAGGGCAGCTGTAATTCTTCAGATAAAAGGTACATTTATAAAAGAAGGGGCTGCCGCGGTTGCTGGAAAGGGACAGACTCCCCCACCGCTCCCCGAAGCCCGAACCCCGCCATCCGCCTGCAGAGCTCCTCCAGTCCTTTAAAAACTAGCGCTGCCACCGCAGCAACCCGGCCCTCCGCATCCACATCAAGCGCCAGTGCACGAACTGGGGTTGTGGAAACAAGTTAAAACTCCGAGGAGAACAGGAAACGTCTAACTTTATTATGGAGAAACCTTGACAGTGCCTTTTTTTTTTTTTTAGTCTGGAAGTGGTACACTATTTCCTGCTATGAATACGCAATCAGGAGAGGGAGAGATCCTTTCTGGGAGCTATGGGAGATGTAAAAAAAAAAAAAATAAATCATTAGTGCATTCCTGAAAACGAGGAGAACAGAGGGAAAACCTCTCCACCTGGGAAACACACCACCCACACGCAGCCCCTTCGCCAGCTCCGGCTCAGGTGCTCTGGATTCGAAGCTCCCCCAGTGACCGGCGGAGCGCTCTTGGCAGTAACGTACTGGAGAAAGATGGTATCAAAAGTCGTTAAAATATCCCACGTTTCTAAAAACACAGTTCACAGAGAAAGACCATGTGATTATTAAAGACCATCATGTTTGGAAGTGAAACTGCAGAAGGCGAGTGGCTGAGCAAGGGAAGCCCCGCGGGGACAGCGGGGAGGCAGCTCCCCGTCCCCTCCGCACCCCCAGGCTCTGAGTTGCTGATGGAAGGCTTTCGTAGGCAGACCACAGCTTACACTTTGGGTAAATATACGAAGTTTTGAAAGAGCTAGACATTCCTCACAATTAACAATTTCTTTACTTCCATGCTGTACTGAAAGAGTAATAGTGGATCAAAGACAGGATTATCTGTAAGCAGGTTATGCCTAAAGAGTTACTGGAGAACAGATCGAGATGTTTTTGATCTACTGAATTACAACTCCTTTTTGGACAGACGAGGGTGGTATGGGATCTGCATCAGGGAATATACGAGAATGCCACCGTCTCCCTTGCTAGAAACGTCTGCCTGTAAACATGATAACGCTGTTACTGCTGCTAATCTTTCCAACCTTACTGTTGCTTTATTAAATATAAAATTGGGAACGTTCTTTTGAAGTCAGGATGTCCTTCAGTGCAATCTGCTTTGACATAAGGCATTTTGGGGGCAGTCATTTCAGAATGTGTTTCTGCCTTCTGGAAGAGTCAAGAGTTCTGTCCTGTATCCACCTTGTCTTTTAATGCCCTACCATGTCAAAATCCTCTTCCCTTCTGGTCGCTCCTTTGCTGCCAGCGCTTATAAAACCATCAGTGTCCAAGTAAACCAGTCCCTGAGGAGCAAGAAGACAACCACCAAAAGATTACGAAGCTTGCGAGGTGGAGCTGAACTTTGCGTGGGCTTAAAATGAAAGGGGGAGAAAAAAAAAAGGAAAAAAAAAAAGACTCACCTTTAAATCCTTCTTCAGGCATACAAACTGGGGATGGAAAGAAAGAGGCATCACGTTAGAAGTCTCCTGACAGTCATTTCTAAAAGGATCTTTTGTCTGATCAGCAGCATGCTGCAGCGCTCAGCTCTATCTTCAGCTGACAGCTACAGGAAAGCTTCAACATCTCTATTTTCCTCTCATGTTTCTACTGTTTCAACCCAAAGCCGACACAGCCCTGTGTGGCCACCACCGTTCCTGCCAGAAGCGCAGCAGCGTTCCGCTTCCCCAAATCCCTCACCTTCCCCAGCCACGCGTGGGCCCCCCTCACCTTGCATAACGTCGTCCATCGCTGCGTAATCTGCAATTGGTTCATCAGCCTGGAAAACAGAACAGACGGGGGGTTAACGAGCAGCTCGCTGGGTGTCAGCAGCGTTGTCAGCTGTACAGCTCAGTCCTGCCCTCGAGAGGAACGGGGAACTGTTGCCAGAACCCCTCCTGGCACGGGCTGGGCATAAGAGGGGAGAACTCGTGCTGTAATTTCGCTGTCCTTTGGGCTGGTGCGCAGAGTTTTGTGGCACAGGCCGGCTAAGAAATGTTCTTTAAAGAAAAGGAGACTTTTCCTTCCCCAAGAAGGGCAGGAGCTCCAGGAAGAGCTCGTTAAATTAAGCTGACGGCCAGCCACGGGTGGGCACGTCCAGGGCATGGCAGTTTTCACGTGCACCATAACGTGTTTCTCTTTGATTGTACAAAATTTTGTTCAATTCTCTGCTTTGCCCGACTTCCGTTAGCAGCCTCCTCGCTCTCACATTACCTTCAATAAAATGACAGACTCGGGGATGACTCCCAGGCTGCCAAGCGTTGCGGTGTCATCACTTAGTATCTTCCCGTCGATCGACAAATTCTGGTCGAAGGGAGCAACTGAAAATGCATGCATGATCTGTGCCAACACAATGAGACACGCTGATTTTGTGCAGAGGAAAAACATACCGCTGAACTACGCAAAAATACCGCGTTCAGAAGACAAACACATGCCTTTTGATGCCACTTGGGATTTTATACTCATTTCCCTCTCCATCTCCTCCCAGCTGTACTCTCTTGACTATTCATTTCATGTTTTCTTATTCACGAGCAAACACTCCTCGGACCAAAAACGCCTTACCTGTATTTTCAGCTCTTTCAGCGTCTGATTAGCAGAAACAAGCAGTGCTTTTTCCCCTCGGACTTTTCGGTGCCGGGTGCTCCGCCGGATGCCTTGCTTTTGGTAAGTGATGTAGTTCTGGTGCGAGATCTTCTGCCGCTTCGCACCTCCATTGGTCTGGAAACAAGTCAGAAATCAGGAGCCCGGCCCCGGCCTCCGTGCAAAATACAGCCTCCCCTTCCCCCCGACCGCATTTCAGGCAGGTCAGTCATGCGAGGGAAAGCACGAAGCTCTGAAACGCCCCTTGGAAAGTGAATGACGCATGCAAGTATCACCAAGAGGTCGAGAGGACCGAAGGACTTGCCTTGAAACTCCGTCCCTGCTCCTATCACCAGCACGGTGCTTACTGTCAGCCCAGCGACCCCTCCTCTCCAGAAAGAGAGCAAGGAAGAACCTGACGTGTCAGGAGGACGAACACTAGTGCATTCCCATCAGGGGACACCGAGTGCTGCTGCCTTTCCCAGGAGACACGGCTTCCCAGTGCCGGCCCTCGTTAGGGATTTGGTATTAGGAGTAAGGGTATTTAAGGTAGCCTGAACACCAAGTGACCGACATTCGGGAGCAGGCAGATCTCTAACACAGGTATCTAACTTACAAAGCACTGACTGGGAACGAGCCCTGGAGAATGCTTTCATGCTGTGTGAAGCACGCTGGCAAGGAAGCTAGAGCAAAGCCAGCACTGCTCCTACAGCTAGGTTTGAAACCAAAGAGCATGGGCGCAAAACTGGCCTTGGTAACGTAAATGAGACAAAACGTGCAGTATGACCGTGACAGTAACACAATTTAAGACACAGTTGCTTTCTCTTTCGCCTGCTAGATGTAAACAGAGGAAAAGAACTGTTCCATCATGCTGACTCAAGAGGTTGGCGCAAAACTGAGGAACCTTGCAGTATTTTTGATCTCTACCTGGTTAAAATCTGGGTCTTGCTCCCCCTCTGGCTTGTTTTCCTCCCTTTCCTCTTCAGCTTCTGAGCTGCTCACGTTCAGCTCTGGAGCAGCGTCCTTCATTACCTGAAGTCATAAAAATCATTCTGCGTAACTAACCCAGACTGTCACATCATGGCAAACAGCTTTCAGAGACTTCTAGGATGCCACCTTGATCAAATGAGCCGAGGTAGAGCAGGAAAAACCCAGGGATCTGCTCCACGCGCTCTGCAGACTTTCCCCCCTGAGCTGCATCAAACCATGGGGGACTCAGCTCGGAACACACGCAGCTTGTCAAGCTTCTCTGCTGAATTGCAGGTGCTGGCTAAAAATCAAAACCCCACTGCGGGGACATCCTGCTTCCTGCGGCTCAAGACCTACCCTCCTCTCCAGGCAAAGGGAAAGTCTCCAGGGGCCTGGACTGATTTCTTTCCCATTAGCTGGCTGCCTCTCTGTTCGACTAAGTGTATTACGAAAGCCCTAACACAGAGAAAGGAATATTATCTGTAAATTATATACTTATCCATCCCTGCAGCACACTGACAAGAGGCACTCACCGCCGTTATTTATGGGTCTGGAGTTCGTAAGTAAATGAAATCTAAATAATTTACACAAACATATACAGGACTGAACATCCTTTTTATTTATAAGCCACTCCACAGGAAGCGTGGATCCGCTGGGCGTGTACACGCGTCTACACTTTGGCTGGGGCTGGGGTTGCAAGGGAGCCCAGGAGGCTGGCGCACTCTCCATCCCGGCTGCCTAAGAGCTCACTTTTCCATCAATGTATTTGCAATTAAAGATGCAATCACAGCTCCCAAGCATCCAGCGCCAACCGCAGTGTCCCCAGAGCCCTCCGGATTCCAGCAGTGCCGCCCTTCGGAGAAGGCACCGCCGCAACCTCCTTGCACCGATTTTATAGGGCCGTGACTTCCCTCCTGCAGCGTCAGCCCAAGGAGGAACCCGGGGGCTGCAGAGGAGGGACGAGGGGGTGGAAAAACACTCCCTGACTTTGTGAGGCAAAGCTGGCAGGGAAGCAGCGGCTCTGAGCGCCGCCATTCGCGGTACTTGCTGGTGAGAGCCCGGTGCCCGCGCAGCTGACGCGCTGCTCGCGGGCACCGTCACCGCTTCGCCTCTCGCTGGGGCTGCCCCGCTAATGAGGGATCTCGTGTGCCAGCTCTCGCCCCCTCTCACTGTCTCCAGCTGCTCGGCAAAGAATAGCTGCCTGTTTTCAGCAGCCCTACGTGTGAGCGTGGTCCCATCCAGCACCAAGAGGAAAGCTCCTCCTCTGCGCTAGCGCCAAGACACAGCCTTGGGAGTCAGCCTCCAGGCAGGCAGCAAGCCTGCAGCAGGGGCTCAGGACCACGCTCTGTGCTCTACGTCTCACAGCTGAGGCAGAGACCTCCAGCACCCTGCAGTTCTCGAGGCTCCATCTCTCCCATTTGGAATAAGGCTGGGGGTGGAAAAAAAAAATCTCACTGATCTCACACTGCAAATGCGGAGGGAAGATTTTT
This sequence comes from Heteronetta atricapilla, assembly GCA_011075105.1. Taxonomy (NCBI): domain Eukaryota; kingdom Metazoa; phylum Chordata; class Aves; order Anseriformes; family Anatidae; genus Heteronetta; species Heteronetta atricapilla. The sequence goes on from CM021751.1 coordinate 7,901,174, forward strand.
GCCTCCCTCCAGCTTTGACTCTACAAGGAAGGCCGGGAAGCCTTTGCCTTGATGCTCCTGAATTAAGTCGATCCGACCATGCTGAGCTGCGCAGACCTGTGGTGTGCCTGAGCGCAATCACTAGAGGATGGAAGGGCTGAAGGCACTTCGGGAAGCTGCTGGCAACCAGCTACTCACTCATCTAAGTGCTCTGAAACCCTTTAAGCACCAGTTCAGATTGGAACTACTGTGACACAGCTGCGTTGCGCTTTGCCCCATCTTGAAGCTGTCAGGGGATGTTTTTATCGGATCTATGCTGCTGTGACTGTCTTGGGTTCAGCGGCCTCCTGTCATCGGCTGGATCTTGGCGTCTTTACCTGAGCTTATCCACAAGCCTTGGTTTCCCTCTTAAAGCACAAAGCAAGCCCTAAGAAGGGGAACGTCCTGTAACCAGCTTTCAGATACCTGTAAAGCCACTTCCAGTCCAGTTCTGGACCTCACACTGATCCCGTCAAGACAGCAGTAAAACAGGCACAATTCACAACTGTGGAAGGGATCTTTAAAACCACATCTGTGTTCACTGCTATTTTATCAGCTTGAAGACTGAAGAGCTTATTTCTATCTAGGAACAAACGTCACTTTAGCAACCAGGAAAGGAAATGACAAATACTGGAGGGGGAGGAGAACAGGTAGAGCCTGATAGCACGACTATGAGGACAGAGACTGTTACGGCACTGCCTAAAATAATCAGAACTGGCACACACAGAAATACCTGACAACACAAAGACCACCAAAAGGATTTGGACTGGCAAAATGAAGCCTTGAGAAAACCAAGTGTTCAGAGCAATTACATCCAGTGTTCCCATTTGCCATTTTTGCCAAAGCAATAGCTTCCATGAACCAGAGCCAGGTGCCTTCTGCCCACTGAAAGCGGCCCTGCACCGCACCACCATTCCCACCTGCAGGTCCCACCTCGTAGGGACGCAGCAGGCTGCGATAGCTGCCTCGCCACTGCATTCAGATGGCTGTTTATTTAGCCGTTTGGGTTCTCAGTTGGTGCAGTTTCTGTAAAATGAAATGGTGCCAGGACGAGTGAGGACCAAGGGAGAGATCCGTACCTTTTTATTATCCACCACTTTATGGATGTAGATAGTTGCTTGGGTGTACTCACGCAAGTCCCGCTGCTGTTGGCATAACAGCCCTTCTCTGCATTCTGGACAGAGTTCTGGGGAGGCACAAAGGAAAACGCATTTAATTGCTTCAGCTCCTTGGAGACACTGAGTATATGCACCTGCCCAACGCCTCTCACCGCTAACCCAGAGCAGCTCACATAACGAGGGGCATCTGCCAAGCTCAGTGTTTACTGCGGCTGCTGCGGATCCCCTTAGATCTGACCCTTTATCCAAAAAGAGCCTTTTCCCAGGAAGTCAGCACCAATTAACAACACAACAGAGCACAGACAGCAGTAAAAGATTCACTCACTGGGCTCGGAGGTGTAAAGTGCGCTCTCGGGGTCTGCCCCAGCAGCTTGTGTTCGGGTGATTTTGATGACATGATCCACGACGAACAGTTTTTGAATCCTCTCCCACTCGCTGGGCCATATTAGAGCTATACTGTGCAAAGAAACAAGAACGTGCTTTATGACATGGAAAAGCCAAGCCCCGAGCACGCAGTGAAAACAGCGCTGAGCTTCTGAACAGCCTCCCCTTTTCATCTTAGTCTGCGGGTGAAAGAAGGGCAGCAAAACCAATCCACAACCCCAGCTACATGAGAGAGCCTGTATGCCCAAGATAACAGGGAAGAGGAGTGTGTTATTAGTGACACTGTTATGCTCCAGTCATGCCCAGCACGCAGAGCCGGAGGGAGGAAGGAGAAGTGGAAGATCTGCTACATTTTTAGTTCTGCATCACTGCAGAAGCAAGGCTATGGAGCATAAACTCCAGCCCAGCGTCCAGTGCTCCAGGGGTAAGTCTCGTGGAAAGCAAATCTTAAGGAAGCTGCATGTTTCTAATGCCCCCTCAGATTGAGGGTAGTTTATTGTTAGGAACTAGCCAAGCTTAAGTAAGCTCTTTTTTCCTGAGACAGCATCCTTTGACAATTTGGGTCTTGACCTATATGAAGATTTATACTAAAGTAGGCCTGAGAAAGCATCTATGTTAATTTTGTTCAAGGGACAGCATTTGCTCCGCATGTTGCTGCAGCTCAGCAAGCATTTGGGAATGCTCCGAGGCCTGTGAGAGACAACAGCACCCGGCAAAGGCAGATGCGTGAGCAGAAGAAACTCACAGTTTAGAGTCTTCTTTGGTCATGGAAGCATAGGTGAACATGAGGCCCCCATGGGGGCAGAGAAGAGCGCTGTTTCCTACCGAGGACACCGGACTGCATCGTGTCGGCCTCCTGCTCAGGCAAAGAAAAGGAACAGTAAGTTGTTTGTAAGCATGGTCAGGTTATTTCATGTGGAAGAAAAAGATCACAAGTCTGCAGGCAGCTGAGAAGAGGAAATCACAGGTGAGTATTTACAGAAGGCATTCCAGTGGGGAATATTAAACTACCACCATCAAGGAAATCAGATCTGCGTTCCTGTGCGCTGCAAAATTACTCCCATACCTAGCGGAGATTTCCATCTCGTACCACCAGCAGCCCATGGAAACGGGATTGAGTGGTGACCTTTGCCTAGGATACAGCTTCAGACAGATGAAAAAACTAATCAGGTTACTATCTAATCTGACCATCTGGTTAAGACACGGTAAACAAGGAAATTCGGTTTCTTACAACGTATTACAACTGCTATGAGCACAGGTCCAAGTCCTGCAAAATCAGCTTCCTTGTTTCTGCAAAGGCCAAGCACAGGTAACGACACACACCAGGCAAACGCTGATTCAAAAGTGAAATTGCTATTTGCAGCACACCCCCAAAAAAAACAGAAATTAAAAGCACCAAGAACCTCGAGCTGGTTACCTGACAAATTTCCTCCATTCTTCTACAAAGAACTGCGAAACAATATACAGCTCATCTGTCTCCTGGAAGACAAGAGGAAAAAAAAATAGTAAAACAAATCTTCTGTTAATTAATCCAACAATAGAGAGGCAATGACTGTTCAGCTTTTTCTGCAGCGCTCATTCTTTTCGAGATCTCAGCGTTTTTACCATGACAACTCCATCCGAGCACACTGGGAAAGGCAAGTAAAATAATTTGAGATCAAGCACTAAGTACTTACATTACTAATCTCGTGTTTATTACAAAGTTAATTCAGCTTTAGATCCAATTACCTTTAATTCATAGCAGGAAACGGTCATTTTCCCTAGAGCAGCTAAGGCTCTCCGGCAGTGTTGCTGTCGCCGGGTACTCCTTCGTGTGCTCGGGGTCTAGAGCAGACACATCTACGTCCCCCCGTGGGGACGGGGTGAGACCATCCCATCCTGCCCTCCCTTTCCTCACTGAGCAAAATCCACGAGTGGTTGCTTTCAGCAATAGCACGCACGGATTCCGAACCAGGGATGTGCACCCTCACAGTGCAGCATTTTGGGGACAAACCTTTTTTTTTTCCTGTCCCTAGTGATTTGCTAGTATATAGTTGTAAAATAGTCTGCTGCTGGCAGCTCCCAGACAAGAAACCACGGAAATCCTAAGAGCTGGGTGACAAAGTGATTTCTGTGCTCACCTGTCTGCCTTCCCTAATTCAGATTTAAGGGCTCACTCCATCTTTCTCTAGGAAAACTCCTGACGTGTGCACGTGTAGATATAATTTTAATGTCCCTTCATATTTCCTAGATTAAACTGCTCCAATTTGGCTCTATTCTTTCCTTTTTTTCCCTGGACCTCAACTGTTATGGGTTAGGAAACCTCACAAAGATTGTGAGCCCTGAATACTGCTGGTAGGACCTGACAGCTCCCCTTTGGAGGCTCAGCAGAGCATTGCCCATTTAGTCCCTCCTGGATTCGGGAGCACAGATCCATGCTGACTTCAGTATTTATTCCTGGCCAGAGCTGCTGGTGGCCCCAAGAAGGGACCGGGAGCAGCAGGCTGCCCTCACACGTAGGAGCAACCGAGGCGGACACCTGCCAAAGCAGCTTGGCAGGATCTAAGAGTCAATCATTAATCAGCACTGCGAGACACCCAGGAGCCAAGGCATGGAGCCCGGCCAGCAGCTTGTGCCATTTCTCTCGAACTGCCTCAAAGCCTCGACGTGCCGACAGCTCTTAAGAAGGTCTTGGAGAGCTGCATACCCCGACCGGAGAGAGACCTGTTAGGTCCTGAGTGACTGCCGCTCCTATTTGCATGGCTTCAGCGTTTAGGGCAGCCCCCCACGCCCTCTGCCAGGCTCGAGACAGAAAAGGGCACTGGAAGAGCTGGGGCACACGTGAATTTTGTCCTACCATCAGCAAAAGCCCAGTGGGAGGGCAGCCTAAGGGCGGTGGATAGCCCTCTCTCTCCACTGGCACGGCTGCACCACATAGGTGCTTCTAGGGATGGATGTAACCACTGCAGAAATATTGTCCCTGCTTATCTGGCTGACTCCAGGCCAGCGACAGCTATATTGGCACACGAGCAATTCTTGTGTATCTACAGCAGGGCTGTGTGCCAGCACAGCTAATCGGGGGAAATCACACCTCGGCGCAGCGCACTTGTGAGCTCCACTGGCACGGGCAACCCCGGCACAAGCACGGTCTCACTCAGACCGAGAATGATCATCAGCCTGTGTCTCTTGCAGTCAAAATAAAATTCCATAGGAGAGGGATAAAAACTGACTGAATTGCTACCCATCTGCCACCACTTGTCTGCAGAGAGATGGCACAGGCTGCGCAGGGCATGCCCAGCCCACGCACTCCCAGGCAGGAGGACGGGGCAGGCAGGAGGGCTCAGCTGGGGATGCCGCTCCCAAAAAGCGGATTTTGGGCAAAGCAGCAGGGAACGCCAGTTTCCACCTGACAGCCTTCCCCCCCAGGCCCCTCTAGCGTTCCCCTTCTCCTACCTGAGGCCAGCTGCCCAGGCAAGGCCTGCATTTATCGTGAAACAGGTTCTGGAGAGAGGTCTTCTGCTCGCTGGCCATCATCTTATGCAGAGCTTCGTTTTCTTCTCCTTCACGCTCCAAAATCTGCATGAAACAGTCAGTTCGTGCTTCAGTTCCTCGCGGCTATTAAAAGGCGACATTGCTTTTCTCTGCTGCATTAGGTAGGGAAAACCAGAAACACGACCACGCGCTTACAGTCAACAAAAGGGTAACGTTATTTGCTAGTCAAATACCTTGCACTGGGAACAGCACTCTTTGTTATTTGGGAATTCAGGGGCCTTTGGAAAATATTGCTTGAGTTTCTTCCAGGCTTCCTTCGAAACCACCCTCCTTTCGTTTTCAGATATGCACAGGTCACCTGCACAGAGAGAGCCAAGAGAAGGGCTTTGCTCTTGACGTGCTCAGCCATGTTTTGCAGCCCTAACTAGATTTAAGAGATTACAGGGTATAAATGTGGGGGAAGATATTCAGGCACTTATCAGGCAACACCATGTCAGCAGAAAGACCACAACTAATACACAAAGTCACCTTCAACTTCTTTATCGTGTCCTTGTTCAGGCAGGCAAAAAAATAATACGCCTTTAATTCACATAAATGTCCTTTAGGTCTCAGAGCCTGTGAACCAAGCAGCCGATCAAGCACAAAGGCTGAGGCAGTGACAGATGCCTGGAGAAGCAAGGACAAGCCAGAGAGGGCACTAGGCTAATGTTTTCTGATCTTGGCTATCTGGAGCTGTGATTTCATGGTGACTCCACTTTTCAAGCTGCAGACCAAGCCTGTGCCCCACGAAACAGGAGCCAGGTGCTTTCCGTGCCCATGAAAAACAAACACCACAGTACATAACCTCAGACTGCCTCACGTGCTCTGTGCAAGCACCTCGGAATCCCTAAAGGTCGTGTTCCCCCTGCCCCGAGAGCCGCCCTTCCCCAAGTGTGGTTGGGCTCGGACACCTTTCAGCTACACCTACGTGTGAGGAACTCCCCCGGATGTTCAGACAGCTGCAGAGACTCCTTGCAGGAGCACCCACAAGAGAAGCAGGCAAAGAGCTGAAGGGCAGGGCTGGGAAGAACTTTGCTGCCCGCAGCTGGGGGGGAGTATCTGGGGTGTGGGGACAGCAAGCAAGATTTACCAGCCGGCACCCAGACTCCTCGCCTGATTTACCCAGGAGACTGACGCTCAAGGAACAAGAAAGGATGGTTTAGGGCAAGGGATCTGTGCTTGTCGTTTTAGCGACGGCAGTACCGGGGAGGTTACACTAACGCGTCTGGGCACCACGTGGACGCGTGACCAGGGGTGCTCCAGCGGCCGAGCCAGGCTTGGGAAAACCCGAGAGCACAATGGCTCGGGGACACGGCGGATGCCTGCCAAGGGGAAAACACAGCCACAACTCCTCCGTGACAGCTGCTGGGAAGTCAAGGCTCAGCTGCGCTGCACGCACGAGAAACGAGAGCAAACCAGGTTCGGATGCGGTATGGGAATATTCGTGCCTCAGCGGGGATCTTACCAGCAAGGGGGAGGCAAAACAGCAACCGCAAAGTTGTGGTGGCGGTGCCAAGAAGGGTCCAGCACAGGAGGCGATGTCCTACTGTCTGCTCTGCATTTCTATAGCCTGAGAGCTCAGCGGGCAGAAGACACGGATAAAAGGCTCCTTCCTCCCCGCCCTCTGGCAGCTCTTTAACATTACAGCAGCTCCTCAGCCCCACGGACCGGCAGCTTTCCTCCTTCTAGCTAAGCCTGGACCTCTGCCAGTCCCCGGAGGAAAAAATAGCAACGCTCCCCTCCTGCCTTTCCTCTAATAAACAAAGGTCAGGCCGGACTGCTTCGAAGCAGCGTTCGGCCCCTTGTTCTTCATCAGACGACCAAGTGGCCCAGCTTTACCATATGAGGAGGCAGGACCAGGCTGCCTTCCAGAGCCAGCAAGGATGGGAAAATGAGCTTGTACAAATAAGGGCCCTGACACCGTGTGATTAATGAAAACAGACTAATATGCTGTGGAGTGAAAGAGGTGGAAAAATCAGATCTGAACGCGTGGGGAAGAAGTGCTTTGCCATCTGGAAGATGACCACCCTAACCACTGATGACCCTGCTTCCCCCTCCCACAGTCTCTCTCCGGGGACGTGTTTTGGGCACAGGCATTAAAGAAGAATTAACTTCTGTAAAAAAAAAAAAAAATGTTTGCCAGGGTTGGGAAACTACCAGAGAGCGAAAAATCACAGCAAAGACGTAAAGAGGCTTCTTAAGGGAACACCCGGATGGTATGTCTGGAGGCGAGCCAGACCTCACAGATAAAGTGCTGCCTTTTCCAGAGAGCACCGACAAGGCAGTGCCTTCCTCCACAGCAAAATTAAGGCTGAATTACTGAAACTACAGATTTGCTGATACTCTCCAGAGGAAAATTTCAAGTGTGCAGAGGTGGAAAGGTTGTTTTCAATGAGTAATCGAAGGTTAGCTCAAGCTGATGAGAAGTGACCTGCCAGTTGCCCCCATACTTAATATTTATTCCAGTACGGCCCAAAGTAACAGATAAACTAGCAATTTACCAGCGTAATGTTTTCACGATGTCTGGCTGCATTAAATGTTTCACCACCACACCGTGTTTTTATTTAAAAGCAGCAGCCGTGGGGCACTGGGAAATACAGTGCAAAGGCTCTGTGAAAAACAGGTAACACCATGACAAAGTGCTTCAACACTGCTTGACAATGAGGCTTTATCAAGCCATTACTCTACATCTTTGATTAGCTTTAATGACAGGAGATGTGTTGCTAATTTATGGCATGTTTTTCTCTTAGTAGGAACGAGACCAAGCGTCCCAGGCAGAGCTGGCAGGGAAATCAATGCTTCCAAACAGGAGCCTACAGTAGAACACAATTATGTTTGAGAGTGACGTACAAGCTAAGAAGTGAGATTCAAACAACAGCGTAGCCAAGGATGTAGCTAACCAACCATCACTTAGCAAAACAACCAACATCAGGTCACAACCTTATGTAAACAGACACCAAAGCACAGCAGGTGGGTAAATCAATACGCTCAGGAGTCCCAGCCACTCACAGATCCGCCCGAGTTTCTCCAGTTGTCAGGTCAGTAATTCTGTACTCAGACAGTTTAATATAAACTGAGAGAACAAACTGACGCTCTCAGTTCCAGCCTTGACTGATTTACACCATCTATTTTTTCTACAATATCCTAAAACTTTCAGAGCTTTAACGTGGCTGCAAACCTTTGGTGCCACCCCCACTCCATCACTTCGTTAGCGAGAGGAAGAGCTGCCACCCTCCTGCAGCCTGGCTGTGCTTATTCACACCTTTTCGCTGCTTACAGGATTCGGTGGACTGCACCACAGTAGTGCCATTACATATAAAAGCTCAAAGTTTTTAATGCCAAGAAAGACCAGGCAAAGGAGAATGAAGTACACTTCTTCAGTAACTACTTATGCTGGTCTTAGCTGCGGCGAAGGCTACAAGGTTAATGTCTTGAGCAGTGGGCAACAACAGACATATTCAGCTCCATCCCCCGCAGAGACTTACCATGTGGGCAAACAATGTCTTCATTAAAATTTAACTCTTCTTCCTCCTCTCTCTTCTCTTCATTCGATTCATCTAATAAAAAAAAAAAAAAAAAGATCGCAGAGTTCCTCTCTGAAGGAAAAGCAAAATCTTTGGGGGACTGAAGCCTGGTTTCCCTTCAAATCACAGCAAAACTCTTAACCCAAGGGAGGCATGTTATTCTCAGTGCATGGCCTGCTTGCCCAGAGGCCAGGCTGGATTACACGTAGGAGTGCTTTGAAGTGTGTGGAGCACAAGACCATCCTTTGTGAGATTACAAAGGATGCATTTGTTCCGGCTAAAGCACCACAGGGGTTCGCTGCTCCCGAAGATCTCAGATCAGAGTTAACCAAAACCTCTAGGTGAGAGCAGAGCGAGCAGAAACCTTCCTGGCAAAATATTAGTCAGCTCATTGCCTTGAGGATACTAATCTAAACCAGATGCTCCCTTTGTAGCTTTGGGAGGGAATCACATGAATGAGCCCAGACCTGCGTGGCTTGGAAAAGCTGGTGGGAAAACCTGGGAGCGAGCCTGAGCTTCTCCCTCACTGCACAGCGCCTGGGACCAAGCGATGCCAGCCACGAGCCGGAGCCACACGTGCTTGATGAGACAAGGGAGAGCCAGCGCCGCGCCCTGCCATTAGCTATTCGGCAGAGAATTAAACAACCTGCTCATCATTAGCTGTAATTAACGATGATCCAGCTAGCAGAGCTGATTTCTACGTTTTCAACGGGGCCACTTCCAGCAGCGGGTGTGAGAGCAGAGCTCACTCCCCTGGTGTGAGCAGCGACGGGCAGGCTGCGCCACCAAGGGCACGCCGCTGCTCCCGCACGTGAGCCCACAACTGCAGGCAGGCTCTCAGCGATCTGCCCTGGGCTTGTGCTCCCACAGCCAGGACAAACATTTACAAATTATGGTTCAGAACTGCAGCTCTATAGGCAGAGGCACTACCCATGGAACGGGAGCATTATCAACACAATAACGTTAGTCACAGTTTGCAGCAAGCCAGCTAACGAGCAAGCTGGCTTGTGAGCAGTTAAAATGTACTTTCTGGGAGGTGCAGCCTGCTTTGAAACCAAGGTGACCCCCGAGGAATCACACGTGGGACAGTAACTCAGCTGCTGATGCAGAGCCGTGCCCTTTTCTCAATGGATGCCACCAGCTCCATCAGCAGCGCCAGCCTGCAGGTATCAACGAGGGCTGCGGTATCTGGCGTTCTGAGCCTTCAAACCCAGGATCAATGCAATTAGCTGATCATCCCCACTTTCATTCAAATAAGCTTCTTGATCCCAGTTAAGAAACAAAAAGCTCAATAAAACTCATTTTCCAAAGGTTTGAGAACAGAAGGCAAATAAAAAACCCCATACATTCTCACAAACATATGATACAGGCATAGCAGAGAATCCAATTCATGATTTTTTTTCCTAAGCTGTGTTTTGCCAGCGCTGCTTTACCAGCTGTGCTGTTTCATCCATAGGCCTTTGCAATAAACATCTTCATTCCTTCCCCAAGATAATTTTCCTGTTTCTTCCTTCCCTGCGTGCTCTCATTCAGATAAAAGCAGATGAAAAGATCATGTGTCTGGGGCGGTAATTCTACACAGCTCTGTAAAACTACTTATTACCTCATCTTCTTCTCTCTGTATGAAGATCACCCAGCAGTTTTGAAGCTTATCAAATAAAAAGCTCCTTAAATTAAGACTGCGTTATATCAAACCACCTGAAGTGCCTTCCCTCCCTATTCATACAAGGGAAGCAAAACAGCACACGCCAGAACACCTGATGTGTCTTTTGTTAGGAGGTATCAGTCAGAGCTGGTGGAGCTCCACAGCAGCAGAACTACCTTTGTTTTGTGCATTTCCATTCATTTTTCCGTTACTGTGCTCTGCGTCTTCGTCTTGTTCATTTAATTGCTCCAGAGCCAACTGACGCCAGCTCCGCAAGGATGCCTTTCCAACCCAAAACCCGTCATTCCTGCAGAGAGAGAACGGCATTGGCATCACAAATCACAACTCTGTTCTCCTTCAGAGACCAAACGGTAAAATCTTTGGGAAAAAGCTATTTAAACCTTGTTAGCACTGCCAAGAGATCTCTGACAATGTTTGAAAGCACCAGGACTTACGTACCCCTTTACTGTTATCTTCAGCAGGTTCGTAACAGTTTTGTAGTCTTCGTTTAATTGGTTCTTCAGTCGCAGGATTCGGCACCTTTCTACCACGCAGTCCTTGCAAAGTGCTTTGACTGTGGAGGGGGAAAAAAGAATTGTAATTACTCCAGCACACACTGCTGAGCATCTCACTGGTTCAAGCACCGCTGTTCAGAAGTGCCTAGACAGGTGTAAGGTACGCACCAACTATCGGTCTCACGACCTCAGACTTCACATGTAAATGAGGTCCCTGGGGTAACTGCCAGCTCAGGCCCTGCTGGAAGTTTAATAAGCATAAAACGCTTCAGATGAGGTGTGATCTGTTCCGCTAGCTTCACAGCTCTGCAAAGCCACTATCAACAGTTTGCAGCCACAGCTGCGAGCGAGCTCACACCAACACAGACCCAGGAGTCAAAAGGCAGGACAGCTGAGGCGTGTGCCAAAACCACCGGGTTGCTGCTCTTCCGTGGCAGGAAGATGCTGTACAGACATCTTCAAAACGCCACTTGTGGCCATCCCTGCTTCCTGTACATTGTGATGAGAGGGGAGCCCTGTCACTCAGCTTGGGGAGCTCCTGCATGTGGCCGCATGGCACTTAGCCAGCTAAACCCAGAAAAAAACCTCCTGCAAAGCTACGCTGGACTAACAGGAGTGCAAGCCCTGTGGCTGGGCTTACATTTCCACGTGGGAGCAAGAGGAGCCAGAGGGATCATACAGCGCACGATCCTTCCCTCTCCGTCATGCCCAACAAAGAAACCTGCAGGAGACCTTCCAGTTGACTGATAAAGGTTGCCCTGCTTTTACAAAGGCTGCCTGCACCGCAGTAGTTTCTGCTGGTTGCATTTCTTCCCTATAAGGGCCTAGCAGGAGCTGAGCTAATTTGGTCTCAGTGGGAGTTAGTGAGCCCCTTTATAAAAGAAAGTAAGCCTGGGGCTTGATTAAGGGATGCCCGGAGACTGCAGAGGTCAAGGGCTTACCCCCAAAATCACACGCACTGCAGACGTGTGCAACACAAACACATTCAGCAACAGGTGTGTGCTTCTGTCAAATGAGGCAGCTTGGGACAGGCTAGAGGGGAAAGAGGCTGAATGATTTCCTTGGCCGGCGCACATCCACGCTGCTCCAGAGTGCAGGCTGCTGGCAAGCGGCAGCACAGATCCGCACGCTACACAAAACACTGCCCACGCAGGACCTGCAGGTGCTGCAGGCAGGGAAAACTGTTTTGAAGAGCCTGGGGGGTTGCATGTGCAAGTTGTGCTATTTCACACAGTCAATTTCATAAACCCCCCCCCCCAAACACTAAGGTGGTGGTAGGGTTTTTTTGAACCTAGGTGCACCATTGCTTTCTTAGAAATTACGCCATGCACAGCTCCTCCTAGACAGAGCAGAATTCAGGTCTGAAGTAGAACCTGCATTCAGACTAACTGTGTTTGTTTGAATGCTAATGTAATTAAGTGATTTAAATGAAACAAAGCACCCAGAGATAGCAGCGCAGCACAGAAGCTACATGCAGACAAAGTTTTGTTAATAAAGGATGACCCAACAAGGGGCTGGGATCAGAACAAGGCTCTAACGTGTTCAGCCCACAAGGATGGGACTCGGAGAGGGGGCTTCGTCTGCCACCTTACCATTCAGCCGGGGTCCTCCTCCGTATCTCCTGTAGAAGAAGTCAGCCACGTACTCTGATATCCTCTTCATAATACAGATTTTGTCCGGATGGAGTTTCCCGTGCGAGCACAGGCAGGCTGTGTTATCTATAGGTTTCGGAGGAGTAGACTCATCCAGCCATTTCTGCAGCCATTCAAGAGAGATGAAGTCGTACGGGGAACCTGCGAGGGAAAAACACGAAGAGAAACAAGCCCATACGCGTCAGCGAGTTTGTGATACGGCAGATGGTATTTTATAATTACTCTGATTTCAACAGTACTTTTAAAAATTAACAGGCTATCACCGTTGATTAAATCCCCGCAATACAAGTTTTCAAACATCTGATACAGCTCCCCTGTCCAATTCCCATCCTGGCACTGCAGATGTACAGCTGGGCATCTTGTGAAGCTACGTGAAACTGGATCCGTGAGAACAACCGGTCACCGGGAACTCAATCGATAGCAAACCGCGGAGCACTCAGAGCAGCAAAGGGAGCATTTTCAGACTGCGAAGCCTTTAGGGGCTCGTTGCAGAGCAGTCAAGGAAAAGGCAAGGTCTTCCTAATATCCATTGAGGGGTAAGTATAATATTTAAATTGCGATCTCACATTAAAGGCTCTTTCCACAGCCGAGTGAGCTCATTGGGGTAGATTTAAAAATAAAAGACAACCACAGCAAAGAGATGAGGTCAGCGTTCATCTCTTCCCCACAGTGCCCAAAATTTCAGTGTTATTCTGGGTGCTATTCTACACTTACAACTCCGGGTGAGAGAGACTGAAGCACTGTGAAATTTACAGTGCAAATACTAACTCGCTCAAATGTTTTAGTGCAAGTGTGATTTTTTTTTATTTTTTTGAAACACAGCAGCAGGCTCGCCCTTGTTTGTCGAAGGTGAAGCACATCACACAAAGCCTGGGTTCAGAAACAGGTCAGATCAGTATGAGCAGTGAAATGGCTTTGTATAAAATCCCCATATCTTCATACCAAGGCCCTGAAATGATGCACACATCCAAAGAACAAGCGCGACAATGTTTAAAGAGAGATGTGCATTTTGAAGCTGCTTGCCGGGGATTAAATGGAAACACAGCCATGGCAAAGCGGCTCATCTCACTGCTTTTGCCGTTTCCATTAATGGCAATCTGAGTTCCTAGATAGGTTCATAATGACACACTGAGCAACCAACAAGGGTGTGAGAACAAAGCAGCTTTCTTTTTGCACATCGAGCCCAGCCAACGCCAGCAAAACAAATGCTGCAGCTTCTGGGAGATGACTGGGAAATTAGCAGGATAGGCAGGAAATTAAACACATACTGCTGACGTGAGGACAGTTCTGAAACCGAGGGGAAGAGTGATGTTAGTTACATTTATCAAATGAGCACAAAAACATGTTTCATACAAAGGAGCAACGGAGAAGCTACAGCAAAATACTTTGTCCTAAAACTTGCACTGGATCTTCACAAGGGCTGGTGTCAAACCCTCTCCTCTGCAGGATAAATCAGCAGTATTTTCATCTTACGCAACACCATCAGAGTTCCACAGCCATGACCTCCAGAGAACTGCAAGGCTGTCAGAAATAGTTTGCTAGTTTGGGATGAAAGCTGTCTTCCCCGGAAAGTACGCTTTTTTTTTTTTTTTTCTGGGGCAGGCTCTACAAAGCTGGCAGAAAATGTGTCTGCACAGCTGTAGAGAGTCCCGAGCTCCTGAGGGACTAGATGTGCAGCAGCTCTGGGATAACGCTGCTTCCAAGCTGCACTAGCAAGCTGCTATGCCCAGGACGTGCCCAGCAGCAAGGGCGGGCAGCGGGTGCCCCCAGGGCAGTGCTTCAGGCCCTGCCACCTACAAACGGGGGCAGAGGAGCTGGGGTCTGTCTGCACCTGCACTCATAAAGACATCTTTTTGAGATTTACTCCTTTATCATGTTAGGAATGTCAAAAGCAAACTACTTTGTTTCTGCTAAAGGGGATAAAAACGCACCAGGATTGTGCTTGCTGCTCCTTTTTAATGGTGACTCACGGCAGATTCATATCTCCACCACAACCAACCACCGCAGCTTTGATTTAACGGTGACATTTTAACACCCCTCAGACTTGCAGGGACTTGGCAAGCCGAGCTGTGACACCCTCCCATTCGTGAATTAAGCGCCCGTGTTCCCAGAGCTGGGTTCATAAATTGAAGAGGCAGACATTTACGGGAGCCGAGCTCTCCCGGCTCAGGAAGGCTCGTGAGATGTTTATGTTCTCAGCAACAGTCTGCTGTTCAACCACTTAAATCTTGCTGCTGGTTCTGAACTCTGGACCCTCATTTCTGAGAAGTGAGTAAAAGACATTAAAAGCTAAATATCAAATTGTCTAACAGGCCACACAAACATTTTAAATTCCTTACAGTTTGGGGGAGTTTTTAGGAGATGCGCAGAGTGGAGGGAGATTCCCCATGTTGGACAGACAGAGCAAGCTCCTGTATGCTTGCTCTGAGAAAGACAGGAGAGAGAGGCAGCAGGGGGATAAAAATCCTAGTGCTCAGACATGTTAAAGCAACAAGACACAAGGAGTAGTAGGAAAGGATTAACCTCAGTCACTCATCACATGGACTGTGAAGCTTAGACATGGGGCTTCGAAGCCTCAGCAACGATGAATCAAATCATTTTCTGCTGGAGGCCAAGCATTCTTCTCCTCTGCTACCTGCTGATTAATTTAGACCAACAGCACCAAAACTTGATGTGAGCTAGCAATTTGAGACAGGGCAGTTATTCTGCCTCGATGCTACTAAGCTCTAACGAGATGAGCTGCTCACCGGGCAGAAGAAAACAGTCACAATGCATGGAAGCACACAGGAGACTGACTGATGGGGAAGGAGCAAGAGGGAATTAATGCCAGAGGCCATTAAAATGAGCAAAAAAGGAGAAAAATAGGTTAAGGCAGATAAACAAGAGAGGGAAAGCAAATCCTAAGTATGCATACAGCAACAACAGTGATTGCTTTCTTCCTCAGAGAGGGCTACAGCTAATGCCTTCCAGTGAAGCGTGCTGGTCACAGAACCACGTTGCAGGTTAGTTACAAAACATTACTAATCTTAACAATGGTCTACTACAAAATACTACCACAATATCTTACAGACCAGCTTCAGCAGGTAACCTTTGGTAGAGCTCCTTCACCTCTTCATGCTTGATTTTGCCTCTGGCCACACTCTGTTTGCGCATCTCGGCCATTTCGTTGCACCACTCCTCAAACTTGCAGTTATCGCGCTCCACCAGCTCCTGCAGGAAAGCTGTGGGGAAAGGAAAAAAGCAAAACCCACCAGTCACCTGAAGGCAAAATGCCAATTATGGTAATTATCCCTGTGATCGGTTATCTGGGGATAACAAGCAAACCTAAAATTTCCCCCCCACAGCTACCAACACACGAGGTCTTTCTGAAAGCCAAACGCACGGGTATCGCTCTCCCCAGCGTTTATGGCAGTAGATGATTAAACACAACTGTCCTGCGGGATACAGCGGCACCCAAGAAAATAATTTACTCGGGGCTGGGGGGGAGCGATGCTTGCTGCATTAGAGAAATCCCCTGCTTGCTAATAAGCCTACGCCGAGCGCTGGCAATCGTGTGAAGTGCAACGGGGCTTGGCAAGAGGCTGCAGAGCTGGAGCGCAGCAGGACGCCTCGCTGCCTGCCTCAGTCCCTCCCTGCTATTCCTCTCGCTCCAGCCCCTTCTCCGCCTCCCACCGAGAGCAGCTCCTGGCGCTGCCAAGGAGCTCTGGTTCTCAGGGCAGAAACGAGGGCCTCGCACACCACGGGTACACCTGAGGCCGCTGCGCGGGTCCCAGCACACAGTCCCACGGGAACGCATGATCTCGACGAGAAGGACCAGGCGCCTTTTGAGCACAAGGGCACAAAGCCCTCATGAATAAGCTGGGGCAGATCCTCCTGTTGACAGGAAGGTGAGGGCAATAGGAATTTTTGCTGTCAGTGTCGGAAAAAAAGCGTGGAAAAAGATAAAACACTTCCCTTGCAGTGCTGGTGTAACGGAGGGGTAAAGCACCGCTGCTTATCTGAAGCCTTTTCCTATTTAACAATATTTTGAAGAGCTAAAATATTTCAGAAAGGTTAACGCCTGTGCAGCCAGGGAGCCCAGTATCCACCTTGGGAGAACATACAGTATTAAGAAAAAACCAGCCTGACCCATTCACCCTCCTGGTCATGGGCTAGGGCGCCAAGTTACATTTCTCCACCAACCTGGAAAGCCGTTTTTTAACAGCATCAAAGCAAAATGCCACAAATTCGCAGTTGCATGAAGCCTCCCCAAAACCGCTGGCTTGCCTGCTGCCCTTTGCTCTGTGTACCTGGCACGCTTCCATGTGAAACAAAGGCAACCGCAGGGCTGCTCAGGAATTTGAAGCTGGGTGGAGAAGCTTTGCCGAGTATTGTTTTGGGCAGAGGGGTAGGAGGCAACGGAGCATAAGAGAGCTCAGCAAAGAGACTGAAAAGACAGATTCGAGGCATGAATTAGCACCATTTCCCAGAGCTGCATGGCTCAGAGGGTGGGCTTTTGAGCTGGGGGGCTGGAAAAGGTTTGATGCTGTGTTTAGGGGGTCCTTGTGCGTTGGAGAAAGCTGTACAGCTCACCCCTGCCACCACGCTTTGCATCCAGATAACCTGCACGACACCCACCACTGACAGCGATGGTCCAAAGGGTAACCGACACCTCTCGCCCCTGTTTGTCAGAAAAGGGAAGGTGGAACCCACCTCCGTCCCCGTCAGCACCAGAGCCCTAATTAATATTTCGAACCAAGTAATGCAAGTGCTGAGCATCATTAAATCCACAGGCCAAACCTACAGGGATTTCTGCCACCCCCAGCACTTCTAAAGCAAGACACGAACGTGCTAGTACAAAACTCTTGTTAAGGGCTTGCATCCTCTTATTTTTATGCCGTTTTTTCTCGATACGGCAGAGATTAAGCACTTGTAGAAGAAACCTGACATGTGTCAGGATTATTCACCTGCAGCACGGTACGTGCACTGCCGATGACATTTAACCACGCTGTTCTCCTTCGCCTTTGGGAACCCGAGTGGCTCCGGTGGGATCCAGCAAACGCTAACGCTCCCGCCCCAGCAGCGGGACACGCTGCAGATGTTAGCTCCCAGTGGGATTCTCTCTTCCTATCCCCCTTCCCATCTGATCTCGCTGGTCAAGTGCCCTGAACAGGCACAGAGATGATGTTATCGGGTTAATATTATTTCAAGTGCTGGGGAGGTCCAAGGGTTTGGCTGCGTGTGACCCAGGTCGCGACACCACGTTGCCACACGGCGCCTTTGGACCTGCCAGGCAGCAGAAGGTGCTTGGAGCACAGCCCCGATTCCTGGCCGGCTCGGAGCATCATGAGACCAGACGGGGAGGCCAGGAGAGTCAAAGCTCCCTTACCTGGTACTTCGACTGTCAGGGACTTCTCCCGGGTCTGCAGCCTGTACACCAGCATGTAGGCGTTGCGTGAGCAGTGAGTCCCTTTCCCACACTTAGGTTTGCGAGTCTGAGATTTAGAGGGCTCCGCTGCGGTAAACAAGGGAAAACACCATAAGCACACGAGCTGCCTTACTGACTCTCCTTCGACGGGCCGAGCTTGCCACCTAGCCGGCTTCCCACTCCCCGCGTGCTGCGCCCTGCCAGGCCTCTCTGCAGGCGCTGGCTTGGCATCAGCCAAGCTTTTACCCCACAGCAAGTCCCAAATCCTTCCAGCGTTTCTGGAGGCGGGACGAGTCAGAGGGACTAAATTAGGACCCTGCTGTAAACCACTCTCCATAAGAGAGCCTTTCTTCTCTCCCTAGCTTTGCCTTGCCAAGCCAAAAGTAGCTTTTGCAAAAACATCCTTTCTTCCCTCTGCCTCTTGTTAGTGTTGGTGTCCTGACACCAAAGAGCAAAGTCAGATCCTCAGTGAAGAGAATCTATTTACATGTGACCATGGATGCAAAAAACATGGACCAGTTGGGCAGCTTTTGTGAAGCAAACAGCCGTGGAAATGATTTCAGAGCAGCTGGCTGTATGATGCAAACTCATGTTGCAAGAGTGACTGCTTCCAGACTGCCAGGCAAGGAAAGCACACTTCTGTACAGCTGCAGTTTCAAAAACCAGCCTTTTTTTTTTTTAATTTTTAAAAAAGGAACAACCCTCTGTAGGTCAAACTACAAACGGAATATTGATTTTTTAGTGTATTTTTTTCTGGTATTAGGAAAAAAATATGTGCATCTTCCACCACACCATCCAGGGGACTTCCTAGCCGGTCTTTATTTGCAGTTTCTCCAAACATTTTACAAATTGTTCCCATCTGCATGGCCCGGCCTCAGGACTCTCCCCGCAGCAGACCTCTGCTTTACATTACCAACCTTCTCCTGCTGCCGCATGTGTTTGTAACGAAGAGGACGACTCTCAAACTCCAGTTTTGCTTGGAGTAGGCAAATAACATCAGCACTTCAGAACTCTGCTTAGCATATTAAGGCTTCCAGCCTGCAGAGGTTTCTAAGCTTGCTTTACGTACATTCTTCGAGCACCTTGTGTTTCAGCAAGAGCACTTTCTTGCAGTTAAGCATAAACCTTTACAGGATCGAGGCCACAGCAGTTTATTTGCATCTTATTTTTGATGCTCTCGGTAACTCATGAGGTTAGAAAGAAAAGGCTGCAAACCTTTTATTTCTTCTCAGGGCTTATTTTCCTACCTTACACCACTAGATGTCTAGCCAGCTTCACAATTTGGTTGAAAGCTAGCGGTAGTCAAACATTAACAGGATGACAAAGCCGCTCTGGTGGCAGCCTGCATTTATGCATGTCGTGATGAAATGCAAGGTGTTTACTAGCAAGAGAGCTGAAAATAAAGTGGCATCGTGCAGATGCGTGCATGGGAGGAAACAGGAAAGGCAGACTAACACCCCGTGTCTGCTCAAGGATGTGCTCGGGCTGACGTGGCTTTAAAACACGCTAAGGGAGCAAATAAATTTGAGGGTGTCTTTTTCATTAAGCTGTTATTTAAAGACGCTTTAAAGAAAGGCAACATGTCATAAAGTCCAATTATTGGTGCTGGAGACGCAGCAAAGAACGAGTGGCGTGGTGGGTCAGTGTTTCTGGGAATGGGTTAGTTGCATTTTAAGTGAAATTTCTGGCATTAACTTCCCCGCTTCCCGACACCACAAAGTGTTCTGCACTGACGTGCGCTGAGGAACACTAAGCAACTGCAAAACCGAGCACTTAAGCTGTCAATTTAAAACTGATCCACTCCTATGTACTGCAGGCTGAGAAACCCACAGTCCTAGGCTCAGCCTAGGCTCTCCAGCCAGCACAGGGACATCGAGACTCTGTACTGCCCAGGTTATCTAAACCAGAACATCAGCATGAGGCAAGCTGGCAACTGCAGAACAGAAGACCGCAAAGGAAAAGTAAAAAGAGCTAACTAAAAAGGCAGTTTTGGCTTTCAAGAGATTATTTGGATCAAGATTTTTATGAAGACTCTTTACTGCCTCCTAAAGTAAAACACCTCATTGGAAATGAAAACATAACATGTTAAGGAAACTGAAAGCAACCTCGTTATCTGCTCCTAAGTCTCCTCCTGCACGCCGGCCAAGGAAGCGGCAGCTCGCCTGTTTCATCCTGATAGGCATCCTGGGTTATCAGCGTGTTATCTGCCATGCGGCAGGCAAGAGGAATACTAGAGTAGAGGAAACGACCACGAGGTGTGCGTAAACAGTCACACAGGGCTGAAATGAAGAGAATCTGGCTGCAATTAACAGAACTGCTGTTTCACACATTACTCCTAAGATGTGACAGCACGCGTAGGAGTACTTTTGTTTTTATGAGTATCAGGGCCTCCACATATTCAGCCTCTGTGGTTTTGGTGAAAAGAGTTATTTTAAAAGGGCACTCACAACTTAAAGGTTTTACCTAGATCTTCCTCAATCCCCAACTGCAGTTTCTTCCCCTCCATCTTTTCTATGTCTTCGTCATTAAACTTGTACCACTCGCCCGTCTGCGGATCCTTCACGTGGGCGATGTAGTGCCCAGAGTACGCGCTCACACCTCTGTGTATGAGGACAGCACTGAGTTCATATACATAGACACCACCTGGAAGGGAAATGGAAGTTATGTAGCTCTCTGGATGGAACAGACATTTTCCTTCCTAGTACTTAAGTTTTTTTGCATTTTTTTTAAGTGTATGAAGACGGCACCTGAACTCCCACCCCTCTAAGACCCCTACACAGCTTTAGGTAGCTTCCACAACCCGCTCAGCTAGGTGGATACAGCTGTTACTTGAAACAAGGGCTTCATACAAGTCTTACTGTAACTTTCCAGCAAAAAGTGGATTCAGACAAGACCTCCTCTTGTCTGACAAGAGGCGGTGGACACCATTAACAAACACAGCGTGCAACTCACTCTTTTGCTCCATAAAAGGCTCCATGTCAAGCAGCTCAGAGAAGCCGATGTAGGTGTTCAGCTTTTTCTTATGGCCGGTTTGCCTGCGCGAAGGCAAATGGCCAAGCTTCAGTTCAGGGGACAACAACAACAGTTCACATCTCACGGCTACTTCCCTCGAAACCCACCGAGCATCCCAAGAGCAGCTCATGCACGCACTCAATCCTCAATATCTCAAATCAATGCAGGAAGAGCAGAGCAGATGGCCTTCCAAAGGGCTTCCACACCACCCAAGGCACTCCTGCTTTTACAGCACGCGCTCCAGCGGGAGGCTTACCTGTCGAACACGAAGCGCATCAGCTGCAGGTTGAGCGTGCACGGAAGACTCAGCAGCCTGATCTTCCTGGTGGCATTCTGCTTACTCTGACAAGTTTCACAAAAATAACGATTGTCCCCTTCTAATTTTTCTTCCTGACCAGGGGGCAGAAAGAAAGATCTTGAGAACAGGTTACCTCTGAAAAGTCAACCACTCCAACCGAGCTGCCCACTGGACCGAAAAGCGTAGAAGTTATCTTAACCATTTCAGTCTCTGCCCAGCTGCTTTCCAAAATAATCTCCAGGTTAAAAATTCACAGTCCTCTGGGCTAACAGGAGTGCTTTCCAGCACGGCCTGGCAGGCTGCTGTCACTTTAAGGAACGTTTCAGCCTGCACTAAGCCCTGCTCCCAGTTCTCAGGCTGCTTACAAGACTGTCAAGTTTGCTCTCCACTTGACTGAAGTGCCCGGAGCTGGTTTCTACAATTAGGGCTAAGGAAAAAGAAAACAAATCGCCCTTTTACGAGATCACGCGGACCGAGTTAACGTACAGCCACATTCTAACCTGGGAACTACAATCCTCTTGTGCTCGGCAAAACAAACATCACCAGGGAAAAAGAAGAGCCTGTGCAGATCCAGGGGCAGGATCAGGCCAGAGAACTACAGCTGTGCCCAACAAGGTCAGCTCCTTCCATTTGAAGGAGGACCAGACAAACTTAAAGGCCACTGCGGCGGGGCAGAAGCAGTGCAGCCTGTTAATGGGCATACACAAACCTGACTTTTTTCAGAGCAGAGCAACCGGTTTGCTGAGCACATCACTGAAGGCACTGCCCGGCAGCCAGGTGGCACCCCAGGTACGGTCACACTTCAGGTTGAGTTCTGCCCTCAATGTTTTTAGCTGAATCCCCACCTTGAGCCTTTAACATGCCAGCAACTATAGACTGAGGCAAATTTTCAAGTGGAATTAAGAGCACTCGCAGCTGTTCCTGCAGCTATTCCGGTCCTTTTTTGAGTATTTTTGAGAGCACATTTTAGAGCAGGGAATGTCTCCTGTTGCTATGCAGATGAGCACCAATATAGAAAACACAAAAAGCAGCCATTCTCCCGGTGCTATCCATGACAAAGCATGCCGGGACTTCTTGTCAGGCTTTGGGGCTTTTTCTCAACTTTCCCAGGAAGCATTTTGACTAAATATGCGACTTCCAAGTGCTTTTTAAAGCTGTTCATGCGCATGTGCAACGCTCCTGCTCAGAGCCACTCCTTGCTCCCCGACTTCTGAGTGCGTGACTCAGTCCTAATTTTCTGGGTCCACAGAAAAGTGTTTCCTTTTGCATTCATCCCACTGAGAGAACTGTTTGAGCTGCCCGCTTCGGTCCAATACCAACCTCAGAAGCTGTTAATTGAAGAAAGGAATTGAAACACCTTGCTAAGAATAGCAGGACTCAAAAACCAACAAGTTTGTACCTTGAGAAACTCTGTTATACAGTCTGTCAACTGCTTGTGCCCTTGGATGTTTAACTCCAGCTCATAAAATTTAGACACAAGTTTGGACTCCCTGCCACACTGGTTGCAGCTAGGATGAAAAAAAAAAGAAAAAAGACAAAAAAGCATGAGACAAGTTCACTGATTCATTAACTCCCCAACCACTAACTACTCCTTGAGCTCTGTAACCAGGAGAAAAACCTAAGTCAGAGCTACTACGGTGCAGACATCTACAGCACGCTGTGCAAGATGGCACGCACGGGATAACATCTGCCTGGAAAGGGAGCACCTGCTTACAACTCTTACATGCCATTCTCCATCAGGTGATTTTTGAGGTGAAACCCACAGCTCTGAGAACTCAGGAATGAATGAAGCAGGTACGACACCCAAGCACTCCATTTTCTGGCTCGAAGAACTTAATGTTCCATTAGTTCACTCGCACATTTAATTAGTCAATTTTCATTAAAGGATTGAAAACATCTGGCAAACTGCAACAACAACAGGCACACAGAATCGGGAAACCTAAAAGCTGAAAACCTCTTGCACAACCATCAGGGGATTACCTGCCTGCTCCAGCTGTTAGAGATCTCGTCCCCTCAAATTCTTCTAAAACGTTTAAATATTTACAGAGAAGTTCTTCCCAAAGACCACATACTTACACTGTGACATACGCGTACTCTCCACAGAACTGCTTTTGTACGATGTTTCGAACATCTGGATTTTTTTGTTTGGATAAAGTATCTTCCAGCAGTGACATGAACAGCTTTGAAAATTCCTGGGCATCCTAGAACAGAAAGCCAAGCCGGTTAACAATACGCCACAGCACAAAGCGCAATCACAGCCTCGCTGCTAATTTACTGCAAATTACACACAGCCCTACACACAGGCTGCACGGAGACTTTGGCGTGCGCTGAATAGAAAAAGACCAGTCAGGAGAACTAAAGAAAAGAGGAATTTGCCTAAAAGGAGCACAAGGCCCCCAGCGTGAGACCACAGCGTGAACGAAGCTGGCTCCCGGCCAGCAGCTCGGGGTGGTTTTGACTTCTGCCCCGCTGCTCGCAGGGTTCTGGATGGGAAACAGCGGCTTGTTAACCGCGTAAATCCCTGCACGACTCCACCTGGTGCATCGACATCGGCTTCTGCCGCTCAGACGTGCCGACACGAACCATTCCTCTGCCCCATTTGATCACAGCTGTGGTCAACAGGTCTACGCCACCTCAAAGAGCGTGCACAGGTAGCTTGCAGAGCATTAATCATCCTCTGCCACAGCACAGCCTGGCGGGAGAGTCGATCCCTCCAGCCTACCACTCCTGCACAGTTTTGTCCCATTAACACTCATTTTTCAAAACCTCGGCATGTCCCTGCTTGCACCATATGTGAGAAGGATAAATTAGATTTTAAAAAAAGAGAAGCTTCTCTGTGGCTTTGCCCCTTCCTCCTGCAAAGCCTGGGATCTTCACACATTTTGGGGCTTCCCTCTCCCCCAGCCGCCTTGTTTTCCTCGCTCCTTCTCCCGTCCGGCCCTGGCACCAAACCCCGACCCGTTCCCCTCTCCCTGCCCCGTGTGCTGTTGCCCTGCAGCTCCTCTCTCCAGTTCCTACCATTGTCACGGCCCGGCAGGGCACGCTGCTGTCCTGTAACGTCACCAGTCGCTAACGACCGCTTCCTTCCCAAGGAACAAGGAGCGACGTTCCCCTCGCTTATCACCCAGAGGAAACGCCGCCAGCACTCCGGCACTTCCTCCAGCTGCTCCCCCCCTTACTTCCCAAAGCATATTTTCAAGCAGCGCCCTTCTCCTGAGCCCTCTGCAGCTTCTGCGACAGTCCCGCGGGAGCTGCCTGTGGCACTCACCCTTCCCAGAACGTGCTTTCTCTGCCCCGCAGACTGCCAACAGCTTCTCCTCCCGCAGGGGCCCTCCAGGCCTCGGCCCCCACCGAAGTGGGCAGCACAAAACCCTCCCCGGTGCCCCCCAGCCCTGGGAGGAGCAGCCCGTAAAGGACCTGTCAGCGAGCCTTGCGGCAGCCCCAGCTCCCACCCCGCAGCCTGCTCGGGGTGCTGGGGCTGATCGGGGTGCTGGGGCTGATCGGGCGCTAACGGTCCCCTTCTGCCGGGCTCCTCCTGACCTCCCACGGGGCAGGAAGGGCTGGGCCGCTCCTCCCTTTGTGCTTGTACCAGGTCCCAGCTCAGAGGTGCTAAAACAAAAGGGCAATTTCACGCTTCTTTAGAGAAGGGACTTACAGGCCCCGCTCAGGCCTACCTGCTGCTGTCCTGTATCCAAACCCAGCGCTTTGACGAACCCAGAGGGGTCGATGTATCGCCTCTTGCTGTTCTGCAGCAAGGCGAACAGGTACTGCAGATGTTCACAAATGGTTTGCGGCTCGTAGTCTGAAAAAAAAGTCGGTCAAGTTACAGCCGATTCCAGAGAGAAGAGATACCTGCTGAAGGTAACCTGCTTGTTCTTTGTACAGATAAATCTAACGCCTAGAAATCACACTTTTTTCCCCGTTTTAAATTATAACGGGATTTGAAGCAGTTAATGTCAGCGATGACAGCTAAGTCCCAGCACAGGCCAAATTTCCCCCAGTGCCAAACACGAGCTGCTCGTCAGCAGCTTCAGCAGCACGCGCCAGTTACCGCAGAGCAGCAGCTTCTTATTTTAAGCCAAACAGCAAGACTTCAATTCCTAAGTACCACAAAACAGGACCCAAAGAAACCGGGCAGCTCAGAGCACACCTGCAGCGCTGCACCACGCAGGTGTGGCACCAGAGCCCCGCGGGGACGCAGCGCAGGTGCTTCAAGTCCCAGTTGTACCCAGCACCTGCACCCTCAGTGCGATGAGCACGGCTCAGCCGGCCCCAGCCCGTGCGTTCCCACCCCGGCACCATCACTGAGCTGGGAACCCGTCCAGCACAGAACGAAACCAAAACAAGCTTTCAGCCAGATCAAATCACTTCTGTTTGAGAAGTAACTGAGGCAGAGGATGGCCCAGGTTGGCTCGCTCCTAAAAGCTGGGTGAAGGGCTCAAGAAGAGCAGCGCAGAGGTCGTACGGGCAGCGGTAGCACCAGCCACGACTCGCACGATAACGCCCTTCCACAGCCAACAGCTCCACGCAAGGTTTTGGGGGAAAAGGAGCAAACCCTCCGCTGCCAGCAGGGAGAGGCCGCGACAAGCTCCCACTGACCTTTGTCTTTGGGGACGCCCTCTCCGGCCGTGTGCTCGCCGCAGGTGCTGGGACACAAGTAGAGGGCTTGCCGGAGCTCCAAGTTGAGAAACCACATCTGCAAGAAAGTGTTCACGTAGCACGTGGCGCCGAGGTTCGTTAAGCCCACGAACGCGTTCTAGCGTAAGAGAGAAAGCAACACTTGTCACTCGCC
>CM021751.1:7927448-7960652 GCA_011075105.1 Heteronetta atricapilla
CCCTTACCCCCCCCAAACCCTGTGCCCACCCCTCCGTGCCCCCCATCCCCAGGCGCAGCCCCCCCAGACACACTCGGGCACTGGTTCTCTCTCCTTTAATGGGTGTCCCAGCACGGGGGGGCCGGGGGGTCCCCGGTGCCCCCTCCAGCGCCCAGGATTGTCCCTTGCGCCCCCCACCCCGGTGCCACCCCAGGAGGCACCCGGGCGGCCCGGCCGCCCCAGCACGGCTTGGGGCGAGGGGGGGCTGTAAACATTTCTGTGGGGTCCCGGCCCCCCCCGGAGCCATCCCGGGGCAGCGAAGCACCGTTTCCTCGTGGCTTTTTGGAAAATAATAATAATAATAATAACAATAAATCCGACACAACTCGCGCTCCCCGAGCCGCTGGGGGGCGGGGGGGCTACGAGGGGCAGGGGGGGGCGGCGGAGCCCCCCACCGCGCCGTGCCGCAGGTCGATGGGGTGCGGGGGGATCCCTGCGGACACCAGCTGCAGCCCCCGCACGCACCCCGTCACTCCGGTGAGGAACTTGCCGGCCGTGAGGCTGCGGGGGTCCGGGGCGCCGCCTGCGGGACGGGGCCGCGGGGGCACACGTGGGTGGGGGGCCGCGGGGCGCAGCGCTGCGCTCGCACGGTGTCACATCCCGGGTCCCCTCCTGCCCCCCACACCACGTCCCCTTCCTGGCCCGCGTCTCGTCCCGTGCCACACCGCGTGTCCCGTCCTGTACCCAGTCCATGCCCCGTCCCATGTCCCACCCCGTGCCCCCAGTGTCCCCCCAGGTGTCCCATCCTGTCCTGGGTCCCGGTGCCACGTCCCATCCCCCGTCCTGTCCCACGTCCCACCGTGTGTCCCATTCTGTGTCCCACCCCGCATCTACCCCCCCCATCCTGTGCCCACCCCATGTCCCACTATGTCCCACCCCAGCCCCTGCCCTGTGCCCTGTGCCACCTCCCATCCCTTGTCCCACCCTCTGTGTGCCCCGAGCCCTGTCCCGGGTCTTGTCCCCCTCCCTGCCCTGTCCCACCCCGTGTCCCACCCCATGCCCCATCCTGTGTCCCAACCTGCACCCAACGTGTTCCATCTTGTGCCCCGTCCCGTGTCCCACCATGTGCCATCCCGTGCTGTCCCTTGTCCTGTCCCACCCCACGTCCCACTCCCCGTCCCTGGCCCCCCGCACCCCGTCCCCGTGTCCCCCGTCCCGTGTCCCCGTACCGACGTAGATGCTGCCCTGGGTGTTGGCCATGACGTTGGCTCCTGGCGACTCCCCGTGCACCGGCTCCTCGCCGTCCACCTCCAGCCACCCGCGCCGGCCCTGCCTGCGGGGCGCCGTCAGCACCCGCCCCCCCCCCCGGCCCTCCCCGCCCCCCCAAACCCCCGGCCCCCACCTCGTCGCCGTCACCCGGTGCCACTCGCCGTCGTTGACCGGGTCCTCGGAGACGATGACGGCCTCCCCGGTGCCCAGCTGGTAGCTGCGGGGGACAGGGGCTGAGCAGGGGGACGCGCGGTGGCGCGGGGTCCCCGGGGACGCGCGGGTCCCCGCTCACCTGAACACCAGGTGCCCGTCCCTCAAGCCGAGCCCCACGAAGTCTTTGGCTTTGCCGTTCTCCTGCGGGTACGAGGGGGCGGTGAGCGCGGTGGGGACGGCCCCGGACCCTCCCCGGGGGGGGCGTCCCGTCCCCCCGCTCACCGCCCCGTGCCACAGCAGCAGCCCCTCGGCGCTGTCCGTCCGCAGCTCCAGCTCGATCGCCTCCTGCGCGTCGGGCGCGCTGCAACGAGAGGGGCCGGCCCTGGGTGCAGCGCCCGGGGGGGGGGCACAACGCCGCGGGGGCAGGGGCGCAGCGGGCACCACGATGCAACGGGTGCAGAGAGGCAACGGGTGCCACGATGCGGGGGGTGCGGGGTGCAGGGGGTGCGGCCATGCAGTGGGTGCAGTGACTGGGTACAACCGTGCAACAATGCAGCGGGTGCCGTGATGCAGTGGGTTTAATTAAGAGTGCAACAACGCAACAAGGCAATAGGTAAAACGATGCGATGGGCACAGTGCTGTGGGTGCAACGATGCAACGGCTGCAAGCACGCAATGATTGCAAGAGTGCACTGGGTGGGATGGTGCAATGGGTGCACCAATGCACTGGGTGGGATGGTGCAATGGGTGCACCAATGCACTGGGTGGGATGGTGCAATGGGTGCACCAATGCAATGGTGCAACGTGGTGCAATGGCTGCACCATGCAGGAGCTGCAGCAACGCAATGGGTGCAACGCGGCAGGAAGAGCGCCCAGTCCTGCTGGGTGCAGTGCTGCAGGAAGGCGTGCGGTGCTGCAGCAGGTGCAAAGCTGCGGTGGGCACACCATTGGGGGCAGTGCTGCAGGCAGGGTGCAGACCCCAGGCCTTGTCCCCGGCGCCACTCACCCGCGGGGGAAGAGGTGGCCGGGCAGGGCCAGGTAGGAGCCGTCACGGAAAGCGGCGCTGAACTGCCCGGGGGCATCTGCGGGGAGATGGGGTGAGAGGGCACCACTGAGCACCCCCGCACCAGCATCGGTTTTGGGTGCAAAAAGGGGGGAAATGGGTGCATGGCACCCCTGGGGACCGTACCACCGCCCCCGCTGCCCTCCTGCCAGTCCCGGTCCAGCTCCGACAGCGCCGTGCCTGCGGGCGAGAGGGTGATGGGGGACAGGTGCCGTGTCCCCACGCGTCCCCACGCGTGCCCCGTACCTCCCCACGTCCCCACACTCACTGTGCTGGCAGTAGGGGCCGGTGTAGCCCTCGGGGCAGATGCAGGCGTTGTCCTTGCAGGTGCCGCCGTGCAGGCAGGGGTTGTGCTGCAGGCACCGGTCCTCCGCCCGCTCGCAGCGTGGCCCTGGGGACACAGCGGGTGGCACGGGGTGACACAGGCACACGGCGGTGGCTGAGCGCCTCCTGCACTGCTCGCCCTCCTCCGTTCCATACCGCGGGGTGATCCCTCGCACACGCAGGGCACACGCACACATGCGGCAAACAAGCACACGCAGAGCACACATGTGCATGCATGCACACAGCACACGTAACCACACACGCACGCTCGGCGCAACGCATGCACAGCAGATGCACACACATGTGGGGTTCATGCAAACGCGCAGCGCACGTCTGTGCATGTGAAATGCACGTGCACACCTCACAGCGCACACCCAGCACACACCCAGCACACATGCACACAGCACACATGCACACACACGCATGCACTGTGCACACCCAGACGCACGCAGCACATGCCTGCAACCAGCAGGTGCACGCACACACGCTGCCCCCCCCACGCACCCCTTGAGCACCCCCAAACCTCTCCCCCCCCCCCCACGCTCACCGCTGAAGCCGGGGGGGCAGAGGCAGCGGAAGGGGGGGCTGCCGTCGGGCAGGGGCAGGCAGCGGCCGCCGTGCAGGCAGGGTGCGTGCAGGCAGGGCGAGCTCTGCCCGCACTGCCCCACGCCCCGGCTCCGCAGGAAGCTGTAGGACAAATCCACCTTCTTCCCGTTGATGGAGACCTGCACCGGACGGGGGGGAAAGGGGGGGGGTTAACCTGCGTGTGTCCCCCCATGTCCAGGGTGTGTGGAGGCGGGCTGGGACTCACCTCGCCGATGCAGCCCTGGAAGGAGGCGTTGGTGGGGGGCTGCAGGGGGGGCTCTGCGCCCCCCAGGTAGAGCGGGGAGCGCAGGTTGAGCCCCTGGCTCTTGCCGGGCGAGGAGCGCTGCACCGGGGCGCCGCCGTCCACCACCAGCGTCCCGTCCTTGTGCACCCGCTCGGCCATCACCCGGTGCCAGCGTCCCAGCGCCAGCGGCTCGGCGCTCCGCAGCACCGCCGGGCCTGTGACACCGCACGCTGGCACCGTGCCTCGGCCCCGCTGCCACCGCTCGGGGTAGAGGGGATGGGGATGGGGACGGCGGGGGGCTCGGGGGGTGCCTGGGGACCCTGGCAGTGCTTGGGGACCCGGAGCAATGCCCTGGGTGATGCCAGGGGACCGCAGGGATGTTTGGGGACCTCAGGGGTGCTTGGGGACCCAAGGGATATGCTGGGTGATGCCAAGGGACCCTGGTGATGCTTGGGGACCCCAGTGGTGCCAGGACACCCCGGTGACACCAGGGGACCCCACTGATGCCTAGGGATGCTGGCAGCACCTGGGGACCAAAGCGGTGCCTGGCGACCCCAATAACGCCCAGGACCCCCCGGTGACACCCGTGGGGCCGTGCCAGCCTACCTGAGCCCAGCTCGTAGCGGAACTCGAGGTGGCCGCCAACCATGGCGAGGGCGACGAAGTCCTCGACGGGGGCGGCTTTGCCGGCGCTGAAGAGCAGCAGCCCCTCGGGCGCCCGCGGCAGGAACTCGGCCTCCACCCGCAGCTCGTGGTGCACGTTGGTGAGGGGCGGGTAGGACACGAAGGCGCCCGCCCCGCCGAAGGACGGCACGCTCACCGCCTCGCCTGCGGCAACGGCGCTGCTCAGCACCCGGCCCCATCGTCCCCATCTCCCCGTGGTGGTCCCCAAATGCCCCATGCCCGTCATTCCCATCTCCTCAGGGCAGTCCCCAGCCCCATGCCTGTGTCCCCCAACGCTCCATGCCCATCACATCCACGATGCCCACCTCCCCAGGTGGTTCCTAGTCCCCTGTCCCCACCCTGCCTGTGTCCCCTCGTGCCTATCTCCCCATTGTGGTACCCAGCCCTGTGCCCGTGTCCCCGGGGTGATCCCCATGCCCATGCCTGTGTCCCCAGGGTCATCCCCACTGTGACACCCATGTCCCCACTGCCATCCCATCCCCACACCTGTGTCCCCAGGGTGGTCCCAACCCCACGTCCACATCCCTGGGGTTGTCCCCAGCCCTGCGCCCCTGTCCCCAGAGTGGTTCCATCCCCATACCCGCGTCTCCAGCCTTGTCCCCACCCTGTGCCCCTGTCCCTGGAGGGCCCGGTGTCCCCGTCCCCAGCCGCACTCACCATCAGTGCACCTCTCCCCAGACTTGCCCAGGTGGCAGCGGCAGCTGTAGCCCTGCCCGTCCGCCCGGTTGACGCAGGTGGCATCAGGCCCGCACGCCTCTGCCCGGAGAGGGGACAGAGAGGGGCGGTGAGTGCTGGGGGGGCGGCATCCGGCCGGGGAGGGCAGCGGGTGACGTCCCCGCGGGGCAGGCACCCACCTGGGTGGCAGTGCAGTGCCTGCGAGTACTCGCAGTTGCTGCCGGTGAAGCCGTGGGGACAGCGGCACACGTAGGTGCTGCTCTCGGCGTCCTCGCAGACGCCGCCGTTCTGGGGAGGGGGCACACGGATGAGCGCTGGGGATGGGAGGGAAGGGGGGGGGTGCACGCGTGTCCCCCCCCCAGCCTCACCTGGCAGGGCCGGTCCTGGCACGTGGGGCAGTTGGCGACGCCGTGCGCCTGCAGGTCCAGCTCCCCGAACGCCACCTCCTCGCTCTGGATGCGGAGCTGCCGCACGCAGCCTGCAGGACCAGGCGGTGGGGGGGGGGGGGGGGGAAGCACGCTCAGCCCCCCCAGCCCACCGCTCAGGCCCCCCGCCCCATGCCCCAAAGCCCGCCGCTCACCCACGAAGCCTTGGCTGAGCCCCGTCTTGGCCACGGCAGCGTAGTCGGGGTACCCGCCGAGGTACAGCTCCTCGTTCAGGTCCAGCCCCTGGAACTTGCCCTGCGGGCACAGGGGGGTGGGCACAGCTGCCCCCAGGCCACCCCCTCCCCCGGCCCCCCTGTCCCCCCCTTACCTGCGAGGTCCCGTTGACCGGGGGGAGCCCGTCCACCACCAGCGAGCCCCGGGTGAGGTTGCGGAAGAGGCGCACGGTGTGGTACTCGCCCAGGCGCAGCGGCGTCGGGTGCCGGATGGTGGCCATGCCCGAGCCGGCGTCAAACCTGCGTTTGTGGGATGAGGTGGGGACGCACGCGGTGAGGATGGGGGTGCTGCCCCCCCAACCCGCGGGTGCCCACCCGTGCACTCACCGGAACTCGGGGCGCCCGCCCACCAGCCCGAAGGAGATGAAGTCGGCGCCGCTGCTCCTGCGCTGCCCGTTGTAGAGGAGCATCCCTGCGGGGAGGCAGGGGTCAGCCCGGCCGCAGCGCGCGGGGACCCCGAAACACCCCGGGGAGGGGGGAACGCAGAGGTCCCCGGGGTGGGCGCTCACCTGAGTACAGAATGAGAGCTAAAGGAGGGAGAGAGACGGAAAGGCGGACGGACAGACGGAGGAGGAGAGAGAAGGGGTGAGAGAAGGCCGGCGCGGCGCGGCGGGGCTGGGAGGGCCGGGGGGCCCCCGCAGCGCTCACCATCGGCGGCGTCGGGCCGGAAGGTGATCTGGATCTCGAACGTCTTGTAGGCGTCCTTGATGGTGGGCAGCGGCAGGAAGGAGCGGGGCGTCTGCGTGAAGTAGGGCACCAGGTGCTCTGCGGGGACACCGGGGGTCAGCCGGGCTGGGGACACGGCCACCCCCCTACCCTCCGCACCAGCCTGTCCGTCCGTCCGTCCGCGCTCACCTCGGACCTTCAGCACGTAGAAAGCCGTCTCCTGGCCGCGGCGGTTGGTGGCGGCACAGGCGTAGACGCCGGCGTCCTCGGGGCGCACGGCCGGCAGCGTCAGCGCCGTGCCCTCCACCCGCGCGCCCGCCGGCAGCTCCCCCTCCAGCTGCGGGGACACCGGGGGGGTCAGCACCGGGGGGCTCAGCACCGGGGGGCTCGGCACCGGCGGAGGTCACCGCCCTGTCCCCACGTCCCCGCTCACCTTGCTCCAGCTGATCTCCGGCACGGGGAAGCCGGACGCCAAGCAGGGCAGAACGGCCACCGAGCCCGCCGAGACCTCCTTCACCTCTGGCTGCCCGGCGATGTGGGGGGCAGCTGGGGACACACGGAGCTGTCACCCCCCCGCAGCAGGGTGGGGGACACCCTCCCTGCTCCGCGTCCCCATCTGCGCTCACCCTGCACGTGGAGGATGACGTGGGACTGGACGGTGCCCACGGCGTTGGTGGCGGTGCAGCGGTACTGCCCCGCGTCCGCCCGCTCCACCCGCTCGATGGTCAGGGTGCCGGCGCGAGCCAGCACCCCCGGCCGGATGCGGCCCCCCACTTTGCTCCAGGTGACGTGGGGCTGGGGGTCGCCCAGCCCCAGGCACTCCAGCTCCACCGCCGTGCCCGCCAGCACCGTCTGCACCGCCGTCCGGATGTTGATCAGGGCCCTGGGCAGAGCTGGGGGGGGGCAGCGGGGTTTTGGGGTGCCCCCGGGCACAGGGAGGCACCACGGGAGGAGAGAGAGATGGGAGGAAGCAGGGAGCCCATGGACTGGGGAGATGGGGATTTGGGGTGCCCAAGGATATGGGGAGGTAGCAGCGTGCCTGTGGGCATGGGGAGAAATAGGGGGCACTGGGGTGCCCGTGGGTGTGGGGAACCAGGAGAGGTCCCAAGGTGCCCGTGGGGGTGGGGGGATGTGGGGGGCTCTGGGGTGCCTGAGGTGCATGGGGAGAGATTGGAGGTACTGGGGTGCTAAGGGGAATGGGAAGAAGTATGTGGGCATCAGCGTGACCGTGGGTGTGGGACAGAATAGGGGGCACTGGGGTGCCTGTGGGCATGCAGAGATGGGGCAGCCAGGTGCTGAGGTGCACGGGGACAGACTGGGGGCTACCAGGGTGGCCACGTGTATCGGTGTGACTGGGGCAGGGGGTGCCTGCGGGGAGAAATCAGGGGGGTACCAAGGGGCATGGGGAGAGACGGGGGGTACAGGGAGCCTGTGAGCACGGGGGGACGGGGTCAGCAGGTGCCGGAGGGTTTGGGGAGATGGGGGGCTCCGGGGCACGTGAGGGTGGGGTCAGCAGGGGCCTGCAGGCAGAGCAGGGGGCCTGGGGGGAGCAGGGGGCCGGAGGGGAGCAGGGTGCCGGTGGGTGCCTGTGCAGTCAGCCCCGGCGCGCGGGTGCCGCTCTTACCCTGGACGGTGAGGGTGGCCCTGTCCTCCGCCTGCCCGCCCGGCGCACTGGCCCGGCACACGTACACCCCCTGCGCCCCCCGCGCCAGCTCCGGGATCCTGCCGGGACAGCGGGGGGCACAGGTGTGGGACCCGCAGGGCGCAGGCGAGCAGCCGGTGCCACCCCGTGCCCCTCTTACCGCAGCACCCCGTCCCGCACGCTGTGGCTGGGGGGCAGCTCCCCGCCGTCCTTCAGCCACTCCAGGCGCGCCCGCGGGTCCCCCGAGACGGCGCAGGCGAACTCGGCCGTGCCGCCCACCCCCTTCACCAGGCTCCCCGGCGTCACCCGCACGGCCAGGGGACCGCCACCAACAGCACCACCGTCACCTGCGCGGGACATAGAAGTGTCACCATGAGGCGCGAGCGTCCCCGGCGTGGCACGGGGCACCCCGGGGTGCTCACCGTGGACGACGACGCGGGCGAAGGTCTCGGCGGTGCCCACGCGGTTGGTGACGAGGCAGCGGTAGGTGCCGGCGTCAGCGGGCAGCGCGGGGATGATGCGCAGGAGGCCGGCGCGGGGCACGGCGCGGGGTGACAGGCTGCCGTTGAGCTTGTCCCAGGTGTAGAGCAGCGGCGGGGTGCCGTGGGCCAGGCACTGCAGCTGCACCGCGTCGCCCGCGTGCACCGCGCTCTCCTCCGGCAGGCTCGTGGCGTACGGCGGCGCTGCGGGGACGGACGGAGACGTCAGCGCCCGGCAGCACGCGGCGAGGCGGCGACGGGGCGAGGAGGGCGGCGGTGGGAGGGCTTGGATGGAGGGGTGCTGGGCTGGGGGAGAGGTGGGCCAGAACACAGGGAGGGCTGGAGGGAGGCGCGCGAGCAGACGGAGGTGCGCAGGGAGGAGTGCTGGGATGTGACCAAGGAGAGGGGACGGGTGGAGGAACGTGAGCAGAAATAGCGACGGACGTGCACAGGAATGGGTGGAGTGGCGAGGGGGGAATGGAAGGAGGGCTGTGGGTGAAAATGGACGTGCGCAAGGATGAGCGCTGGGATGGATGAAGGACAGATCCACGAGGGAGGGATGGGTGCGAGAGCGTGAGCAGCGACGGAGCTGGACTTGGGCAGAGGCGGGACAGAGGAGCACAGGCGATGAGCAGGGCCGGAGGAAGGGACAGACGGAGAGAGGGCAGCGAGGGGGCACGGGGACCAGCAAGAGCAGGAGGCATCTGGATGGGGGACAGGGGGCGGGCAGAGGCGGAGGGAGACCCGCAGCCCCCTTACTCTCCACGTCGAGGGTGACGAAGACCTCGGCGGAGCCGGCGGGGCTGCTGGCGTTGCAGATGTACTGTCCCGAGTCCTGCTGCGCGGCGCGGGGGATGACCAGGCTGCCGTTCACCACCCGGTGCTGCCAGGGCAGCGGCGCCCGCAGCTTCGACCACTCGATCCGCGGCGCCGGCTCGCCTGCGGGCACGTCGCCGTCCATCACCCGGGGCAGGGGGGGTCCGGGCAGGTGTCCCCTTACCCTGGCCGCCATCCCCACCCTGTACCTGTGGCTGAGCAGTGCAGCGTGGCGGTGTCCCCAGCCACCACGGTGACGGTGGGCGGCGCGGTGACCTCGGGGGCCCCGGGGTGCCTCTGTGCAGTCTCCACACTGACGTCCACGTGGGCTTGTGCCGAGCCCAGGGCGCTGTGCGCCGTGCAGATGTAGGTCCCGGCGTGCTCCGGCTTGGCCGGCGAGAGCTGGCGAGGGGACACGATGGGTGGTGAGCACCCGGCACGTCCCAGTGCCCGCAGCACCCCGGGGTGCCCCAGTCACCTGCAGCACGGCCTGGCTGTCCATGTGCAGCAGCGTCTGGTGCTCCACCTTCTGCCGTGAGCCCAGACGGCTCCAGCGCACCAGCGGCCGTGGCTCGCCCCGGCCCAGGCACTCCAGGCTGAGGGATTTGCCCTCCTTCACTGTCACGGGGCCTGGGGGCATCACTGACACGGTGGGGGCACCTGGAGAACAGGGAGGGCATCAGCACGGGGATGGGCATGGGGACACCACCACGCTGGGGGCACCTGGAGGACATCAACATGGCCATGGGGACACTGCTGCTCCAGGGGCACCCGGAGGACACGGAGGGCATCAGAATGGGGGTGGAGGTGGGGATACAGCCACCCCAGAGGCACCTGGAGGACATTTACAGTGGGACATGGACATCGCCCCCCCAGGAGCACCTGAAGCTTGGTGAGGACATCAGGGACACCACCACCCCATCTGGAGAACATTGGGAAGGGGACAGGGATGGGGTCACCACCACCCTGCGGGACCTGGCCCACAGAAAGGACACGGGGATGGGGACACCACCACCCTCGGGGCACCTGCAGCAACGAGAGGACATCAGCATGGAGACAGGGACATCAGCATGGGGGTGGGGACACCACAACCACCCCGGGGACAACAGAATGGAGATAAGGATACGGACACCACCAGCACCCTAGGAGCACCTGGAGCATGGGGAGGACACAGGGACAGGGACGGGGACACCCCGGCCACCCCGCACCTTGCACCAGGAGGTTGACAACGCTGCTGGCGACGCCGAAGCGGTTGGAGGCCACGCAGTGGTAGGCGCCCTGGTTGCCTGCGTGGGCGCCGGTGATGGAGATGACGGAGCCGTTGGTGCTGATCTTCACGTTGTCTGGGCAAGGAGGAGGTGTCAGCACCGGAGCCACCGCGGGGACCACGCTGGGGCCACCCCGGGGACCACCGTACCTTGGAGGTGTTGGCCGGGCCCCATCCGCCAGGTGACATTGATGGGCCGGGCACCGTCGTGGATGCGGCACTTGAAGGTGGCATCCTCACCCGGGGCCACAGCCATGCTGTGCGGGTCGATGGAGATGATGGGGCTCTGCAGGCCTGTGGGGACAAGGGGACAGGGGAGCCACCAAGGTCACCCACGGCCCTCTCCGCCCCGGTGCCCTCCCTCGCCCCGCGGCCGCACTCACGGTAGCTGGAGCTGTCGTGGGAGGTGACGGTGATGGTGACGGTGGCCTCGCGGGAGGTGCTGCCCACGTCCGCCCGGCACACGTACTCGCCCGAATCGGCCACGGAGAGCTGTGACAGCCGCAGGCGGGACCCCGACATCTGGGGGGAGTGGCACGGGGTGGCATCAGCTGGGCACGCAGGGCCACCAGCCCCCGTCCCACCACGTCCCCCCCTACCTGGTGCTTGGCGGGCAGGGACCCCCCGCGCTTGTACCAGGTGACGGTGGCCTGGCCCTGGCCGGCCACGATGCAGTCGAGGTCCAGGGTCTGTCCCTCGGTGACGGAGGACGCTGAGGACTCGATGCGGATGGGCGGCGTGACGCCGGCGGCTGCGCGGGCAGAGTGAAGGTGAGGCACCCCCAGCACCAGGACCCAGCACGGTCCCCGTGTCCCCGGCCACGGTGTGCCACTCACGGTGGGAGGGGTTGGCGCCGTCATCGATGGTGACGACGAGGGACGTCTCCTGCGTGACGCCGCCCGTGGTCACCCGGCACACGTACTCGCCCGAGTCGGCTGCGGACACCTGGGGGATGCGCAGGCGGGTGCCCGACACCTGTGGGGGACACGGGGGGGACGTGTTGGTACTGGAGGCTGGGGGGACAGGATTTGGGGTGACCCCCCTGCTGCCTGCACTCTACCTGGTGGCCGGCGGGCAGGGAGCCACCGCGCTTGTACCAGGTGACGGTGGTGGGGCCGGATCCTGCCACCACGCAGTTGAGGTCCAGGGTCTGTCCCTCGGCGATGGCGGAGGACGAGGACTCGATGCGGACAGGCTGGGAGGCGCCAGGGGCTGGGGACAGGGATCGGGGACATTTGGCACCGCGGTGGCACGTGCCCGTCCCCAAGCACTGCCCTCCCACTGGCACTCACAGTAGTAGGTGCCAGCGCTGCTGGGAATGGTGACGATGACAGACGCCTCCTGCGTGGTGCTCCCCAGCGTGACCCGGCACACGTACTCGCCCGAATCAGCCACTGACACCTGGACGAGGCGCAGGTGGGTGCCCGACACCTGCGAGGGGACACGTGGGGACACGTCAGCACCGAGAACGGGGACTGGACAGGGTCCGGGGCCAAGCCCTGCACGGTGACACCAGCTCCTTGCGCCCTACCTGGCTGTTGGGGGGCAGAGCCCCCCCCCGCCGGTACCAGGTGACGTGGGGGTGGCCCTGCCCAGCCACCATGCAGTTGAGGTCCAGGGTCTGTCCCTCGGTCACAGCAGCGGACGAGGTCTCGATCCTGACGGGTGGTGTGACGCCCACAGCTGCGGGGTGGCAGGGTCAGCGCGCAGCCGCCCCCCATCGTGTCCTGGTGTCCCCCCGCTGTCCCCATCCCCGGTACCGTAAGAGGAGCCAGCGCCAGTCTGGATGGTGACGATGAGGGACGTCTCGTGCGTGACGCCGCCCGTGGTCACCCGGCACACGTACTCGCCCGAGTCAGCCGCGGACACCTGGGGGATGCGCAGGCGGGTGCCCGACACCTGTGGGGGACACATGTACACTTTGGCACCCCAAAAACCCTTCTTTCTGTCCTAAAATGCTCCTTCCGTGTCCGCACCCACCTGGTGCCTGGCGGGCAGGGACCCCTCGCGCTTGTACCAGGTGACGGTGGCCTGGCCCTGGCCGGCCACGATGCAGTCGAGGTCCAGGGTCTGTCCCTCGGCCACAGAGGAGGAGGAGGACTCGATGCGCACCGGGGGGGTGACACCAGAGGCTGGGGACCAGGACAGCAGGGTCACCCCATGGGGACCTGGAGTGACATGGTCCTGTGGGGCTCTGTCCCTGCCCGGTCCCCACTCACGGTAGGAGCCGGCCGCGCTGGGCTGGATCGTCACCACGACGGTGGCTTCCTTGGTGGTGGCCCCGCTGCTCACCCGGCACACGTACTCGCCCGAGTCAGCTGCTGTCACCTGCAGCAGCCGCAGCCGGGAGCCGGACACCTGCAGGAGGGGACACGGGGACGTTGGAGCCTGCGTGGGGCTGGTGGGGCTTGCACGGGGCCACTCCAAGGGGCACTTGGCTTGCACATAGCCATGTGGCCTTGCACGGGGCCATGGGTCAACCCCAGCCATCCGCACGCTGGGCACGGAGCCCTCCACGTCCCCTACCTGGTGCCTGGCCGGCAGGGACCCGCCGCGCTTGTACCAGGTGACAGTGGCCTGCGCGGGGCTGGCGATGACACAGTTGAGGTCCAGGGTCTGTCCCTCGGCCACGGTGGAGGACGAGGACTCGATGCGCAGGGGCGTTGTTCCGCCCAGGGCTGGGGATGGAGATGGCACGGTCAGAGACCACGTCCGCCACCACCACGTGTCCCACCGTGGGACACCAGGAGCCTGGGAAGCCACCAGGAGCGGGACTTGGACTGTGCCTTGCTCCCAGCTGTTGGGGACACTTTGGGGGTCCAGCCCCTTCCCTCCCCGCCCGCTGCATCGCCGGATGGCAGCTCCGCACCCCTGTGGATGTGCACACAGGGCTGTCCCCTGACACAGCACCGGGCCTGGGCACGGACCCTGGTGACAGCAGAACCGGGAGGGGCACAGCCATGGGTCACTGCTCCAGGGAGCGTCACCTGCCCGTGGAGAATGTCCCCGTCCCTGCCCGGTCCCTACTCACGGTAGGAGCCGGCCACGCTGGGCTGGATTGTCACCACGATGGTGGCTTCCTTGGTGGTGGCCCCGCTGCTCACCCGGCACACGTACTCGCCCGAGTCAGCTGCTGTCACCTGCAGCAGCCGCAGCCGGGAGCCGGACACCTACGGGAGGGGACATGGGGACATTGGAGCCTGCGTGGGGCTGCTGGGGCTTGCACACGGCCACCTGGGCTTGCACAGTGCTGCTTTGG
The DNA here is from genome assembly GCA_011075105.1 of Heteronetta atricapilla. Taxonomy (NCBI): domain Eukaryota; kingdom Metazoa; phylum Chordata; class Aves; order Anseriformes; family Anatidae; genus Heteronetta; species Heteronetta atricapilla. Next base: position 7,941,211 of record CM021751.1, read on the forward strand.
CTTGCATGGACTTGCACAGGACCACTCAAGCTTGCATGTGTCCACTTGAGCTTGCCTGGTTGCCGTTTGGGCTTGCATGGGGCCCTGTGGCATCGCATGGGGCCACCAGAGCTTGCATGGGGCCACCAGAGGTTGTGTGGGAACACCTGGGCTTGAGGAGGGCCTCTTGGCATTGCACAGGGGGCACTGGGCTTGCATGGGGCCACCTCAGGTTGCATGGGGACATAGGGGCACACAGGGGGCATTTGTCAACCCCAACCATCTGCACGCTGGGCACAGAGCCCTCCACGTCCCCTACCTGGTGCCTGGCCGGCAGGGACCCGCCGCGCTTGTACCAGGTGACGGTGGCCTGCGTGGGGCTGGCGATGACACAGTTGAGGTCCAGGGTCTGTCCTTCAGTCACGGTGGAGGACGAGGACTCGATGCGCAGTGGCATTGTGCCACCTGGGACTGGGGACCAAGACAGGAGAGTGACATTGTGACAACAACTGGGCCCCGCTGGCAAGAGCACGTTAGAGCCATCTCGGTGCCACGGCACACGGGGACAGCCCATGGGTGGTGCCACCCCCCGGTCCCCACTCACGGTAGGAGCCGGCCGCGCTGGGCTGGATCGTCACCACGACGGTGGCTTCCTTGGTGGTGGCCCCACTGCTCACCCGGCACACGTACTCGCCCGAGTCGGCCGCTGTCACCTGCAGCAGCCGCAGCCGGGAGCCGGACACCTGCGGGAGGGGACACGGGGACGCTGAAGCCTGTGTGGGGCTGCTGGGGCTTGCACAGGGCCACTCCGGCTTGCCAGGGGCACTTGGCTTGCACGGGGACATCTGGGCTTGCACGTAGCCATGTGGCCTTGCACGGGGCCATGGGTCAACCCCAGCCATCCGCACGCTGGGCACAGAGCCCTCCACGTCCCCTACCTGGTGCCTGGCCGGCAGGGACCCGCCGCGCTTGTACCAGGTGACAGTGGCCTGCGCGGGGCTGGCGATGACACAGTTGAGGTCCAGGGTCTGTCCCTCGGCCACGGTGGAGGAGGACGCCTCGATCCTGACGGGGGCTGTGCCACCCGAGCCTGGTGGCCCTGGGAAGGAGGACGGAGCGTTGGCAGGGAGATGGCACGCCACCCAGGGCCACCCGCGGCCACCCGCAGCACTGAGCCCGGCCTCACCATAGGACAGCCCGGAGCCGGACACAACGGTGACGATGACAGACGCCTCCCGGACGGTGGCTCCCAAGTTCACCCGGCACACGTACTCGCCCGAATCAGCCGCCGTGATGTGGGGGACACGAAGACGGGACCCTGACACCTGGCGGGGACACGTTGGTGTCAGAGAGAGGGGGGACAGGGCAGGATTTGGGGTGACCCCCCTGCTGCCCGTGCCCTACCTGGTGGCCGGCGGGCAGGGAGCCGCCGCGCTTGTACCAGGTGACGGTGACGTGGCCAGATCCAGCCACCACGCAGTCGAGGTCCAGGGTCTGTCCCTCGGTGACAGAGGGGGACGAGGACTCGATGCGGACGGGTGGCGCAGCCCCTGTGGGGAGTGGGGCCAGCTGCAGCTCTGGCAGGCACCCAGGGTGCCCCAAAAACCATCCCCAAACCCCAGTGGTGTCCCCAGAGCGGCGTCCCTAACCCTCACCTGGCACCACCACCACCTCGATGCTGGCGCGGGCTGTGCCGGCGGCGCTGGTGCCCACGCAGAGGTAGATGCCACCATCGGCCACCGTGATGGAGGGGATGAGCAGCGTGGCGATGTCGGTGCGCTCAGAGCGGGACTGCGGCATGGGGATGGGGTGAGCGGCACCCAAGACGTACCGACGTACCACCACCCCAGGGGAGCACCCATGGGTGCTCATGCCCTGCTCACCTGTGGTGGCAGGGAGCCCCCCTGCTTCTCCCAGGAGATGGTGGCGGTGGGTGACCCCGACACCCGGCAGTACAGCCGCACCGTGGAGCCCTCCTGCACCTCCGTCCGCTCCGGGCTCACCTGCACCTGCGGCTCACCGGCGCCTGCAGGCAGCACGGGGTCAGTGCCAGCACCGGGACGGGGACATCGGGGACGTCGGGGGACAATGCTCACCTTGCACATGGAGGAAACCCCGCGCCGTGTGCTGGCCGGCGCTGCTGCGCGCACGGCACATGTAGTGCCCCTGGTCGGACGGCTCGACGGCGCTGAACCGCAGCGTCCCGCCGTGGGCGACCGCCCGTGGTGGCAGCGCGCCTGCGGGGACAGAGCGCCACGTCACCCCTGCCACGTCCCCCATCCTGGTCCCCGGGTCCCCGCGTGTGGCGAGCACCTACCGAGCCACTCGAGGGTGGGCGTGGGGCTGCCGGTGGCCACGCAGCGGAACTCGGCCGGCTGCCCCGGTGCCACGCTCAGCTGCGCCGGCTCCACGGTGGCGGTGGGGGCGGTGGCGGTGGCGGCTGCGGTGACACGTGGCGGGGTTCAGAGTGTGCCGGCGCCACCCCCGGCGCTGTCCCCAAGGGGTGGCGCGAAGCAGGGGGGTGGTGTGGCGCGGGGTGCGCGGTGGAGCCCCGGCATGCAGCGGGCAGGGGGTGCGTGTGGCCCCCCGCAGGATGTCCCCCTGGTGACTTACCGGGTCTGTGCCCCTCCATAAACTCAACGGGTCCATAAAACATCTGGGTCTTCGAAGGGGCTGCAAAAAGGGGGGGGCAAGTTTACAGCTGGGGCACGCGAGCCCATCACCCCGGCATCTGGGCTCCTCAACGCAGCCGGGTTTTCCACAAGAAGCTTTCACCCGCGCCAACAGCGAAACAACGCTCGGGGTCCCCGTGGCTCAACCCCTGCCAGTTTGGGGGTGCAGAGCACCCTGTGTCCCCCCAGGCTTGGGAACGCACCCTGGACATAGAGTGTGGCCGTGCCCTCGTCCATGTCCAGCATGTTGGAGCCGGTGCAGACGTAGACGCCGGCGTCCTCGGGCTGCACGTTGCGGATGGTCAGGATGCCGTTGAAGTCCATGGCACGCGACGGCAGCGTCCCGTGGTTCTGGCGCGTCCACACCAGGGTGTAGGCGGGTGACTGGGGGGCGAGGAGGAAGAGGGGGGTGAGGAAGGGGCTGATGGGCACCCAGAGGTGTCTGTGTGTCCCACGTGGGTGGCTACGGGGCCTGTGTGGTGATGTGGGCACCCAAGAGTACCCATGTGTCCTGCACGACCCAGAGAGCACCCAGGGGTGCACACGTGCCCTACATGACCCAGAAAGCACCCAGGGGTGCCCAAGTGATGTAGTGAGCGCCCAAGGGTGCCCGCATGCCCCCCCGGCTCACCTTGCTCTTGGCCGTGCAGATGAAGGTGACATCGGCGCCGGGCTTCACCCGCTGCACCCTCTTCTCCTCCACGGTGACGGTGATGGGCTTGGTGGGTGTCTCTGCACCGAGACGAGAGGGCTGAGCCCCGTCCCCTGCCCCGTCCCCCGCCATCCCCCCGCCACCAGCGTGCCCTACCAGTGACGATGACCTCGGCCCGGCTGGCGTTGCTGTGCTGCAGGTTGCGGCAGGAGCAGACATAGACGCCGGCCTCGGCGGGCTGGATGCTGGCGAAGTGCAGCTCCTCACCTGGCGGCGTGGGGCGGGTGAGACCCCGGCGTCCCGGTCCCCATCCCTGTCCCCGTCCCCGTCCCCAGCCCCAGCCCCCTACCTTGCCGCCGGCTCTGGGCGCTGCTGGGCAGGGGCCGCCCGTCCTCCCGCGACCAGTGGTAGTAGAAGGGGGGGTCCCCGCTGGCCTGGCAGCGCAGCGTCACCGGGCTGCCCTGCGGCACCGCCGTGCGCGGCGGGTGCACGCGGACCGCGAGGAGGGGCGGCGAGCCCTGCGGCACGCACGTCTGGCCCCGCACGCTGGGGTCCCCCACGTAGCCGGGAGCACACCTGCGGGGGGAGCACGGGGTGAGGACGTGGGGGGCGTTGGGGTGAGATATTGGGGCGGGAATATCGGGGTGGGGAAGTTGGAGTGGAGACGACAGGATGGAGAAGTTGGGGTGGAGATAATGAGGTGGAGGTACCGGGATGGGGGCACGGGGGGGATGACATTGGGGTGGGTATATAGGGGTGGAGATATCGAGGTGGGGATGGTGGGGTGAGGATATCGGGGTGATGATACTGGAAGGGGAATATGGGGAAGGGGATATGAGTTGAAGATACTGGGGGTGCTGTAGGGGGGAGGTCGGGGGGAGGATGTTGGGGTGGGGATATCAGGGTGGGAACGTTGGGGTGAGGGTGTTGGGATGGGGACGTTAGAGTGAGGATATGGGGGTGACGATATTGCAGTGGGGATGTTGGGGCAGGGATATGGGGACGACATCGAGATGGGGGCGTCAGGGTGAGGGGACCGGGGTGGCAACATCGGGGTGCCCCCGTGCCACTCACCGCTCGCAGTACTGCCCGGCGTAGCCCGGCGCGCAGGCGGTGCAGCGGTACCCGCCGCCACCCAAACTCTCGCAGGTCCGCGAGAACCTGAGGGGACAGGGAAGAATCGGGGACCGTCCCCTCCCTGTGCCGCCCCCCCTCTAAGCCCCTACAAACACTCACTGGTTTTCGGGGTGCACGAGGGGGCAGGCGCAGGGCTGGCAGTCCTCAGGGGTGCCGGCGGTGGCGTCCCCGTAGAAGCCGGGCGCGCACTGGTCACAGAAGTCCCCCGCCGTGTTGTGCAAGCAGCCCTGGAGGGGGGGCAGCAGAAGGGGGGCGCATGGCTCTGGGAGGTGGCCCCAGCACCCCAAAAAGCCGCAGGGCACCATGACCCCTCCCAGGGGGACTTACGGAGCAGAGGCCGCTCTCGGGGTGGCAGGTCTCCGAGTGGCCGTTGCACTCGCAGAGCTCGCAGTGCCCCAGGTACAGCCCCCCCCCGGTGCGCGTGTAGCCGGGGGCACAGTCCTGCAAGAAGGAGCAGGGACGGGGGGGCTCAGCACCATGACCCCCCCCACGCCTCCCACAGACCCGGAGCACGCTGGGCGCCCCGGGGGCCGCTCACCTGGCAGGAGAGCCCGCGGTAGCCGGGGGGGCAGCGGCACTCCTCCACCTCCAGCGCCGGGGGGAGGCCGGGCCGGGGGGGCACGGCCACGTCCATGCTGACGCCGGCGATGCTGGACGCGGCCGTGCTGGTGGAGTAGGTGGCGCGGATCAGGATCTCGTCCAGGTCGGCCAGCGCCATCAGGAGATGCTCCCGCGTGGCCGGCTGCCCGTCCGGCCGCTGCCAGTATTGCTGCGGGCAGGGAGGTGCTGTTGGGGGGGCACCACCTCGGCACACCCCCCCCCAGGTGCCGGGGGGTGCCAGGTGCCGGGGACCAAAGGCAGGTGCCCGCTCCTACCTCCCGAAAAACGATCTCAAAGGCGTGCGGCGTGCCGGGGGGCAGGTCAGGCTGGTGTGCCACCAGCGTGATGTCGTTGCCCTGCGGATATGGGGGGGGGTCAGGGGGTCCCACTGCTGTACCCTGTCCCCAACCCCCCCAAACTGTCACCCCCCTACCATGATCTGGATGTCGGCGTCGGGCAGGGGAGCCCCCCGGCCCCCCGGGGTGTAGGTGAGGGTGTAGCGGAGCCGCCCGCCGTAGGAGCCCACCTGCAGGTGAGAAAGGGTGGGAATGGGGGGGGGGTGCACGTGTGGGGACCCCCCCGGGTGCTGCCCTGCAGGGACCTGGGGGTTGGCCCTGGGGAAAGGCCTTTGGGGAGCTGGGGGTCTGGGGAGGTTGTGGGGGGGGAGGAAGGGGATGGAAAGGAGGGAACGGGCAGGGGAAAGGGGAAGGGAAAAAGAAAAAAGGGAAAAAGGGGAAAAAAGGGAAAAGGAAACAGAAGAAAAGGGAAAAGGAAAAAGGGGAAAGGGAAAAGGGAAGAAGAGAAGGAAATTGAAAAGAAAATCAAAAAGAAAAGGGAAAAGAAAGGGGAAGGGTTAAGGCAGGAAAAGGAGGAAAGGGAAAGAGAAGAGGAAAATAAAAACGAAGAAGAGGAAGGGAAAAATTAGGAAGAAGGAAAATTAAAAGGGAAGAGAAAGAATAAAAAGGATAAAAAATAAAAATAAAAGGAAAAGGGAAAAGGAAAAGGGAAGAGAGAAAGGGAGAAGAGAAAAGGAAGGGGGGAGGAAGCAGGAGGCACTGGGAGCCTGCGTCCACCTCCCCATGCTATCCGTGCCAGGGCGAGCACCCAGGGGTGCCCATGGAGCTGGGGGTCCCGAGGAGGGGGCACCCCTGGGTGCCGGCCGTTACCTTGTCTCCCTGGTAGGGCTGGGGCAGCTGCCAGTAGTAGGACTCAGGGGACAGCTCCCCGAAGCGCCCGTAGGTGAGCCGGGGCCCCGCGGCGCCCATCTCCACGCTGAAGCCGGTGGCCACGCGGGTGCTGCGCTGCCGGTTCACCAGCGCGAAGCCCTGCCAGCTCCCGGGGCCGAAGGGCGTCCGGACCTGCGGGCAGGGCGGGTCAGTGGCCTGGGGACACCGGGAGACCGCGGGGACCCGCGGGGACGGGGACTCACCGTGTCGCGGGAGTGGGAGGTGCTGGCGCAGTGCTGGACGATGCCCATGCAGAAGCAGGGCAGGCAGCCCGCCGGGTTTACGGCGCTCAGGTGGAAGTGGTGGGGGCGGCAGGTGGCACAGCGGGGACCCTCCACGTTGGCCTGCAGGGGACGGGGAGGGTGACGCTGTGGTTTTGTCCCCCCGCCACCAATGTGGGGACGCGGCACGGGGACAGGGCTCACCTTGCACTGGCACAGCCCGCTGGCGTCACACCGCTCGCTGATGCTGCCCTGCAGGTCGCACTGGCACTGGTCACCGGTGGCCCCTGGTTCTGGGGGTGTCACACAGGGGGGCAGCGGTTAGGTGGGGACCCCAACCCCAACAGAGAACACCGCATTGTCCCCTCCCCAGGACACTCACCTCGGCACGGCTCTCCCCGCAGCGGGTCCCCCACGTAGCCAGGCGAGCACCTTTGAGGGGGCACGAAACAAGCCGATGAAGGGGGGGTCCCCAAAACCCCTGCCACCCCCCCACCACCCCAGCATCCCCAGCACCTCTCGCAGAGGCGCCCGCTGTGTCCCGGGGCGCAGGCGCTGCACGTGGGCTGCCCGTCCGTGTCCTCGAAGCAGCTCCTGGATGGGAGAGGGGAGGGCAAGGAGATGGGTGAGCCCCAGCTGGTGGCCCCCGGGGACACGGGGAGGAGGTGGGGGGCACCTACTGGGTGCCAGTGTGGGGCCCGTGGCAGGGGCAGGGCCGGCAGTCTCCCGGGGTGCCGCGGGTGGCATCGCCGTAGTAGCCAGGCTGGCACTTGTCACACTGCGTGCCCTCCGTGTGGTCCCGGCAGCCCTGGTGTTGCGGGGAGAGGGAGATGCTGGCACGGCGAGGGGGTCCCCACCATGCCCCCCACGCTGTCCCCATGCCAGCGCCGGGCTCACCTGGCACTCGCCCGTCTCAGGATGGCACTCGTCGGCGTGCCCGTGGCACTGGCAGCGTTCACAGGTGCCCAGGTAGAGCCCGCTGGTGCTGCGGGTGTAGCCCACGTCGCAGTCCTGTGTGGACAGGGACAGGTGTCGGCCACTGGCCGCGTCCCCAGAGCCATGGGGACAGCGGGGGGCTCACCTGGCAGGAGGGGCCGCGGTAGCCAGGGGGGCAGGCACAGTCCTCCACCTCCAGCGCCGGCGGCCGGCCGGTGGCATGGGGCACGGCCACGTCCAGGCGCACATCAGCGAGCCTGCGGGGCGAGACAGGATGTCCCCACCGCCCTGCCCGCGTGTCCCCTGTCCCCAGCCAGCGTCACGCCACCCCGGTACCTGCTCTCCATCGGCTGCTCCGTGTAGGATGCGCGGATCATGAGGACGTCGATGTCTGCCAGGGCCATCAGGAGGTGCTCCCGGGTGGCATCGTGCCCGTCCGCCCGGCGCCAAGCGTGCTGCGGGCACAGCCCCAGGGTCACCGATGTGTCCCCAGAGCCCCCGCGCCCACGCCAGGGGGACGCCAGCTCTCACCTCGCGGAAGGGCACGGTGACGGTGGTGGGGACACCGGGCGCAGGGGGGGCATCAGCGAAGTGCTCCAGGAAGATGCCGTTGCCTTGCAGCAGGACGTCAGGCTGGCGCTGCAGCGGCTGGGCGTCTGCTGGCGCCTGGTGTGTCACCGTGTACTGCAGCTCGCCGCCGTACGATGTCACCTGCACGGGGACAGGGCTCAGCCGGGCTCGTGGACACCCTGCTGTCCCCCCCATCCCCACCACGGCACCTTGTCTCCAGTGAAGGACGTGGGCAGAACCCAGAAGTAGACGTCCCGGGGCAGTGTGTAGAAGTCGGAGAAGACGAGCTCCCGTGGGCCGGCGAAGCGTGAGCCCTTGATCATCGTCCCTGTGCCTGCCAGGTTGGTCAGGTGCAGTGGTGACACCTCCTCAGCAGTGACACGGACCTGCAGAGGTGGGGGACAGGGGCATGGGACACGGTACGGTGCTGCTTGGCAGAGCACATCATGGCAGAGCATGGTGCACTATGGCACGGCTCAGCACAACATGGCACGGCACAGCAGGGCACGGTGCACCACCACGTCGCATGACACGGCAAGGCACAAATGGCATGGTGTGGTGCAACATGGTGCAACACAACGTGGCAAGATGCGGAGCAACATGGCATGCCACAACACAGCCCAACTTGGTATGGCACGGTGAAATGTGGCACAGCACAACACAGCATGGCAAAGTGCAACATTGCACGGCACAACATGGCACGGCACGCACAACTTTACATGGCACGGCACATTACATGGCACACTATGGCACGGCACAACATGGAACAGCACGGCACAACTTTACATGGCACGGCACATTACATGGCACACTATGGCACGGCACAACATGGCACGGCACGGCACAACTTTACATGGCACGGCACATTACATGGCACACTATGGCACGGCACAACATGGCACAGCACGGCACGGCACGGCACAGCACGGCGTACCTGGTCGCGGTTCCAGGAGGAGCTGGCGCACTGCCGCGAGACGCCCATGCAGAAGCACTTGAGGCAGCCGTCGGGGTTGGCGTCGCTCAGGTGGAAGCTCCCGGCCGCGCACTCGTCACACTGCCGCCCCGTCACGTTGGGCTGCAAGAGGGGACAGGGACTGGGAAAACGGGTGCTGTGGGGACGGGGAAGCTGGGTGCTGCAGGGGACTGGAAACCCAGGCGCCAGGAGGACTGACAAACTGGGTGCTATGGGAGGACTGGAAAACCCTGGGGAACTGGACTGGGTGCCACAGGGATGCCGTGGGGAACTGGGTGCTGGGGAAAACGAACTGGGTGCCTCGGGGGACAGGGCTGGGTGCTGCAGGGACCAGCCCGGGTGCTGCGGGTTCGGGGCAGGCGGACACCCACCTTGCAGCGGCATGTGCCGCCCACCGCGTCCTTGCCCCCGCGTGCATCGCACTTGACGAGCTCCTGGCCTGCGGGGAGAGACGGTGAGGAACGGGCAGAGCCGGGGGGGTGCGGGGGGACACGGGGCAGCACTCACCGATGCGGGTGCACTTGCCGCCTGGCTGGATGGGGTCTCCCTCATAGCCTGGGGCGCACCTGCAGGAGGATGGGGACAGGGGCCCGTGGGAGGGGGCCGGGGGCCCACGCTCCCAGCCCACGTTTCACCACCCCCTGCCCACCCACCTCTCGCAGCGGCGGCCAGCATAGCCGGGGGCACAGGCATCGCAGGTGGCCTGGCCATCCGTGTCCAGAAAGCACGACTCGGAGAACCTGCAGGCGAGGGAATGGTGACGTGGGGCCGTGATGTGCCACCAGTCGCCCCCGAAGCTCCAAGAGCAGCACCCACCTGCGGGCTGGCTCGGTGTAGGGGCAGGGGCAGGGGCGGCAGGCGGTGGCCGTGCCCTGCGTGGCGTCGCCGAAGAAGCCAGGTTTGCACTTCTCGCACTGGGGACCCTCCGTGTTGTGCTGGCAGTTCTGCGGGGACGGCACAGGGGTTGGTGGCACTGCCCTGTGGCTGAGCCCCCGGCCCCACGTCCCCTGTCCCCGTGTCCCTGTCCTCACCAGGCAGTGTCCAAAGACCTGGTCGCAGGTGCTGGAGTGGCCGTGGCAGCTGCAGCCCGAGCAGGTCCCCAGGTAGGGTCCCTGCGGCACCCGCTCGAAATTGGCCGCGCACCGCTGGCACGACAGCCCCGTGTAGCCCACGGGGCACCTGGGGACACAGCGGTGTGATGGTGGCACCCCCACAGTGGCACCACGATGGTGGCACTGCGCTGGTGGCACCACTCCGGTGGGTGCGATGCTTTGCCAGTGCCCGCAAGCCACCGCCAGTCACCTGCACTCCTCGACGTCCCCGGCGGGTGCCAAGCCGGTGTCCCCAGGACTGGTGACGTCCATGGCCACGTCGCTGAGCCCCACGCTGGCCATGCGCCCGTCATACACCGCCCGCACCAAGATGCCCTCCAGCTCCTGCAGCACCATCAGCAGCAGCTCCCGGCTCACCGGGGCGCCCGTCTCGTCCTCCCAGTTGTCCTGTGGGGACGGTGAGCACCGGCGTCACCCCAGGGTGCCACCAGCGCCCGTCAGCGCCCTTCAGCGCCCGTCCCCAGTGCACCCACCTCGGTGAAGGGGATGTGGCGGCGGTTGAGGATGTCGGGCTGGGTGTCCCCAGCGCGCGCCTGGAGCTGGCGGCCCCGGCCCCGCAGCAGCACGTCGGGGCGGGGGGCTGGCTCGGGGGGCCCCCGGCCCAGCCGGTAGCGCACGCCGTAGCTCAGCGCCCCGCCGTAGGCGTCCACCTGGCAAGGGCAGCGCGGTGTCAGCGGCTGTGCCGGGGTGTCCCCAGCCCTGCCCCTGCCCCACGGTCACCTTGTCACCCAGGAAGGGGGCCGGCAGCGCCCAGAAAGCGTCGAGAGCCAGGAAGCGCCGGGACAGGTCCAGGAGCTGGAACTCCTCGGTGGCCACGTCCACGTGCAGCTGGGTGGCCGAGAGCACCGGCAGGGACGGAGTTGATGGCACCGTCACGTTGACACCTGTGGGGAGAGGCTCAGCCCTGTGTGTCGCCCCCCTCCCTGCGCCCTGTCCCGCTGTCCCCGCGACTTACCCTTGAAGTCATCGGGGCGGTCAAATCGCAGATGCAGGCGGTGGCGGTGGCGGGCGGTGGCACGGCAGGAGGTGGTGACGCCGAAGCAGAAGCAGGGCAGGCAGCGGGACGTGCCCGTCACCTGGAAGTGGCCCTCGGGGCAGGGACCTGCGGGGATGGGGAGGGGATCAGGGGAGGGCGCAGGGACAGGGGCGCAGGACGGGGAGGTGGCGGCAGCCGGGGATGCTCACCGGGGCGGGGGGTGACGGTGAGGACGCTGTCGGGGATGCCGAAGACCATGCCGCGGGTGTTGATGGCCTCGCAGGTGTAGGCGCCCTGGTCGGTCTCCTTCACGTCCCGGATGGTCAGCGTGCCCTGCCCGCCCTCGCTCACGATGGACACCCTGCACGGCACGCTCACTGCACCGCGCGCTCACGGCAGCGCTCAGTGCACGGCGTGCTCGGCACATGGCGTGCTCGGTGCGCGGCACGCTCACTGCGCTGCACGCTCGGTGCACAGCATCCTTGGTGCACGGCGTGCCTGGTGCCTGGCACACTCGGTGCCTGGCGTGCGTGGTGCACGACACACCTGGGGCACGACACGCTCGGTGCCCGGCACGCTCAGTTCACGCCCGGCACACCGCGCTGCCCGCACAAGGACCAGCCTTGGGGACAGCCCAGCTGCTTGCTGCATGTCCCGCCCCCATCAGAGGCCCCGCCCCCATCATAAGCCCCGCCCCTGCATCTCACCTTTGCAAATCCCCCACCTGTGGCAGGCCCCGCCCCCTGCTGAGCCCCGCCCCGACAAGCCCCTCCCACCCCACAGCACCGCCCTTTGCACGAGCCCCTCCCCTAACCGCAAGCCCCACCCACCATTGGCCACTCCCCTCCTGCAAGCCCCGCCCACATGCGCACACCACGGGGAGATGTCCCCCTTTGACCTTGCCCCATCCCTGGGCTCCGCCCCTCCCGTGGCCCCGCCCCCGTGGCCCCGCCCCTCCCGTGGCCCCGCCCACCTGCGGCTGGGGGGGATGTTGCCCCAGTTGAGGCGCCAGGTGATGATGGGGGTGGGCACGCCGGTGGCGGCGCAGGTGAAGCTCACCGTCTGCCCCGGCACCGCCTGCACCGACTCCCGCGGCGGCGTCACCACCTGCGGCGGCACTGCGGGGAGCGTGTCACCCCCTGCGCCCGGCCCCCCCCCCATCCCCCTGGCTGCAGGGACCCCAGCGTCCCAGCACAGGGCCCCCCGCCCAGCCCAGCGTTCCGTGGTGACACGCTGGGTGACACGGCACAGGGACCCCCGCGTGGCACGGCTTGAGCACAGGTTCCCCAGCCCAGGGACCCCCGCCCCACGTGGGTGGCAGTGTCCCCAGCACGGTGCCACATCGGTGTCCCCATCTCCGTGCCCCCCACCTTGGGCACAGCATCCCCAACACGGCACCATGGCACGGTGTCCCCTGCCCCTCCCTGGTGTCCCCATGTCCCCAGGTGCCACTTACTGCAGCCAACCTCGTCGGAGCGGTCGGGGCAGTCGGGCTCCTCGTCGCAGTGGTAGCTGGCGGGGATGCAGGTCCCGCTGGCCACGCAGCTGAACTGGTCTGGCCCGCACGCCGCGCCGGGCGCCTTGGTGGCTGCAAGGGACAGCGGCCATCAGCCGGAGCCACGTCACCGCGCGTCCCCACCGCTCCCAGCCACACTCACGGCAGTCGGTCTCATCCGAGCCGTCCCCGCAGTCGTTGTCCCCATCGCAGCGCCACAGCTTCAGGGCGCAGTGCCCGTTGCGGCACTTGAACTCGTTGGGCTCGCAGGGCGACGGGGTGCCTGGGGGGGGGGCAGGGTGTCAGCACCCGCCCCGGGGGGGCCGCCACCGCCGCCACCCCCCCGGTAACTCACCGCAGTCCTCCTCGTCGCTGCCGTCGGCGCAGTCGCGCTCGCCGTCGCAGAGGTAGTCGCGGGGCACGCAGCGCCCGTCGGCGCAGGTGGCCTCGGCCGGCCGGCAGCCGGCTTTGGGCGGCGGGGGGCGGCGGGTGGTGGCGGGGACGGTGACCAGCGGGCGGGTGGTGGTGGCGGGCCGGGCGGTGCTGGGGGGCGCGGGGCGCGCCGGGGAGGTGGCCGGGGGGGGCTCGCCGCAGCCCTGCTCGTCCGAGGCGTCGCGGCAGTCGGGGCGGCGGTCGCAGCGGTACTCGTGGGCGACGCACTCGCCGCTGCCGCAGGAGAACTCCAGGGCGGTGCAGGGGCGCAGGTGAGGGGTCACTGCACGGGGGGGGGGTCACCGTCAGGGGGTGTCCTGTGTCCTGTCCCCCCCCGTCACCCGCTCCCAGATATCACAATGCGAATGGCCAAAAATGGGGGGCTCAAGGCTGGCACGCAGGACCCCGTGCTGTCCCCAGTGGCCCCACAGTTGGGGTACGGAGGGGGGGGGTGTTCTGTGGCCCCCCGGTGCTCACCGGCCCCCAGGCGCCGGAACTGGAAGCCAACGGGCGAGGTGACGAAGGAGGCGATGGAGCCGGCAGCCACCACGTCCCGCAGCACGGCCCCGATCTGCGCCTCGTCCCCGTTGCCCTCCGAGCCCACGTCCAGCTCCACGAAGACGCTGCCCTCCAGCTCCCTGCGGGCGGGGGGTCAGTGCCCCAAAGCCCCCCACCGCAACCCCCTGCACCCCCAAAACTTCCTGCCCCCCCCAAACCTCCCCTGCACCCTGTACGTCCCTTGCACCCCAAAACTTCTCATGCCCCCAGACCTCCTCTGCACTCCCCAAAGCATCTCATCCCCAGACCTCCCTGTGCCCCCCAAACTTCCCTGCACCCCAAAACCTCTCCACCCTCCCAAACCTCCCCTGCACCCCACATATCCCCATGTCCCCCAACCTCCCCATGCCCCACCAAACTTCCCCTGTACCTCAAACCTTCCCATCCCTCCTGAGCCTCCCCTGCACCCCGAGCCTCCCCTGCACCCCGAGCCTCCCCATCGCCCCCAAATCTTCTCACCCTCCCCAAACCCCCCCTGCATCCCCACACCTCCCCGCTGCCCCCCATGCCCCCACTCACTTGATGAACACCACGTTGACCATTTGGTCCCCGGGGATCTTGTAATACTCTGACTCCAGCTGATGGAGGGGAAGCACAGGGGGTGAGGGCGCACCCTTGGGTGCCCCCCACCAAAACCCGGGCTGAGGTGCCCCCCGGTGCCCCCCACTCACCGTGTCCACCACGGCCTCCGAGACCTCCCGAAACACCTCCGAGTTGGCATCCTCCAGCCGGGGGCTGTAGTCGATGCTGTGGGTGAAGTTCACCAGCGCCCGGAAATAAACTGCGGGGGGGGGGGAGAGGGTGTTGGCACCCCAAAAACACCCCCCATGTTCCCCCATCCCCAGCAGCTCCCCCTTATCAGCCACCCCCCGCCACTGAAGGAAACCAGCCCGCGGCACTGGGAAAGTGAGAAGGCGGCAGGGGGGTCACAAGAAGTGGCACTTACTCAGCGGGGGGTCGTCCTCGGGCTCGGCCACCACCATGCCCGCCGGCGGGGGCACGGGCGCTGCCCGCCGAGGAGGAGGAGGAAGAGGAAGGAGAGCAGAGAGGATGGAGAAGAGACAGAGCTTGAGCGCAGCGCGGAGGAGCGCGGTGTCCCGCGGGCGCCGGTGCCACCCAGCGGCGTCCCCTTACCCGTGGGTGCCAGCGCGACGCCGGGCACCGGGGTGCCCCTGGCCACCAGCAGGATGTCACCGCTGCCGTACTCCCCGCTGCCATCTGCGAGAGCAACGCCGTGAGCCCTCGGGGACACGCGGGGACCGTGCGGCCCCGTGTGTGTGCGCGTCCCCCAGTGCCACCCCGTGCCACGTTACCCCCGGACGCCTCGTCTGCCAGCAGGTCCTCGTCATCGGAGAGCTGGGCGTAGTAGCGCCGCCCCCGCGCGCCCCCAACGCGGTCGGCCACCGTGTCCTCAGGGAACGTGGTCTCGGCCAGGCCCCTGGCACCGTGGGTCACCTGGAGCGGGGGGGGGACACACGGCCGTCACCGCCGGGCCACGTCACCGGGGCTCCCCCACCCCGGGGCTGCTGGCAAGGCCCGGGCCGCATAGCTGGGCGGTGGAGTCACGGCCGTCGCGGCTGGGGGGGGAGCGGGGGGGGGATGAGCTCATCTCGCACCCCCCCCCTGCCGCCCACCCACCGCATTCCTGCGCCCGGCACGGCCCCAGCGCGGGGACACGCGTGTGCAGCTGCACCCGGGTTGTGCGCGGCGGGGGGACGCGTGTGCACCGCGGCACGGGGCCGAGCCCCGGCGCTTTCCCCGCCGCGCGTGTGCTGACACGGGGGGGGCGCGCCGTGCACGGCGGCCTGTGGGAAGAGTGTGCATGCACACCACCGCGTGTGTGCACGGCAACGCAGCGCCACGCGAGTGCATTTGCACTGCTGCACGTGCACACCGACACAGGGACACGTGTGCACGGCGACACGGGGATGTCTGCGTGTGCATTGGCACCACCACAAGTGCAGCGACACGGGGCACGTCCGTGCACTTGCACTGCCCCGCGTGTGCCGACACAGGGATGTGTGCACAGCACCACAGCGGTGCCTGCGTGTGCATTTGCACCGACACGGGGACAGGCGTGCACAGCGCCATGGTGCTGCTGTGTGCACGCCCTCACACTGCTACACGAGCACAGGGACACGAGGACACGTGTGCACGGACACAGGGACACATGAGCACACCAACACAAGGATGCGTGTGTGCACCGACACAGGGACACGAGTGTGCACTGACACGGGGCTGCTTGCATGTGCATTTGCACAACCTCGTGCACGCACCATCACGGGGACACGCGTGCACAGCGACACAGCACCGTGCATCCACACCCTGCAACCGCAACGCCCCACGTGCGATGGGCACCAGCACCCTGCCGGCTGCCCCCTTGGGTGCCCCCAGCACCCAGCGCGGTGCCCGCGGCGCCAGGGGGGGGGATGAGGGCCGCCCCCCCCCCCCAACTGGCGCCCGTGCAGGCTGGCGAAGAGGAATCCGTCGGGGCAGCACTTTGCTGTGCAAACAAGCGCGGGCGGATTAAGCAGGCGCTGGGGGCCGGCGCGGAGCCCGGGGGGATTTACCCGCTCGCCCGCACAATGGGTGGGAATCGCGGCGTGTCCCCCCCCACTGCACAGACGGCGGGCACCCCAAAATAACCCAGCTGCGGGGGGGGGACGCCCCGCAGGTGCCGTATGGCCTTGGCTGCATAGGGGGTGCAGGGGGGGAAACTGAGGCATGCACTGAGCTGGTGAGTGCTCTGCTGCTGACCCCCCATGCATGCACGGCGCTTGTGGGTGCTCTGCTGGTGCCCCCTGCACACACCCAGTTTGTGGGTGCTCCACTGCCACCATGCCCCAAGGGGTGGGTGCTCTGCCCCCATGCACGCCGCAGGTGTCAGGGTGCTCTGCTGCTGCTGAGCCTGCGGCTGCTCTGCCACCTCCGCCCCCAGGCAGCGGGGCCCAGCGGGCACGGAGCCCCCCCGGCCGCCCCAGCCCAGCTGTCCGGTGGCGGGGCCGGGCGCCAGCGGGGCGCGGGGGGCGCGGGGGGGGCCCGGACCCATCTCGGGTTACCGGAAGCGGCCCCGGCCGCGGCACCCGGGCGCCCGGCTCACCCGGCGGGGCAGAGCGCCCGGCCGGACGCCGCCGCTCACATTTTCCACTCGCTGGCCCAAATCCTGCCCCGGCCTCCGTCGGGACCGGGGAAATGGGGCGCGGGGGCCCCCGGCTCCGCAGCACCGGCTGGAGGAGGAGGAGGAGGAGGAGGAGGAGGAAGAGGAGGAAGCACCACCCCGCTGTCACGTCCGCCGGCGCCACGTGCGGCTTCGCTCGACGCCCCGAACCGCAGAGGGCCCCCCCTATATATCCACCCCCCCGCCCTATGGAGGTGCCCCCCCTTTGCACCGCGGCGTCCGGGTGAGGAAGAGGAGGAAGCGCGGGGTGACGCACCGCCCCGGCGCGCAGGAAGCCCCGGCCGTGGAGGGGCCAGGAATAATAACCGGGGGGGTTATTAATAGCCGCCCCCCCCCAGACCCATTGTTTCCCCAAGGCCGGAGCTCTCCAAGCCAAAAGGTGTTTCCCCCCCCCAGCTTCCTCCGCCCGCCGGCCTCCCCGGCCAAGGGCACCCGGCTGCGGTGCTGAGCGCCTGCGGGCTGGGGGGGGCTGGAGGGGGTGCACCCCCCCCGTGCCGCCACAGCTGGCGGGGGACGCCCCCGGGGACGCCAGCAGCTGCCTGACCCCCCCTGACCCCCCCCCCCCCCCCGGTTTTGGGGGGAAAAAAAACGCCCGGGGGGGGGTGTTGGGGGGGGGGGGGCCCCAACCCCGCTGGGGGGAGAGGGGGAACGGGGGGGTTGGGGAAGCAGGGTGCCCCCCCGGGCACATTCCTCCCCGCTCCGCATTGCCTAATTTATCCCGAATGGCCGCGTTTCGGGGCAGAGGGAATGTGAGGGGACCGGGCGCGCTGGCACGCCGGGCTGGCGGCCGACCCAGGCGGGCGGCCTCCTCCTCCTCCTCCTCCTCCTCACCCTCCTCCTCCTCCCCGGCCTCCTCCTGGCCAGGCCATCTTTGGCGATGGGAGAGCTCGGCCGCGGCAGGAGCCGGTGACGGGGCAGGGGCGAAGCGTGTCCGGAGCGCGCGGGGCCACGTGTGGCGGTGCCAGAGCCCAGGGGGTCCCCGGGGGTCCCCCGCAGGGTGGCGCGAGGCTGAAGGCCCCACACGTGCAGAGCCATCCCTTAAAGCACGCTCACGCTCACACGCGGGCGTGCAAGCACACGCAGCGGCACGCACATTCGTGTGCAACCCCAGAGTGCGAGCGTGGCACGGCACCGGGGTGCGCCCAAGCCGTGCGGGTGCCAGCCCCCCCCGGGCATGGCGTGCGCGCAGCCGGGGGGCACGCGCGTGTGTCTGTGCGTGCACACGCGTGTGCGTGCCCCCACCGAGCCCCCCCCGCCCGCCCCTGCCCCCAGGCCCGATGCTATCGCACATTCCTGCCCTGACCTCTCCCCGCGCCCGCCTTAACCCTTCCCGGCGCGGGACACTTTGGGGGCGCACCCCCAGGCCCTCAAACCCCCCCTAATTGGGGGGGGCTCGCCCTGATGTCGCTTTGCCATAGGGCTGGTGCCCACCCCCCCGCCCCCCACCCTGGCACATTCCTGGGTGTCCCGGGCACGCTTGGTGTCCCCCCCATCAGGGTGCCACCGCTGACCCCAGACCCCCCCTTGCCTGAATAGTGACAGCGGGGCTGGGGGGGTGCAAAGCTGGAGCCCCCCCCCAGCCTCGTCACCCCTCTGCCCTGTGGAGGCGGGGGGGGCACGGCCCTGCCAGCATGGCCCCGAGCAGAAAGGCCCCTCTGTTCTCCGCCCCGGGCAGCGTCCCAGCCCCAAACCACCCCGCTGCCCCCCCCCCCGGCACGGGTGGGGGCCCCACAGCACCCGGTGGAACCCCCCCAGCCCCACGCTTTGGGACCCCCCAGGATTTGGGGCCCAGGCCCAGCCCTATCACAGCAGCCCCAGCCTGCACCCTGAACCCTCTGGGGGTACCCAAGGGACCCCCCCAGGTAGCCCCCCCATGGCTGGTGCCCCCCCCAGCCCCTGGGGGTATTTCGGGAGCGCTATTTTTACAGGCTGCCCGCTGCTGCCTGTCACCCTTTAAATTTAGCCAGGGCGGGAGAGGGGGATGGGGGGACCCTGGGGGGGTGTAGCACCCCAGAAGCAGGATGTGCCCCCACGCATGTCCCCCGTGGGACCTACGGGGTCCCACGGGGTCATGGCCTGACCCCCTGCTTGCTTTGGGGGATGGTGGGGACCCCAAAGGCCAGGGGACCCCAATTCCCAGATGGGATGGGGCAGGGCGGTGGGGGCCCCCTGTCTCCAATCCCCCCTCCCCAGTCCACGGGAGATCCCAGTTCCCTCGGGGACAAGGCACAGGGACCCCACGCGCCCCCACTCCGCGGCTGACCCCGGCTCCCTGACGGGGCCAGGGATGGGGCAGGGGCACCCCACAGCCCCCGGGGGGACCCCAACTCCCCCCTGTCCATGGGGGACCCCGGTGCCGCAGGGGTCAGGGCAGGCTGCTGCCCCCCCCTCCCCAGCGTTGCAGCGCCTCCCCCACGTCCCCGGTTGCGCGTGGGGTGCGGGGGGGTCCCCAACTCCTCCGCGGGACGGGGCGGTGAGGACGGCGTCCCCAGCCGCGGGGGCACAGCGCACAGCGCGGGGCGGGGAGGACCCGAATTCCTCCACGGGACAGGGCCCGGGGGGGGACCCCCACCCCCAGACCCGGTACACGGTGTGGGGGGGACCCCCCGCTCCCACCCGGCCCCGCTCCCCGCCGCCCCCAGACTCACTCCGAGGGCACCGAGCAGCAGCAGGGCGCCCAGCGCGGCGGGCACCGGCGGCCCCATCGCCCCGCTCCGCTCCGTCC